>OV884013.1:107211018-107373833 GCA_930367205.1 Acanthosoma haemorrhoidale
TTACTCCCTTCCGAAAATTTCCAGTCATGATTCCAACCCCTCAGGCCAAACGCAACGTAAATTACCTTCAAATTATGTGTCATACTTTCTCCTTACTACTTCATCTCTCATTCCATCTGTTACATCTCATCTCCTTCGTCGGCCGGCCTCTACCTCCCTTCTTCGGCGAGGACTTTCCTTAACTGTTTAATCATTTACTCCCTTCCGAAAATTTCCAGTCATGATTCCAACCCCTCAGGCCAAACGCAACGTAAATTACCTTCAAATTATGTGTCATACTTTCTCCTTACTACTTCATCTCTCTTTCCATCTGTTACATCTCATCTCCTTCATCGGCCGGCCTCTACCTCCCTTCTTCGGCGAGGACTTTCCTTAACTGTTTAATCATTTACTCCCTTCCGAAAATTTCCAGTCATGATTCCAACCCCTAAGGCCAAACGCAACGTAAATTACCTTCAAATTATGTGTCATACTTTCTCCTTACTACTTCATCTCTCTTTCCATCTGTTACATCTCATCTCCTTCGTCGGCCGGCCTCTACCTCCCTTCTTCGGCGAGGACTTTCCTTAGCTGTTTAATCATTTACTCCCTTCCGAAAATTTCCAGTCATGATTCCAACCCCTCAGGCCAAACGCAACGTAAATTACCTTCAAATTATGTGTCATACTTTCTCCTTACTACTTCATCTCTCATTCCATCTGTTACATCTCATCTCCTTCGTCGGCCGGCCTCTACCTCCCTTCTTCGGCGAGGACTTTCCTTAACTGTTTAATCATTTACTCCCTTCCGAAAATTTCCAGTCATGATTCCAACCCCTCAGGCCAAACGCAACGTAAATTACCTTCAAATTATGTGTCATACTTTCTCCTTACTACTTCATCTCTCATTCCATCTGTTACATCTCATCTCCTTCGTCGGCCGGCCTCTACCTCCCTTCTTCGGCGAGGACTTTCCTTAACTGTTTAATCATTAACTCCCTTCCGAAAATTTCCAGTCATGATTCCAACCCCTCAGGCCAAACGCAACGTAAATTACCTTCAAATTATGTGTCATACTTTCTCCTTACTACTTCATCTCTCATTCCATCTGTTACATCTCATCTCCTTCGTCGGCCGGCCTCTACCTCCCTTCTTCGGCGAGGACTTTCCTTAACTGTTTAATCATTTACTCCCTTCCGAAAATTTCCAGTCATGATTCCAACCCCTCAGGCCAAACGCAACGTAAATTACCTTCAAATTATGTGTCATACTTTCTCCTTACTACTTCATCTCTCATTCCATCTGTTACATCTCATCTCCTTCGTCGGCCGGCCTCTACCTCCCTTCTTCGGCGAGGACTTTCCTTAACTGTTTAATCATTTACTCCCTTCCGAAAATTTCCAGTCATGATTCCAACCCCTCAGGCCAAACGCAACGTAAATTACCTTCAAATTATGTGTCATACTTTCTCCTTACTACTTCATCTCTCTTTCCATCTGTTACATCTCATCTCCTTCGTCGGCCGGCCTCTACCTCCCTTCTTCGGCGAGGACTTTCCTTAACTGTTTAATCATTTACTCCCTTCCGAAAATTTCCAGTCATGATTCCAACCCCTCAGGCCAAACGCAACGTAAATTACCTTCAAATTATGTGTCATACTTTCTCCTTACTACTTCATCTCTCTTTCCATCTGTTACATCTCATCTCCTTCGTCGGCCGGCCTCTACCTCCCTTCTTCGGCGAGGACTTTCCTTAGCTGTTTAATCATTTACTCCCTTCCGAAAATTTCCAGTCATGATTCCAACCCCTCAGGCCAAACGCAACGTAAATTACCTTCAAATTATGTGTCATACTTTCTCCTTACTACTTCATCTCTCATTCCATCTGTTACATCTCATCTCCTTCGTCGGCCGGCCTCTACCTCCCTTCTTCGGCGAGGACTTTCCTTAACTGTTTAATCATTTACTCCCTTCCGAAAATTTCCAGTCATGATTCCAACCCCTCAGGCCAAACGCAACGTAAATTACCTTCAAATTATGTGTCATACTTTCTCCTTACTACTTCATCTCTCTTTCCATCTGTTACATCTCATCTCCTTCGTCGGCCGGCCTCTACCTCCCTTCTTCGGCGAGGACTTTCCTTAACTGTTTAATCATTTACTCCCTTCCGAAAATTTCCAGTCATGATTCCAACCCCTCAGGCCAAACGCAACGTAAATTACCTTCAAATTATGTGTCATACTTTCTCCTTACTACTTCATCTCTCATTCCATCTGTTACATCTCATCTCCTTCGTCGGCCGGCCTCTACCTCCCTTCTTCGGCGAGGACTTTCCTTAACTGTTTAATCATTTACTCCCTTCCGAAAATTTCCAGTCATGATTCCAACCCCTCAGGCCAAACGCAACGTAAATTACCTTCAAATTATGTGTCATACTTTCTCCTTACTACTTCATCTCTCAGTCCATCTGTTACATCTCATCTCCTTCGTCGGCCGGCCTCTACCTCCCTTCTTCGGCGAGGACTTTCCTTAACTGTTTAATCATTTACTCCCTTCCGAAAATTTCCAGTCATGATTCCAACCCCTCAGGCCAAACGCAACGTAAATTACCTTCAAATTATGTGTCATACTTTCTCCTTACTACTTCATCTCTCTTTCCATCTGTTACATCTCATCTCCTTCGTCGGCCGGCCTCTACCTCCCTTCTTCGGCGAGGACTTTCCTTAACTGTTTAATCATTTACTCCCTTCCGAAAATTTCCAGTCATGATTCCAACCCCTCAGGCCAAACGCAACGTAAATTACCTTCAAATTATGTGTCATACTTTCTCCTTACTACTTCATCTCTCTTTCCATCTGTTACATCTCATCTCCTTCGTCGGCCGGCCTCTACCTCCCTTCTTCGACGAGGACTTTCCTTAGCTGTTTAATCATTTACTCCCTTCCGAAAATTTCCAGTCATGATTCCAACCCCTCAGGCCAAACGCAACGTAAATTACCTTCAAATTATGTGTCATACTTTCTCCTTACTACTTCATCTCTCATTCCATCTGTTACATCTCATCTCCTTCGTCGGCCGGCCTCTACCTCCCTTCTTCGGCGAGGACTTTCCTTAACTGTTTAATCATTTACTCCCTTCCGAAAATTTCCAGTCATGATTCCAACCCCTCAGGCCAAACGCAACGTAAATTACCTTCAAATTATGTGTCATACTTTCTCCTTACTACTTCATCTCTCATTCCATCTGTTACATCTCATCTCCTTCGTCGGCCGGCCTCTATCTCCCTTCTTCGGCGAGGACTTTCCTTAACTGTTTAATCATTTACTCCCTTCCGAAAATTTCCAGTCATGATTCCAACCCCTCAGGCCAAACGCAACGTAAATTACCTTCAAATTATGTGTCATACTTTCTCCTTACTACTTCATCTCTCATTCCATCTGTTACATCTCATCTCCTTCGTCGGCCGGCCTCTATCTCCCTTCTTCGGCGAGGACTTTCCTTAACTGTTTAATCATTTACTCCCTTCCGAAAATTTCCAGTCATGATTCCAACCCCTCAGGCCAAACGCAACGTAAATTACCTTCAAATTATGTGTCATACTTTCTCCTTACTACTTCATCTCTCATTCCATCTGTTACATCTCATCTCCTTCGTCGGCCGGCCTCTACCTCCCTTCTTCGGCGAGGACTTTCCTTAACTGTTTAATCATTTACTCCCTTCCGAAAATTTCCAGTCATGATTCCAACCCCTCAGGCCAAACGCAACGTAAATTACCTTCAAATTATGTGTCATACTTTCTCCTTACTACTTCATCTCTCATTCCATCTGTTACATCTCATCTCCTTCGTCGGCCGGCCTCTATCTCCCTTCTTCGGCGAGGACTTTTCTTAACTGTTTAATCATTTACTCCCTTCCGAAAATTTCCAGTCATGATTCCAACCCCTCAGGCCAAACGCAACGTAAATTACCTTCAAATTATGTGTCATACTTTCTCCTTACTACTTCATCTCTCATTCCATCTGTTACATCTCATCTCCTTCGTCGGCCGGCCTCTATCTCCCTTCTTCGGCGAGGACTTTCCTTAACTGTTTAATCATTTACTCCTTCCGAAAATTTCCAGTCATTATTCCAACCCCTCAGGCCAAACGCAACGTAAATTACCTTCAAATTATGTGTCATACTTTCTCCTTACTACTTCATCTCTCATTCCATCTGTTACATCTCATCTCCTTCGTCGGCCGGCCTCTACCTCCCTTCTTCGGCGAGGACTTTCCTTAACTGTTTAATCATTTACTCCCTTCCGAAAATTTCCAGTCATGATTCCAACCCCTCAGGCCAAACGCAACGTAAATTACCTTCAAATTATGTGTCATACTTTCTCCTTACTACTTCATCTCTCATTCCATCTGTTACATCTCATCTCCTTCGTCGGCCGGCCTCTACCTCCCTTCTTCGGCGAGGACTTTCCTTAACTGTTTAATCATTTACTCCCTTCCGAAAATTTCCAGTCATGATTCCAACCCCTCAGGCCAAACGCAACGTAAATTACCTTCAAATTATGTGTCATACTTTCTCCTTACTACTTCATCTCTCATTCCATCTGTTACATCTCATCTCCTTCGTCGGCCGGCCTCTACCTCCCTTCTTCGGCGAGGACTTTCCTTAACTGTTTAATCATTTACTCCCTTCCGAAAATTTCCAGTCATGATTCCAACCCCTCAGGCCAAACGCAACGTAAATTACCTTCAAATTATGTGTCATACTTTCTCCTTACTACTTCATCTCTCTTTCCATCTGTTACATCTCATCTCCTTCGTCGGCCGGCCTCTACCTCCCTTCTTCGGCGAGGACTTTCCTTAACTGTTTAATCATTTACTCCCTTCCGAAAATTTCCAGTCATGATTCCAACCCCTCAGGCCAAACGCAACGTAAATTACCTTCAAATTATGTGTCATACTTTCTCCTTACTACTTCATCTCTCTTTCCATCTGTTACATCTCATCTCCTTCGTCGGCCGGCCTCTACCTCCCTTCTTCGGCGAGGACTTTCCTTAGCTGTTTAATCATTTACTCCCTTCCGAAAATTTCCAGTCATGATTCCAACCCCTCAGGCCAAACGCAACGTAAATTACCTTCAAATTATGTGTCATACTTTCTCCTTACTACTTCATCTCTCATTCCATCTGTTACATCTCATCTCCTTCGTCGGCCGGCCTCTACCTCCCTTCTTCGGCGAGGACTTTCCTTAACTGTTTAATCATTTACTCCCTTCCGAAAATTTCCAGTCATGATTCCAACCCCTCAGGCCAAACGCAACGTAAATTACCTTCAAATTATGTGTCATACTTTCTCCTTACTACTTCATCTCTCATTCCATCTGTTACATCTCATCTCCTTCGTCGGCCGGCCTCTATCTCCCTTCTTCGGCGAGGACTTTCCTTAACTGTTTAATCATTTACTCCCTTCCGAAAATTTCCAGTCATGATTTCAACCCCTCAGGCCAAACGCAACGTAAATTACCTTCAAATTATGTGTCATACTTTCTCCTTACTACTTCATCTCTCATTCCATCTGTTACATCTCATCTCCTTCGTCGGCCGGCCTCTATCTCCCTTCTTCGGCGAGGACTTTCCTTAACTGTTTAATCATTTACTCCCTTCCGAAAATTTCCAGTCATGATTCCAACCCCTCAGGCCAAACGCAACGTAAATTACCTTCAAATTATGTGTCATACTTTCTCCTTACTACTTCATCTCTCATTCCATCTGTTACATCTCATCTCCTTCGTCGGCCGGCCTCTATCTCCCTTCTTCGGCGAGGACTTTCCTTAACTGTTTAATCATTTACTCCCTTCCGAAAATTTCCAGTCATGATCCAACCCCTCAGGCCAAACGCAACGTAAATTACCTTCAAATTATGTGTCATACTTTCTCCTTACTACTTCATCTCTCATTCCATCTGTTACATCTCATCTCCTTCGTCGGCCGGCCTCTATCTCCCTTCTTCGGCGAGGACTTTCCTTAACTGTTTAATCATTTACTCCCTTCCGAAAATTTCCAGTCATTATTCCAACCCCTCAGGCCAAACGCAACGTAAATTACCTTCAAATTATGTGTCATACTTTCTCCTTACTACTTCATCTCTCATTCCATCTGTTACATCTCATCTCCTTCGTCGGCCGGCCTCTATCTCCCTTCTTCGGCGAGGACTTTCCTTAACTGTTTAATCATTAACTCCCTTCCGAAAATTTCCAGTCATGATTCCAACCCCTCAGGCCAAACGCAACGTAAATTACCTTCAAATTATGTGTCATACTTTCTCCTTACTACTTCATCTCTCATTCCATCTGTTACATCTCATCTCCTTCGTCGGCCGGCCTCTATCTCCCTTCTTCGGCGAGGACTTTCCTTAACTGTTTAATCATTTACTCCCTTCCGAAAATTTCCAGTCATGATCCAACCCCTCAGGCCAAACGCAACGTAAATTACCTTCAAATTATGTGTCATACTTTCTCCTTACTACTTCATCTCTCATTCCATCTGTTACATCTCATCTCCTTCGTCGGCCGGCCTCTATCTCCCTTCTTCGGCGAGGACTTTCCTTAACTGTTTAATCATTTACTCCCTTCCGAAAATTTCCAGTCATGATTTCAACCCCTCAGGCCAAACGCAACGTAAATTACCTTCAAATTATGTGTCATACTTTCTCCTTACTACTTCATCTCTCATTCCATCTGTTACATCTCATCTCCTTCGTCGGCCGGCCTCTATCTCCCTTCTTCGGCGAGGACTTTCCTTAACTGTTTAATCATTTACTCCCTTCCGAAAATTTCCAGTCATGATTTCAACCCCTCAGGCCAAACGCAACGTAAATTACCTTCAAATTATGTGTCATACTTTCTCCTTACTACTTCATCTCTCATTCCATCTGTTACATCTCATCTCCTTCGTCGGCCGGCCTCTATCTCCCTTCTTCGGCGAGGACTTTCCTTAACTGTTTAATCATTTACTCCCTTCCGAAAATTTCCAGTCATGATTCCAACCCCTCAGGCCAAACGCAACGTAAATTACCTTCAAATTATGTGTCATACTTTCTCCTTACTACTTCATCTCTCATTCCATCTGTTACATCTCATCTCCTTCGTCGGCCGGCCTCTATCTCCCTTCTTCGGCGAGGACTTTCCTTAACTGTTTAATCATTTACTCCCTTCCGAAAATTTCCAGTCATGATTCCAACCCCTCAGGCCAAACGCAACGTAAATTACCTTCAAATTATGTGTCATACTTTCTCCTTACTACTTCATCTCTCATTCCATCTGTTACATCTCATCTCCTTCGTCGGCCGGCCTCTATCTCCCTTCTTCGGCGAGGACTTTCCTTAACTGTTTAATCATTTACTCCCTTCCGAAAATTTCCAGTCATTATTCCAACCCCTCAGGCCAAACGCAACGTAAATTACCTTCAAATTATGTGTCATACTTTCTCCTTACTACTTCATCTCTCATTCCATCTGTTACATCTCATCTCCTTCGTCGGCCGGCCTCTATCTCCCTTCTTCGGCGAGGACTTTCCTTAACTGTTTAATCATTAACTCCCTTCCGAAAATTTCCAGTCATGATTCCAACCCCTCAGGCCAAACGCAACGTAAATTACCTTCAAATTATGTGTCATACTTTCTCCTTACTACTTCATCTCTCATTCCATCTGTTACATCTCATCTCCTTCGTCGGCCGGCCTCTATCTCCCTTCTTCGGCGAGGACTTTCCTTAACTGTTTAATCATTTACTCCCTTCCGAAAATTTCCAGTCATGATCCAACCCCTCAGGCCAAACGCAACGTAAATTACCTTCAAATTATGTGTCATACTTTCTCCTTACTACTTCATCTCTCATTCCATCTGTTACATCTCATCTCCTTCGTCGGCCGGCCTCTATCTCCCTTCTTCGGCGAGGACTTTCCTTAACTGTTTAATCATTTACTCCCTTCCGAAAATTTCCAGTCATGATTTCAACCCCTCAGGCCAAACGCAACGTAAATTACCTTCAAATTATGTGTCATACTTTCTCCTTACTACTTCATCTCTCATTCCATCTGTTACATCTCATCTCCTTCGTCGGCCGGCCTCTATCTCCCTTCTTCGGCGAGGACTTTCCTTAACTGTTTAATCATTTACTCCCTTCCGAAAATTTCCAGTCATGATTTCAACCCCTCAGGCCAAACGCAACGTAAATTACCTTCAAATTATGTGTCATACTTTCTCCTTAATACTTCATCTCTCATTCCATCTGTTACATCTCATCTCCTTCGTCGGCCGGCCTCTATCTCCCTTCTTCGGCGAGGACTTTCCTTAACTGTTTAATCATTTACTCCCTTCCGAAAATTTCCAGTCATGATTCCAACCCCTCAGGCCAAACGCAACGTAAATTACCTTCAAATTATGTGTCATACTTTCTCCTTACTACTTCATCTCTCATTCCATCTGTTACATCTCATCTCCTTCGTCGGCCGGCCTCTACCTCCCTTCTTCGGCGAGGACTTTCCTTAACTGTTTAATCATTTACTCCCTTCCGAAAATTTCCAGTCATGATTCCAACCCCTCAGGCCAAACGCAACGTAAATTACCTTCAAATTATGTGTCATACTTTCTCCTTACTACTTCATCTCTCATTCCATCTGTTACATCTCATCTCCTTCGTCGGCCGGCCTCTACCTCCCTTCTTCGGCGAGGACTTTCCTTAACTGTTTAATCATTTACTCCCTTCCGAAAATTTCCAGTCATGATTCCAACCCCTCAGGCCAAACGCAACGTAAATTACCTTCAAATTATGTGTCATACTTTCTCCTTACTACTTCATCTCTCATTCCATCTGTTACATCTCATCTCCTTCGTCGGCCGGCCTCTATCTCCCTTCTTCGGCGAGGACTTTCCTTAACTGTTTAATCATTTACTCCCTTCCGAAAATTTCCAGTCATGATTACAACCCCTCAGGCCAAACGCAACGTAAATTACCTTCAAATTATGTGTCATACTTTCTCCTTACTACTTCATCTCTCATTCCATCTGTTACATCTCATCTCCTTCGTCGGCCGGCCTCTATCTCCCTTCTTCGGCGAGGACTTTCCTTAACTGTTTAATCATTTACTCCCTTCCGAAAATTTCCAGTCATGATTCCAACCCCTCAGGCCAAACGCAACGTAAATTACCTTCAAATTATGTGTCATACTTTCTCCTTACTACTTCATCTCTCATTCCATCTGTTACATCTCATCTCCTTCGTCGGCCGGCCTCTACCTCCCTTCTTCGGCGAGGACTTTCCTTAACTGTTTAATCATTTACTCCCTTCCGAAAATTTCCAGTCATGATTTCAACCCCTCGGGCCAAACGCAACGTAAATTACCTTCAAATTATGTGTCATACTTTCTCCTTACTACTTCATCTCTCATTCCATCTGTTACATCTCATCTCCTTCGTCGGCCGGCCTCTACCTCCCTTCTTCGGCGAGGACTTTCCTTAACTGTTTAATCATTTACTCCCTTCCGAAAATTTCCAGTCATGATTCCAACCCCTCAGGCCAAACGCAACGTAAATTACCTTCAAATTATGTGTCATACTTTCTCCTTACTACTTCATCTCTCATTCCATCTGTTACATCTCATCTCCTTCGTCGGCCGGCCTCTATCTCCCTTCTTCGGCGAGGACTTTCCTTAACTGTTTAATCATTTACTTCCATCCGAAAATTTCCAGCCATGATTCCAACCCCTCGGCCAAACGCAACGTAAATCAACTTCAAATTATGTGTCATACTTTCTCCTTACTACTTCATCTCTCTTTCCATCTGTTACATCTCATCTCCTTCGTCGGCCGGCCTCTATCTCCCTTCTTCGGCGAGGACTTTCCTTAACTGTTTAATCATTTACTCCCTTCCGAAAATTTCCAGTCATGATTCCAACCCCTCAGGCCAAACGCAACGTAAATCACCTTCAAATTATGTGTCATACTTTCTCCAGGCTGAATGACAGTTATAAATAGTATATGTCAAGTAATATATTTTGGTATTTTTATTGCATAGAAACTTAGGAATTCAAATGTATTCACACTAGAAGCTTGTTATCAAAGCCCCTCCAAGCCTCTAATTTGTTTAATAATAATAATGAAATTGCTAATCAATATAAATTTAAAAAAAACTTATTAAAAAGTACAATACCACTATTAATTTGATGAACTCTCCGGATAATCAGAAAGGCAAATGAACTAAAGCATGGTGATTAAATGCAAATGAGGTGTACGGTAGAGCGGTTACTTCCATGCACCATTAGGGGAGGTACAAACCATAAAGACATGCCTCGCCTCACAGCCGCCGGTCCATGGAATCACTCATTAACGGAAAACCGTTTGATGTGAGATGTGACAAGCAATGAATGACATTACTGTGATAAGCAATGGAACTTAAAAATAACGCTGAACTGTAACGTCGTGTCGAAGCAGGTATCACAGAGGCCGTTATATCCGGCGGGATGGTTCAAGAACATGAGTAAGGGAGAAGGTGGAGATGACCTAAGGGAGCAAGCAAATAAACCCCGAGGGAGCAGAAGCTATATCGACTCCACGCCGCAGATTCTGTTTACCTGAACCACTGTCCGGGCCTGATGTCTCCCCTGTGCCTGCCCTACCGTCACCGACCACCGATAACAGATCCCTTATCATCGCGGTAGCAGATCCACCGTCGCCTCACTGCCACGAATATAAGGAAAAGCCGGGGAAAAACTCCTGCGATGCACGATTAGTTTTTTTTTAAATACGCCTTAAAGAATTACGCAGTGGACTCTAGATGCAAAATGTAGGAATCCCACAAAAAAAAGGAACCAAATTTAATGAATGATGTAATAGATGATACTTTTGTTCAACAACAACAGCTTTATTATGACAAAATTACAATCTGCCTCATTGGGCAATAAGTAATTGTGATAAATGTTTTCATTCATGCCATATTTACAATTTTCATTCATTCACTCATTCATACAGTGTTTACAAACAGCCCAGAGACCTCCCAAATCCACATGGTTGTCACCTCCCTCGCATGCGAAAGACGAAGCGGAGTCTTGGGAATCCCCCACGCTCCTCCGTCAGCCACGTCACCGGACTAATAGATAATACTAAGTAGAGGGTATCCTAGAATTAACGCAAGATTTGATTTAAATGGCTAACACAGTCTTTAGTATTTTTGTTGTTATTTTTTTATTGAATTATAAAGTAAATAGGACAGGGTTATTTATGGAATAACACATCGGGCAAATGGCCTCCACGACTTTGCTGGTACATACGCACTCTTTTGTCGAAATTTTCCATGACCATTTGGCACAAATGTGGTTAAATGTAGTTGATGCAGCGTTGAATTTCCTCTTTTATGCACGGGTGGATGTGAGCTTGTTGACATTGACTTAAAATAACCCCAAAAAAATAAATCTAAAGGTGTTAAATCACATGATCTAGGGGGCCAATTCTGATCACCAAAACGAGAGAGTACACGACCTGGAAATGTCTCATGGAGTATTTGAATTGTTTCATGAGCTGTATGGCATGTGGCACCATCTTGTTGAAATCACATATTGGCCACATCAATAGCATCCAATTTCGGCACCAAGAACTGTGTTTACGACGCCGAATTAATGTACCTGTATTTTCAACAACACTCTCACGCACTGCTTCGATATTGACATTTGAACGGCTTGTTTTCGGACGACCAGTGTGTTTAGTGTCTCCAACTGATCAAGTCTCCCTAATTTTTTCAATTAATCCCTTTACAGTTGATGTAGTCAAAACACTATTCCGACCATATTTTGTATGAAATTTTCGAACTGCGGCATCCAAACTTTCATTATTTTTGAGATAATGTTCAACAATAAAGACACGTTGTTCTATCGTGTAATGCTCCATTTTTACTAACCCTAAACTGTCAGCTGTCAAATTGTTTTTCTTTTTTGGGGTTGGCAGCACTTTACAGCACAAATGGTGGCAAATTAAAATCTTACGTTATATTACTTTTGGGACACCCTTTATGTGTGTGTGTATGCTTAATATTTATAACTATTGTTTATAGGAGAATAAATGAATAACTTTAAATGATGATGTCCTTTGTGAACAACTCGTGAACCGAAATCCTCTTTGACCAGTTTTATTTGTGTTTGACTTTCATTGAATAGGTTATAAATAACTCTTCCAAGCCATATTAAAAAAGTTCAGAGGCCACATGTTCGGGAAGAAATAAATTAAACAAACGTCGGTCGGACTTTTTCCATATCAACTTCTGTTTCAGTCCCTTTTATTGAATTTTATCAGAAAACTAGTCTTTTTAAGTGGTCTACCTTAATTCCGTTATTATTCAACCGTAATTAAAATACATCTTAATTTTTCAATATAAAGTAAAACAATGCAACATTAAAGGAGTCAGACATTTAAAGATGTTGAGGAAGCAGGAAAGTGATTATTAAATAAAGGTTAGAAACTATTGATATCTGAAAACTCTTACGTCACACTAAACTGAGGGCAACACTCTCACGCACTGCTTCGATATTGACATTTGGACGGCTTGTTTTTGGACAACCAGTGTGTTTAGTGTCTCCAACTGATCAAGTCTCCCTAAATTTTTCAATTAATCCCTTTACAGTTGATGTAGTCAAAACACTATCAAAAACATATTTTGTTTGAAATTTTCGAACTGCGGCATCCAAACTTTCACTATTTTTGAGATAATGTTCAACAATAAAGACACGTTGTTCTATCATTTAACGCTCTATTTTTACTAACCCTAAATTGTCTGCTGTCAAATCGGTTTTATTAGGGTTGCACTTTACTGCACAAATGGCGGCAAATTCAAATCTTGCGTTAATTCTGCGACACCCTTCATATTAGTTTTATGTGCCATCGGGATCACAAAAAACTCTAACTTTGTTTAGTGCAGTGTTGCTGGTGGCCCGGTTCCCCCTCACTCACCACACGCAGAGTCGTTGGCAGTTATATAATACTTAACATCAATTCCCGTTAATCCATTAAGGAGTTTAATCAAACATTGGCAGAGTTCCAACAAATTATCACCAATTATCATGGACCATTAATACATCTGTAATAGTTAGTGATAAGAGTACAGTTAGTGGCATCAAGATTACTCTCATGGCCTTCTCATTCAACTACCTCTGCATCTCTCTCTCCTAACTTCAATATGTTTTAGTCCTTATGTTCCTAGTGGGAATCTCTGCCTTCGTCTTGCTAAAACTAGCACCTCCTTGGAAGAGACCTCTCGGTTGCCATGGCCCTACAACTTTTACCTAGTGGCTTTTCCCACGGCAATACAGTCTGCTTCTCTCCGGTTCACACTTGCCTTTGGGATTCGGACGGTTTTCGCCTACCCTTAGATACAGAGTGTAAACTCGTGGTCATTGCAAGACCACATACCTATTATACCTACCCCGTTCCTCTTCTCCTGAACATAGTGCTTTGTCGGGGCACACACCTTCTAAAGATCTTATGGAGTCAGATCAAAGCAAATTAAAGCTGCTCGCCGACTAGGTCGGCAGCCAGGGCGAAAGACCACCGGTCCTCCCGCCTGATCTCTTCCTGGGCGCTCGCCGGACGGCGGATAAGAGGTTGTAGCGACCCTAGCCCGAGGCGGGTGCCTCCTTCCCACTTTGGGATACTCAGTTATCTGAGCCCGATACGGCCTATAGATACATTATATGTGAATCATTTGTAAATGCACTAAACTCCTTAAAATTAGTATTAAATTATTGTTCATAAAACCAATGGATCTTTAAGAATGGGAGAAATAAATTTTTTGTTTTGGTTTAAAGAAAATAACTGTTGAGTTACACATCATCCCCAATCATTGAAATGTGAAAATTATACAATTAAAAATTATAATTGCCACAATTAGTACTAGGTTCGAGGAGAGAGAACAGAGTAACAACCAAGCTGTATCGAGACGAGCCAGCGAGTGTGCGTACATATTGGACTGAGCGATCCCAAAACGACTATAAGTCGTAATATGGCTTCAATGGGGCGGTCGTGTTTCTTTAATTCGACTGTTTCTCAAATCTATTTAATATTTATTAGAGGTAATGCTTTTTCCCAAAATTCAAAAACATATTAACTGTCTTAAGAATTGTATGACGTTTCAATTATTACAATTTTGCATTCATCTCTTAGAAACCGTTCCGTTGAGACGTACAGTAAATGTATTTCATTTTAGTAATATTATAAATTTTGATTGATAAAGATAAAAAACAATTTTAATGTTACAATACAAATTGGCTACAAAAGGCTATTCTCGGATGCGCTTATATTTTATATTTTCGTTTCTATTATATTATTGTTATAATCGAATATGATAAGTAAGCTAGAAACTGATATATTGAGCGCTGCTGTGGTCGATCTCGGTTCCGCGTAATAGCCCCGTATAAGGAAAGCAAGACTTTGCACAGAGCACTCTCCAATGATTAAGCATTGTTTGAGTTTCTGTTGACGTTAACTGCTAGATTCGGAGTTCACAGACAGATTGGTTGTGTTTAGCTTTGCAAATAGATTAGTCCCGCCAATTCAGATCCGGTTCTCATTGTTTCATCAGCCATCGTTTGTTTCTGTCTGCCATTTCTTGTAAACTGCGAATCCATGTCTAAAAAAAACTCCGCACTACGTCTTAGATATTTAATCTAAGTTTATCAAATATAAATACACTCTCAATGATTATATAGACCTATAGCGGATAATATGTCCAAATGGTCAATACACATTAACATTGCCATGCTAGATAAACATGTGTTTAATTTTTAATTAGGTGAATTTTATAAATAAAACCATATAATATAATAATTAAAGAAACCGGAAGACTAGGAATAACGGACCAGGATTGTCAGGACGGAGAAAGATATAGGAAAAGACTGAGGGAAATCAAGGTTCTTGTGGGAAAGAAAAAATCGAAAAAGCGAGTCGCGTGGACAGAAGAAAGAAAACAAAAGCATGTAGAGATAATGAGGAGAAACTGGAAGGAAAGAAAAAACCAGAAAAGAACCGAAAGTAATGATATTCGCGTGGTCTTTAAGGCTTTTCCGTGACCAAAAAAAAAAAAAAAGACCACTTATGAGACATTTTCTTAATTAACAAAAAAACTATTTATCCACTTGATATTATTTGAACAAAACTTTATAACTCATGAGTAGCTACATTAAATCGTAACCGCTAGTGTCATTTGGCTTTAAAATGTTTATCGAATGATCGGGAAAACTTATAGGCAACTTATTTAAACCGTCTAGTTAACTAAAAATTAATTCTAAACTTACGAATTAAATAACTAATAGTCAAAGAAGTCAATAATTACATTCATTATTTATAGAGGGATCCATCCACTAGTAGGGATGGCTAATTACAAATAAAAATATTGACAAAACCTATTTGAAACAAAGTTATTTCCACAAAAGTATTTTTAATGTTGCCTCATAACAAACCTTTATGTAGGTATCGTCTTTGACGTGAGGCTATCAGGCGCGTAGTTGTCCTTCAGTAATATAGCAACCATTATTTGTTTTTTTAAGAATTTATTATATATATTTATTTATTTTATTATGAGCTAATAGACTCATTATATACATATAGCTGCAAGGCGTCCGAGCTCCAATAAACAAATACAAAATGCTATCAATGCACATGAAAATATCCAATTATTCATATGTATAATCATCATACATTTTCATTAATAATATACTTTCAAAAACCAGTTCAATATTATAAAAGTTCTAATTGAATCATTTTCATCATGATTATTTTTTCAATTTATTTTTCTACAGTTATGTTGTTTTTTAATTGAAACGGGACTCACTTTCGAAGACAACACTAGTCTGGAACAAAGCGTTTTATAAATATTTTTCACTCATTCATAACTGACGTTTCAAACAAATTTAAAAAAAAACCTTAATTTGATTCAAATTACAAAGACGTAATTTACAGTTGCTGGCCTAGTAATGTAATAAGCAATCACGCGCTGAGGGATAATGGACAAAAATAAAGAATTATATTAAATGGATTTTGAGTTGTGGCTTGGAAAGTTTGAAATATACAAAAAAATGTTGATTTTTATATTTTAAACAACGATTTTATTGTTTGAGTGGTGTCATATATGTGTTGTTATATATATATATATGTATAACATTTATATGTGTTGGTATATATATGTACATATGTCTGTATATATGTATCTCTATGTATATTGTAACTTACCTCGTTTCTTATTTTTCTTTTAGGTGATCAGAATGTCCAACGATTCTTCATCTACACTGTTTTTTTTCATGAAGCAGCCCCCATCACTACGTTAATAGTGGAAATATTCTTTATTATTTTTTATATGTATTCTTCAATGATTTTAAAATTACCGACCTTTCTCTCTCCAACTTCACCTGGCTGACTCTCATTGGCCAAAGGGATGGTGAGGTGTGCGGAATTTTAAATCGATAAAAATTAAAATTACAGGCGGTAAATGTTGGACAATCAAAAATCCAGAATATCAGAGAGAGAGAGAGAGAGAGAGAGAGAGAGAGAGAGAGAGAGAGAGAGAGAGAGAGAGAGAGTGTGAGGGGGGGAGGAGAGAAAGGAGTAAGTGAAAGAGAGATAGGAATACGTTCCATCGTTTATTTCCTCCGGCTACGAAAAGCTACCGCGGACGATAAAGGATCATAGGAAACATAAATACAATTGGGAGGAAATGTTATTTTTGGGAAATAAAAGAGCCATCGAAGGATGTTCCGGACGTGTCCGCCGGAGAAGAAGGCTCCAGCTTCGGCAAGGATTTGATTTATTTCGGCCCGTCAGAAAGTTTTCTATTAGGTCTGTTCTCGGGCCAACTTCAGCGTAACCGTTCCATCCCTGTCCGGACAATAACTTCTTACCTACTGACATCCCTCAGACGGTCCTCGTCTCTCTCAGGCAGCATTTTATAATAAATATCTGCCCTCCTTGAGCTTTAGGGTTAGGAATCGATCGTAGTTTTAGTCTAGGTTTGTCTTTCTGAAATAAAAAAAAGAAGCTTCTAAAAGTTTAGAGGACTCTCATGGTATATCTTTTATACACCCACAGCTTCATCGGAGTTGGGTACTTTTTATTCCATACTTAGAATAATAATATTTTTACTATCCTGGGGCTGACCCTTAAAAGACCAATATACATTGGTTTCATTGACTGATCATCAGCCCCCCAGGAATTGCAGAGTAATAAGGCTTAATAAAATAAATAATGATAAAAATAATAAAAAATATACGTATACGCATACATAAAAGACATATTTACAATAAATAAAAAAAAATGATATAAAATCAATGTAAAAAAAAAAGACAAAATCAAGAATACAAAACAAGAGCTGACTGAAATATCTACCCAAATAAACACACACGAACTAATTAACAATTGGGTATTCATACATTTTTCGTAATATAAAGATATCTACATCTTTGAAATGATTACATTCAATCTATTTATATTATCTTAAGCAGTGCTTAGAACTTGAGTTTTCAACGTCTTGTTACGTTGTTTTTTTAGGAGGGAGGGGGTTGGGAAGACTCCAACGTCACTTAACATGTCACTTTAATAATCACCACTCTATGAAACAATAGACAAAGTGCTTGGATAGAGAAGGTCACGTCTGCTTCAGTGCCATTGGGAATGAGATGGGAGTATAGAATATTTGCATACGTTCTATGATGCCCGGGGAGGTGGAAATGTAAATTCTTGTAGCGGGAGGTGGCTAGTTCGTGAATGAATGAGATCAACGTGAACGGAACTGTTTTAGTGAAGGGGTTGTTGGTATTAGCTATTGCATTTAAATATTTAAATGCATGCATACTTCTATTTACACACAAACTAACACCCTTAGTATATATATATATATATATATATATATATATATATATATATATATATATATATATATATATATATGTACTATAATAATATAGTAAAAATAATATATGTAAAATAGTAATCTACATACTATGATAAGAATGCGTACGAAGAACTTCAACAAATTCCACTCAAGAATGAATGTAAATTATGTCATGTGTGTTGCATTACGCAATGCGGGGTTTTCTTGTGGTTATGAAACAATAAAAAGACATATTAACCAAGTGGTCATTTAAATATACAAAGCATAGAAAATATATTTGGCATTTAATCGATATATCACAAATGTTTTTTATAAATGAATAACATTTACAACTTGTTGTAAGGGATAAATTTTTATGTAATTACTACGTGTCTTTGTAATTATACGGAGTACCTTCTATTCAGCATAAACAGGAGACGAAAAGCAGATGGTGGTCCCAACTAACTTCGTGCTGAGGGTACACAAGGAAAGTTTGTGGTCGACCGGCGGGAATCAGCCCCAATAAATAATCTGATTGGTTAAGAGGATTATGGGCGGGGCAGAGGGTGCGATTAGATCCGATTTGTGGGCTCCAGAGCCTGCTACAAAGAGGCCGTATAATCAAATTAACTAAGTGCCATCGGGGGGTGTCTCTCAGCTACCCTATCTCAGGGCAGAGGTGTCAGAGGCAAGTTGCGTCGTGGGATCCAGGTATCTCGGATCTACTCTTCTGAATAAGTCCGGGGGGGGGGCATCTCTGAAAATATTGATCGTCTTTGTGCCAAGTAGAGCCCACGCTGTTTCTTAGTTATATTACACAGCTAAAAAGAAGCTGAAAGGACTAAAATAAAACCCAGTGGTAACTCTTCAGGGTCATCCCAGCTACGTGGATGGTTGTAAAGGGCATAAAGATGACCGGCGCCATTCGCGTTAAAAAACTTGAAGTTGTAGATCTACAATAAGTTGTGTTATTTGAACCAAAACAAATCAACCCCTATTCAACTTTATTAAGAGTTAAATTGTACAACACACGATATCTACTGATAACTAAATTTCATACTTTGATAATGACGGAGAAATCAATCTTGAGTGATTGCATAATACTGGCACATGGTCATAAGTAAATTTTGCCGTAACTTGAGAATCATTTTATAACATTAGTAAAATTCTTTGTGTGTAAAGAAATATAATCAAACAACAAAGAGTGGAAATCGTTCTGTTCCCATAGTAAAATTTATTCGTTTGTTTGTCCGCAACCCACTAAGTAATTAAAATATTCAGATTCAGGGAAAGGGATTGTTTTCATGATAAATCATCTGTATTGATACCAACCCAAATGTTGGATACTTGGCTAAGTAATATGGATTTGTAACTAAATAAACTAGCATTGAAATTTAACAAGGTGGGCGCTGCTAGTATACCCTACCGCCACACCCGTCCGGTCGTGCGGGACTGCAGACCTACTTAGATGTAGGCACAGTCCTATTATTTTTATTAGATCTTTTAACCAAAACGTTTGTTCTGCCCCCCCCCCCCCGCAACTTGGGATAGAACCTGACAGCTGCCTTACTGAGAGATGTTTTACGAAGATGAATAATTTGCGATTAGTCTACGGATATAAAATCAGATTATTTATAGCAAGGATCGCTACTACTTTCTGTTTCGATACTACCTGTGCCATAATATAATTCATTTATCAGTTTTTTTCATGCCACCCACCTGTATTTATAGCATTTTCAATTTGATCGAGCTAAGGCAGTGCAGTAGTATAAGCTATATTGGTTTCGGTCCCAGGACAAAATGGGATTGGGAGAAACAATTTCAGTTAAAGCGGCCAAAGTGGCAGGAACAGTAAGTGAATAATAATATAAAATCAATAAAGTGGCTGACGGCAGTGCAGCATACGTCAACAAGATCCAGGAAATCAAATATAGTAGAACCATGGGCAACATCATTTATGAATAATGTAAGTGAATAAATTATATATAGTATTTAATGATCATGTCCCATAGACAACACAGGAGAACCTGTTAAATTAAAATACTGTGACACACCGCTCAATGCTATTCTTTTATTGAAGCCCCTGACTAATGGTAGTCATTTTAAGTATTTTCAACAGTATGACGTAGTTACTGACTGACAGAAAAAAACTAAATAAATTCCCTCCAAGTGGTCGGCTTGGTATCAGCGATTTTTGCAGCAATAATATGAATAAGACCAAATTATTGAAAGTTAAATATCTCTCAAAAAACCAACCTATGTTCTTTTTAAAAGTTGAGAGTGGAGCCTTACAATTGTTTATTTCCCTGTAATTCTCGAAAAAAAATTGTTACCCTGCCTCGTCGTTTACCAAGAACGTATAATCTGATCCATTTCAATGTCATGAGACGTCATGGCCTTATGCTATTCTGGGTGATTAACCCTTCAGCCACAACCAGCCCAATCATATTCCACAGAGTACACCACCCGAGCTAAAGTGAACTACCACATTTTAGCCCTCTCCCCCTTTACGATAATTGCGGACTCCCCCTCCTTACTGGTTGGAGGGGGATTTTTTTTCCCATGTTGCCTGATTGTCAAACAGATGTGTGCAGAACTCCACGAGAATTGGGGAGAGTGGCATTAACAGAGTACCTCCTTTCCGTGTTTGATTTCATAGATCCACATAGTTCAATTGATGCGGTAAAAGAATGGAAAGTTAAAAGATATATTCATTCGGCTGAGCCAATCAATTTGTTTTATTCTGATACAAGAAATTTCGGTGATTATACTACTATTTTAAAAGTATTATATATTTAAAATGATAGAATAGGACATAAAAGTTTTAATCGTGTCTCCTATTATATAGTTAGATCTGACAGCTGTGGTACAACCACCAAAAGAGCTTGAATGAGAATGAAATAAATTGCGTATCAACCAATGAGAGGTGTGCAATTATTTGTGGTTTATTGTTAAATTTCATGTTTCCTGCGTGATAGCGCTGAGCTGACCCTCTATTCGGCTACCTCTTAAAAACTTAACGGTATCTCAAGGCTCTAATTTTCAAAAATTTAAAACAAATTTATAAATTTCATGTTTTCTTTAACTATTATTCGATCTTCCATCAAATCTTGTCATGTTTTTTTTTTTACCACAAAACATTATTATCACTATTGGAAGATATTACCTTCATTATTCTCTAACTCATTAGGAATAAGGGCTGATTTAAATTTTCATAGCTTCACCAAGGACGAGAAATTTTTATTTTATGTAAGAAGACAAATTGGCATTACGTATTTTGTACTCACTCTCCATTCGCAATTGACACTGAATTCAGGTTCCTTCTTTTCTGATAGCCCATATAATAATAAACCATTAGTCTTTTCCTCAAACGCATTGACGGTACCTCGAGATCCTATTGAGGTTTAAGAAGGGCCATGGCGTGAAAAGGCACACGAATGAATCGACATCAATGATTGAAAATTTTCGTTCCAGCCCATTCCCGCTTTACTGTATACCTGGAGTTTTTTTTCTTTGCCACACTCCCTCCCTCTCTCTCTCTCTCTCTCTCTCTCTCTCTCTCTCTCTCTCTCTCTCTCTCTCTCTCTCTCTCTCTCTCTCTCTCTCTCTCTCTCTCTCTCTCTCTCTCTCTCTCTCTCTCTCTCTCTCTCTCTCCCCCTCCAGCTCTTCACGGCACATTGCGCGGACTCTATAGTGAGGAATTTCTGCGAAGTGACCGTGTTTTTATAAAGAGGAGCGGAAGTAAGGCCGGGAGGAAATAAGTAAACGGCCTGAGTAGAGAGGAGGAGGTGGGAGGCCCAAGGGAGGGCAAAAACCTCCAGCTTATACTGTCCGCCCTCTTTCTTTATTTACTGGCACCGAGGTCAGGCCGGCTTTTTGTCTGCCGCGGCTAAACTAACTTATTACTGTCCTCTGTCTTCAACAGGTACAAGAGCACGTCTGCTATAAAATTCTCTTGCAATAATTGCCCAGCAATTACAACAGCAGCAATTACATCAATTTTAACGCGGTTGACAGCTGACTATACTCAAAGCTATGTAATGTCTCCGGTCGAGCACTTTTAAAAAGAAAGGAAAATGTCAACTGATAAAAAAGGCTTGACCCAAGATCGATAGAGAATAATCATCACACTAAATAACAGTAAAAATCACTATAAATTATATTCGTAAAGAAAGTATACTCTCGCGCTGCTTCTACTGATCACCACTAGATGGAGCTATCAGCAAGATTCTAAAAATTGAGAGGATAGAGAAAGGTTACATTAAGTAACTAAAGTTGTGGTTAGAGTGTGCATAGAAAAGTGATAGTTATAAACTGTAATTGTCGTTTCTTTGTTTACAAGTAAGATTGTGTAAATAATATGAATAATTGTTATAATATAAAATATAGTGAATAAAATTGCTAACTTTGTTTACAGAGAAACTGATTTCAGTTTATTCACACCACCTTTAATAATTGTCTTACATATGTACTAGCCATCAACACGATATAAGTCCTCTGAGGTCTTGATACGTATTATTAATTATCACATCAATCAAATTATTGATGCAGCAAAAGCCTTTTTGCTTTTTTCGTTCTTTTGGCAATAACACAATTTAATTAAATCTTAGACAAGTTGAGTAACAATATGAATGAATAAGAATTCTTAGAAACTTGTGCATGCACTTCTTATCATTTAACTGTCGAAAAGTTTAATTTAATATTCTATTGATTGATTGGTAATATTTGGCTTTTATTTCTGTACAAAATGTCATCTCTATACGTTAGAAATTTGTCCATTTAAAGATTTGAGCTAATTGTAATGTCAATATTAATGGGTTTTTCTTTATTATTGTTGCGTTCGTACTTATTATTATTATTATTTATTTATTGTTATATATTATTAGTTTTGGAATAAGAAGTCTTACTCTGTCCTTGAATACCAAAATATCCCAGCATGCTTGTCCATAAATTAATTTAAGTTGAAATTAGGGGTGTGACTGACGCCTCGGAAAATTCGGCTTTTTTCTTTATAACTAGTTTTGTAATCATAGTTTTTAAAAGGTAAAACACAAAGTATTATTCCTTTATTTATATTACTCGAAATAGTATGAAAATATTTTAATAATGAAAGTAGTCGCACTTAATCATGTTCCTTTCATGCGAGTCCTTGCCGGTACGGTTTGGCCCTAGATTATTAATTCGAACACTTCTGTCTGCTCAGATTTTTATTATTTTAAATACCGGTAGCGCTTCCGATAGCTTAATTGTCATCTTCAAGTGACTTAAGATGCTACCTCCACAGCTGTCACCCTATGAGTGTCGAAATAAAAGCACATGCAATGGTATTTATGGTGAAATACTCTGGGCAGACTATTGTTATTTCAAGGAACTGTGTTTATTTCATGCAAATGGTTACATTTTGGTCGTCGTTAGGTCATCGAATGATACCTTCATGATAAAATTCATGATGGCTTCAAAGCCTCGTTCCCTAAATCCCAAAGCACTATCTTTGTTTCCTTACCTTATTTACTGATTAGAATATATTTTGGTTGTTGATGTAACCGAAAATAAGATTGCTGTTAAAAATAAATATAATGAATACATTTCATAACTTACATTCAAAGTTTCGATCTTAAATATATGTCCATTGAAACAATATTATATTCATAAAATATTATACATGTTTTTCGAATTTCCCCCGATCTTAACACATAATATTAACCAAATTATAAAATGATTAGTGAAATGCTTGTTGTTTTATGGCGTTGAAATAATTCACTGCCCACAAATCGACTCATAAACGCTAAATATAAAATAAATATTTATATATAAAATTAATAAAAAAAATATATATATGTAATGTTTCTCCACGATACTAGATAACTTATACAATTAATTATACAATACGATAGCAAGTAACCGCTCAGAAACTATTCAAGATTTACAATACTGATTTTTCCCCGCAGTAAAGTATACTTAGGAGACGGTAAATAAAAAAGAAAATTCAAAGATAGTCTTCAAAATAAACACTTGAGAGCTAACGATGTACCTCGTCCAAATAACACCACACTAGCCATTTCAAAATTGGCGTTCTTTTTTGAAGAATTCATCGTTCCTTAAATATTGTCTTTCTTGATGGGTGTAAGAGGTTCTGACGTGCGGCACGCCTTACAGATATGTCTGGTCTATTATTATCATTAAAAGTTGTATAAAACGTGCCCTACTATAAAGGACCATCTGAATGTAGGAAGAGTTTGAGTTGACTAGAAACCAGAACATTTCAAAGACGAGAAGAGGTCAACATTATTTTCAACAAAACAGTTCTCCAGCAACCTTCATTGGACTTAAAAATACGTTAACAACATCTAAATATTATATATAAACCTAAAAAGGCCTTCCCAGATGTTTTATAAAAGGTTTTAGCTAATCAAAACATATTTATCTCCTGAAAAAAAAAACAGTTTTAATTGACCAAGTTGTTTTCTCTTTTTCTTTAAAAAATCGGGACAAACAGCCATACACAAACCCCACCATTATACTCTAAAAAATAATGTCATACCATCCTTTTGACTAACACAAACAGCCATATAATTATTCACATTCCATTGATGATTTTAATAATCTATTTTGATAATAGGACATGGATTAAAAAAATCCAGTAAAGCCCCTTCAAGATTGCTGAAGAAAGGGTAGTACAGATTGAGAGGAGAGTGATCAAGCACGTAAACTTTTTATCGCTCCGGTGATTAATACCCAGCCCCCTCGGCTAAGGGTGAATCGATTGGAACTCGGAACACGATCACTGAAATATCCAACAACGCTGTTCGGCGCAAGGGATTTATGCCGCATTACCTACAACTATTATATGTGCGCCACAGGCATTTTCGGCTGTACTTGTAGGGAAAGAAACTCATTTTTCACCAAAAAAATTAAGTAAAATAAACTGTAAACTATTATAAAAGGCTGAACGTAAAAAAATAGGTTTTCAATGAATTTTTTTAATCCCATTTGGTGGTAGTACAAAAAAAATCATCATCTATACAATAAACTATATCATGTATAGAAAAAATTGTAATAATATAGATAAACAAAATTGTATTTTGTTAGTGTGTAATATTTTTCTTCTTTTCTGATTCACAGATCACGTATTAAGGCCGTCAAATTTCTGATACAAGTTTCTTTCAATAATCCCTAATAATTTCCAGTATACGAAGTTTTCCAGTAAACATGAGATAATAAAAATTATAGTGATGCAATTTGAGTAATTTTACTATCAAATAAAAGGGAATAACCCCCAACCTTGAGAAACACTACTAACAAGTATACTAGGTTACTCACAATAAACTACTTAAACTACCTACAATACCTCTTCATCAACCCTTACCTCTTCTCCTGAACACAGCGAACTATCGGGGAACGTCTTATAAGAACTTATGGAGTAAAATTAATAAACAAGAACGAATTAGGATGCCCACTAACCAGGCCACGAGCAATGGTAAAACCCACAGCTTTATCCCTTTCTGACGACCAACGGGAAGTGGCTAGATCGACGAAGCCTCCCCTGATGGACGCGCTAGACATGCTTCATGTTTTATAATAACTAATTATTGTCTGTTGTTTTTATGAAGTATATCTATTAGGTTGGTGCGAATGAAATGTCGGATTCTTAAGTGAATATATTAAACTGCATATCTTTTTCCAAAAGCTGTTTATTTGATCAAAATATGCTCCATTTACTTCAATACACTTTTCCCAACGAGATTTTAATGCATAGATGCCTGTTTTGAAGAAATTCTGATCTTTAGAATCAATGAACTGTGATATGGTATTTTTTAGACTGTCTTCATTTTCGAACTGTTTAGCCCGTAAAAACAGTTCTAAATGTTTAATTCAAAGCAAATAACAAAAGGGAACACTTTTGAGAAAATCTTCTTTGCTAAAATGTGACTCTGGCAATGGACAGTACGACTATAAGCCAGGTTATGTCAAAAACAAAAGCATAACAAAAACAGGGAGACAAACATTTAAAGAAAATCCAACATTTCATACGCACCAACATAATATATCAAGTTTGAACAAAATAATGTTTTTTAAGGATTTAAATAACAATAGCCTTCGCTATTATTTTATTGGCAAGCGCTTTCAACAATCCACTGTTGCTGTCTTTGTAAAATCCAACATTTCATACGCACCAACCTAATACACACCAACTAGGAGGTCAGCTGTAAGCAGGCTAAACTGTCCTATTGACCTCAATTCAACCAGTGACCAACAACGGAAGTAACAATTATTTACGTAAGGAAAATGTCTCGTTTTACAAGTTCCATTATTATAGCGATAACGGAAGTTTATATATAGGGAAAATTACTGCGGATAAAGTGGAAATAGAGCCTTGGATCCCAGTAGCATTTACTGTAGGCGAGACCCACCGCTGGCAACAACAGAGGTAACACACAAACTCGCTGAAGCTTTATACTTAGTGTTCAGTGGCACTTCTAATCCTCGATAAGATAGCAGCTATAAGCAGTATTTCTTGATAAAATCTGCCCCCCCCCTCGTTGGCTGCATAGCCAGGAATTTCCCAGTGGATCAAACACATTTCATTCGGGTCACTAAATCCGGTGGTAACTGCTCCTGCGTGAGCTTACCTAACAATTTACAATCGTGACTGACGCATAATCGACTCGTTTTATCGTTCGTTTCTTTGTTATCGTCTGATGGCTTCATTTCGCAGTGGCAGCTCAGGTCATACATACAACTCAAATATACCGATGTACTGACAACATTTGAACAATTAATTTGTAAAATATTAGTTGTTTTAGCATTTAATAAACAAAGGAGTAGAATTAATTATGAATTAATTCAACAATTTCTTCTCACTAAATTGTACAATGGAAGGTTATCTGGATAGTGGCTAGTAACAATAAGCTATACATTTGAAATAATGAACAAATGAATTCTAAATTAATTTTATTCGTTATTTGTTCGCAACCTGTGTTCGACGGTGAGGTGTGATTGTATGGAAATTACGCTGGATTCCTCGATGCAACAAATATGAGCAGTTTCATGCAAGTTAATGAAGGATGTTATTTTAATATTTATTACGTATACATGTTGGATATCAGTCCGTCATACTGTTCTGAATATTAAGCTGTAAACAGTGACTGTTCTTGTCTTTTTACTAATAGTATTTTGTGTATGTACGTCACGTAAGTTATCATTTCGGAGACGTGTACATAGCAATGAGAGCAATACCATGTACGGTTCTGTCAGATGTATTCCTCTGGTACGCGTTACAGCTTCGCTCAATTTCCTCTTATTTGAGAGATTGTCATGACTGAATACATACTGAATATGACAGTAAAGAACGAAATACCTATTTTAGCACAACCAATGTTGAGTCATCAAGAAAATGATTTTAAAATGTGCGGGTTTCTATGAGTTAGAAGTATTTTATGTAATTTTATTTTTTCTTGCAAACTCTCATAATCTAAAGTCGATACATTTTTATGCTAAAATGTACAACATAAATCCCCTTTTATATAATTATACGATGGTATTCAACATAAACGTCAAAATCATATGATATTGGGCTGCTGGTTGGGGATGTGTTGAATAAATAAAAAACCTTTCTATACGATGACGAACTGTACCTTCATCTTCATTTTATTAATAGCGAAATTAATTTTAATCGAGGGAAAACAATTATTGTACTGCAACACTCATCCCTATATTCCTCCTGGGGGACTAACGGCAGTGGCCTCGTGACCTGCTATAAATACGTTACAGTGGGAGTCCTGGCAATGGCCAGTTTCTCCGCTGTAGTTCTGAGCGTCTGTGGCTCTCTCGCTTATGGTCAGCCTCCGCTGGCTTTTATCCTGTGACGTGGCTGACAAAGAAGCGTGAGGGACTTCTCAAGACTCCGCTTCCTCTCGCATGCGAGGGAGGTGACAACCATGTGGATCTGGGAGGCCTCTGGGCTGTTTATAAATATTTTATAAATGAGTGAGTGAATGAAAATTGTAAATTGGTATAAATGAGATCATTTATCACAATTACATATAGCCTAATCAGGCAGATTGTAATTTTATCATAATAAAGTTGTTGTTAATCAATCAGAATCAAGGGAAATGTAATTGTTAAGATTCGGTATGATAAAAAAACTGCAGTATTGGTTAAAAATTGTATGAGTTCGACATGATATTTACCTGGAAAGAATAGTTTCTGCGCGTTATATATGCAGAAAAGCTTGCTTTAAATGTATATATTTGTTAGCGTACATGCGTTCTTATCATAAGGACCATCATTATATCTCAAACAACATATACGATGTTCTATTACCAGTCATTCTAAGACCAATCCATACGGCAATAGCATGACCAATAATGGGATACCGCGGAGAGATTTCACATCAATGTTGGAGGAGGCTGGGCCGCAAGCATCCCAACACTCGGGCAAAAAGTTGGACGTGGCACCTGTACTCTTCCACTTGTTAGGGAACTCAAATGGAATCACTGGCTCACACTGCGCCCTGATTGTCAAAACACAAAAACAATTTGTCACAACTGTACATCGGCACATTTCAAACTAAAATAACAAGCTTAACTTTCAAGGGCTGCCAGGCTGGCAGTCGTCAGTTGTTGAGCTGCTCATTTTCTCCTTTCAAAGAAATTTTGTCTGATTCAGAAATTAGTTTCTGTTTTACAACGGAGGCGAATGCAAAATAAATCAATTGCTTTTATAGAATAATAACGTAGTAAATAATAATGTAATAGAATAATTGTATTGTATCGGTGGCTCTAATATATTGCGCCAAAATTACAGTATTCTTAGTGAAATGCTAAAGAAACATCTTTAAAGACGATAGCGAATATATATTTGCCATTTCATATCATTTATCCGAACCAATTTCAAGCCGTCAGTATATTAAGTTCTGCATCAGTTCCATTTTTTAAGCTAAATAATTTTAATAATACGATCTGGAGCTAATTGGATAATTGATGTATTTTCAACAATTGTATTAGTGAGTACTTCACACCATTCTTGTGGTACGACACTACATACTAACTGCATAGGAGAAATGAACGAATAATAAAGTAATTTGTAAGGGGATAACCTCTCGAATGCATACTCCTACGGTATAAGCTAGAGGAGTAAGGGTGTTTAACTCCAATTGTGTGAGCTGCAGCAAATATTTGAAAAATTTCACATGCCAAATGACCGTTGGGAGTTTAGTTATAATCGTTGCCGCCTCTTCACTGGTCAGATCGTTTTGAATAATTATTAATAACAATTAAATCACAAATAATACTCATTTACAAGCAAATTTTAATTTTTTAAGGAACAAAAGTTATTTTACACGCATCGCAAATCAACTTGTCTTGAGGCAATTATGCTAGAAACCTTAATAATCAGAATAATAAATAACTAACATAAGTAATATTAGGAACATAGATGCCCCCTCCTGTACATGAAGTTCAAATAAAATTCTTAATATTTATGAATTTAAGTAAATAATAAACATTGGATATAGTCTCTTGATATTGAAAACATTGCTGCCTCAAATAAAATATTTATTTTATACGAGGAAAAGATTCTTGGATTTGAGGAATATAAGTTACCATTGTTGAAATCGGCATAACCTTTTTTTAAATTAAAATTTAATTTATGAAATGCATAAAACTAACTTTCTTCAATCTGACCTTAAAGTGCACTCTGGTATATTTCCAGCAGCTTAGGCGCGACCTTTATTGTGAATGTCATGAGCCATGACATTATGGCTTTAGGGTTGTCTTTAATCAAGTCCCTTAAGCTATCCTCTAAAGTGTAAACACATTTCGTGCTTTAATGAATCCCCAAGTTATTATATAATATCATATTTCTTTTTATAATGTTAAGCTAACTTTAGGAATGAGTATTATATTCATCACCGGTTGTTAAAAACTACGATTTGTATTATTTTATTTATCTAGATGACAAACCCTTTTTTTTCCATTTTTACCGATTAATTTTTTTAATCAGTTAAGATTAAAAGAAACCTAGTGGAAACGTTTTTTTGTCTGTTCTTTATTTATTTAGAGCTGTACACGGATAACCACTAACACAGGGCTACAGTGACTTTGTAACCCGGGGTTTCAGAGTCAAATCTTCATTGAAGATTGAAGTTATGTCTTCTAAATTCGAAAAAAATATCAGATCTGCAGAATTGACTCCAGTTTTTGAAATAAAGGAAATACATACTCTGATATTTGAAATAAAAACGAACTTTTAACTTTAGGGGGGTTTTAAACCAAAAAAACTACTATTTAGTATTTAAAGACTGATGAGGAAAAATATTGTGTATTTCAAAACCCGCAAATAGGAAGTTTTAATAAAAATGATATAAGTTGGAAAGATATAAAGTTATTTATTTATTAAAAAATGCAAAAAGTTGTATTTTACAATAGAAACAGAATTATGAATGACAATTGAATAGAATTAATCAAACTATATTAAATAAAAATATGTTATGAAAAAAAATATTCAATTTGAAACAAGGCAAGTACATTAATGTATCTAAATTGCAATACCTATGCCACAAAAAAAAAGTATTTTTTTGTCCTCCAGTGTAATAGAACCATTAAATGAAATGAGGAATAATAACAAATATACAAAAATGAAATACATACAGTTTATTTAAATTAATAAATCCCTGCTCTAGTTCCTTGTAGCGTTTCAGGTAAGTCTTGTCTTGGTAGTCCAAGTATGTGAATATTTAGGTATAATTTTGATTTTAATTAAGGTATAATTTTGGTGGAATTATCTTTTCAGAGTCTGGATATAAGTGGAATTGGTTACTCTGTTGTGAGGCAGGTCGTATTTCTGACATTTTAGAATTAGATTTGATCTAAATTATGAAAATGATGACATGAAACATGGGACAGAAAGGCAGTTTACTCTTTTTATATTAAGAATTAATGGTCCTTATTACGTCAGCAACAAAACCAGTCATAACGATCTTAATATACCCTACGTGCTTGAACTCATCTCTTCTAAGTTCATTACATTTCGTAGTAACCTGTCCAACCACCCTAATCCCCTAGCAAAGTCATTTTACTGCGCCAATCATCCCTATAATCCTCCTCGGAGACTAAAAAGGCAGTGGCTTCGTGACCTGCTATAAATACATAACAGTGGGAGTCCTTACAATGGCCAGTTTCTCTAAGCATGTCCTGAGCGTCAGTGGCTCTCGCCCTATTAGCCAGCCTTCACCGGCTCGTATCCCTTGACACGGCTGACAGAGGGGCGTGGGGACATCCCGAGACTCCAAATACCCTTTCGCATGCGAGGGAGGTGATGACCATGTGTATTTGCGAGGTCTTCGGGCTGTTTGGAAATAAGCAAGTGAATGAAAAGGTAAAATATGGTATGAATGAGAACATCACAATTACTTGCCAAATAAGGCAGATTGTAATTTTGTCTCAATGATGAAGTTTATAAAAAAAAATATATTAAGAGTAAAGCCTCTCCCTTGGGGCTTACCTATGTTATTTGGTAAGTACCTGTTAGAAACTAAATAGACTATATTATTTATAAATTGAAACTTCTAAAACAATCATGGGTTATATCACTAAATATTTAAATATTCCTCGAATTGAAAAGGTGTAAGGAATTAATTGAACCCAAAACAGAAATCGTTTTAGCTTCATATTACCAATCCAGGCGGTTTTGATAATCTTTTATAGCATTCCTCTTTTCAAACTGAGTTTTGATTATTCTATAGAACACATCTAACATTACATATGCATATAACTATAACAATATATCAGTAATAATAGATCTTGAGCAATATTTTACGATCATTATAATTATAATACGATTATGACGATATACGATCAATAATTCCCGTTTCTTTAATTTTAAACTTCTCTTTGTTTGAAGGATCACAAAGGAGGTTTTGTGAGTCCTCGATCTTTTTTAGACACTGAACAAATTTGGAACTAATGCAAGCATTAGCCAGTTATAAAAATGGTAAGTTTAATTTACAGTCTTTTAAAACTGGTAATTTACACACTCATATTCATACAGTAATTCATACATATTAATTTTTTAAGATCAGACATGAGTAAGTACAGTCAAATTACCCGATCCAGTCTTAAAAAAATAGATTTATTTCTTCAATTTTTTTTTTATATTATGAGAAATGTTCTAGTTACCATACATTGTCATACGCAATAAACTTAGTTATTATTATATTTAAATGTATATATGCATATGATGACAAACTTAAAGAAAAATCTAAATACAAATATGTGTGACTGCTCAAACATAATGAGCGGCTAACCACATTCCATATTTATTCTCAAATTTTCCAGAAAGAAAAATAGCATATTTATCTCGGGGTCATTATGAATAATAAGTATGAATATAACAGGTAAATAGATACAACAGATATATACTAATAATAATTATAAATTATAATAATATAAAAACAACTTTATTATGATAAAATTACAATCTGCCTCATTGGGCAATAAGTATTTAAGATAAATGATTTCATGCATACCATATTTACAATTTTCATTCACTCGCTCATTCATACAGAATTATTAATTAAAAATAAATTGTAATTACGTAATATTCACGGCTTTTTTTTTGGGCACGGAAAGGCCTTAAAGACCACGCGAATATCATTACTTTCGGTTCTTTTCTTGTTTTTGTTTTTCCTTCTATCCATTTTTCCCTCATTATCTCTGCGTGCTTTTGTTTTCTTTCTTCTGTCCACGCAACTCCCTTTTTCGATATATATATTCGTAATATATCTGTAGAACTGTATATAATATAATAATATATCTATGGTAAGTTCTATGTAATGTTTAATTAATAAATTATTATATAATAATTAAATTAATAAATATTAAAACCTAGAATATTTCGACTGTAGAAAGGGATGTTAGGCAGAAACCTAGTTTTAAGACACGGATGTTGTGAATGAAATTGCTCCTTATTTTGAAATTCAAGCCTAAAATATTGAGTTGAGGTAAGTGACCTTAATACAAAATTATTAGTACGTTATTATTTTTTTTATATTTACGTGTTCAATTATATATGATTTAATAGTTGTGAACTAGCTTTGTGAGTTTGTAATAGATCTCTTCTTCAATATTATGTAATAGTGTTTTTTTTTTCAGTCTAAATCCCTCAACAACATATGTAAAATAACATAGCTTGATAATTTTTATTTTTTTGATATTTACAGATTTGGACTGCTAATGGAAAAGTCAGTTGTTCTTGGAAGTGCTGAGGGGAAATCTTTCTTTTTTGAGGGATGCCCCTCAATCAGTTTGTAAAAGGGAAAAAGTCCGCTACCTACTAGTCACACAGTAGGAACTTAGCAAAACTCACCCGCCAACAACCTAGAATACCTGGGCATTAAAATGGACAGACAACTCCGTTTTAGTAACCATTTTGCGAAGAAGTTGAACCATACTCGCACGAAGTCTTACCGGCTTACGCATTTACTGACTACCCTCAATCTTTCACTGCGTCTAAAGCTATTGATTTACAAGAGTATACTCAGGCCTGCTCTGCTGTATGGTGCACCGCTGTTTCGTCATTTGACGTATACGACAGCTCGGCGACTCCAACAATTCCAAAACGGTATACTGATGAAAGTGGTCTGAGGTACTTCATTCGAGCAGCGGAGCAACAGTGAGCTTCACGAGATCTTTGATCTTTGGTCTGCCTACAGTGGATGAATTTATTCAACGTAGACATATCAAATTCTTCGACTCACTAAAGTACCTGACAAACCCGGTGTTTAACACTATAACCCCCACTCTGTTCCCCCATCCATGGGAAGTCGCAGTCGAGGCAGGAACGCTTTAGTCTTAGGTTCTAGGTTTTAAGTTTAGTATGTAAGTTTCCTATATTGTAAACCGAAGGTGAGCCCCATCACCTAGTCCTATATATTTGTATTTAGACCTTTCAACTTCAAAGATATTGTTGTTGTAATTCTACCCTCCTTCGAATGCATTTGCGTATGCAGTGAGGGGAGAAATTAGTAAATATTGTACATTGAATTTTGTTCATCTGTTATTAAATAAAAGGGTTTTGGGGGGGAAAAAAAAATCAGTTTGTAATAGCAGTTAGTTTGCAACCTAACCACATCCATTTTTTTTATATTACTCAATTTCTTCAAAAATCTGTACTTCAGCCCTTTCATTGTCTTCTGTATATACATTTTATTGCTTGCGTCAATTTGCTCTACTTATCTGAGGCTATTAGAAAACTTGTAACTTATTTTATTCCTCCCCTTTTTTTTTTCTTCTCTAGTTTTTATAGAGTTAACACTTTTAGGTCAGTGTATCAATAGGAAAAAAACAAAAAAAACATTCCTCTCAACTGACTTTTCAGACTATGTGTTATTTATCCTTTTATCCCCGAACGTTTTTGGCTTTCAGCTAGTAGCAGGCTATTGGAGAAATACAGGCTATTGGAGAAGTACAGACTCGAATGGGTACATAACAAAAACCGACACCTACAGAAGCCGTGAAGGCATAATGGTGTTTCATTTGCGCTTTCAGCCTTCGACGTCGCTCCCCGCCCCTGTCAGCCAGTTGAAGGTATTAGTCCCGCAAATGCTCTTAAGGGAGGAGTGGGGGCTCAAGTCTGAGTGGGTGAGGTCTGCTATTTATTTCTTATATATATATATACAGTCGTGTCATCGCGCTTTTGACAGTTTTATAAATGTCCACGAAAAGTATTAACAATAATTATTTGGTTTAATTTGTTTTCCCCTTTGCAGTAATCTTACGAGGAAGGCATCTATTCACGGATGGTGTTCGTTATACATCATTCTTAATAATATCTATCTGCGATAACCAAAGGTAGGAAGTACTATTCCTTTATGATAGTCTACTTGCCAGGCTATGTTAAGCCATAATTTTAAATAATAATATAATTATTAACTAATTAATTAAATAATAGTAATGAAAACATAAGTAAATGAAAGTACATAACTTAGCAGTAAAATAAATAAAATATAAGCTCGGGGAGGTAAAGCTGTCCCTTCAAGCAATGGGGAAATACATTTTACATACATGCATAAATTTAAACTATTTACGGTAATTGGAATGGAACCTAAATAAATATATCCGAGACTGTTTATATGTACTCCTTTATAATTCAATTGAGGATAACACGGACTGAATACAAAGAAAATTGCAATTATAACATTTTGCACCTGTGCATTATCACACAATTTGGTAACATCAGCTAAGGATATTGTCAGTTCACGCAAGGTACTAATAGTATGGTAATAATGTCTATATAATTAAACAAGAAGTAAAATAATAAAAAGGATAAGTTAACAAATATTAAAGCATTAAATTATTATTATTATAATATAAATTATTTACGTGAGGCTATTGAATCTTTTTGTTTTAATGCACTCCGCCAAATTTCATAACTATTATTACTATATTCTATTTTATAACTATTATTACTATATTTTATTTTATAACTATTTATGTTATTACAACATTCTCCATTACTGAATTAACTCAATTACAAATCAGATGTTTGGTTTGACCAGTTACATTTACGGCAGATATTCCATTACTTTTGTGATGTCTTCAACTAGAAATTTGTATTTTAAAAAGTTTCTTAGCTATGTTTTTGGGGACCCGAAAAACTTCTTTTTTTTTTCATTGTTATTGTTATATTGATAATTATATTTGGGACTTCTTTTTTTTTTTGTGCTAATTTGACAATTAAAATATCAAATTGACCAAAGGATTTACCAATATTTATTAATTTTTTTAATGTAACATATTAAAGGGTAAACCCATTCAGATTCAGAACTGAAATATTCCAATAAACAGAAAGGTAACCATTGAAACCAATATTGTCTATACAGTTTCCATCCAGTATTGTTTTTTTTTATCTTCTGCTAAGGTTGAATATACAAAGTGGGTGAGTTTAAATAATAGTAAATCAATCATCAATAAGGAAATTACACCTCACGAAATTCAACGCTCAGTTGGCACACTATATCATTTGATTACTTAAAAAAATTATATATATATATATATAAGTTAACTGGGGAGCCTACTGTGAGAAGACAACATAGGTAAGACTCCCCAGCTAATCCCCTCAGAGTATTAGCTAAGGTATATATAGATGTCAGAACATAAATAAAGCCATTCTCAACTTAGCTCTTGTGTCAGTCATTACCTCTTCCCCTTTTTAGTCTCTGATTTCAGTCTATCATAAGTGGTGCCGAAACCCGGGAAGTGTTGTCGTTGCCGTAAAATTATCGGTTCGTGACTTGTTTCTCTCTCGATTACGGGATGCCGGAGGGAGTGCTCAGACCAGCGGTGCTCAACGCAGCAGCGGACATACCGCAACTGCCTCAAACGACCATGGCGGCCGCTCATGCCAACACCATGGCATGGATGAAGATCCAGGAGATCTCAGCACAAAATGTGAGGACAGCAATCTCCGATCTAGAGAGGTTTTCCGGTGAAACAGGAGAGCTGAATCACTTCCTGAAGGGAGGGGACAGGGTAATGGTACGGCTAGAGCGCAAGCGAGCGGAGGATCTCATTACGGAAGGGGATGCCGAGTCGCTGAGGGCAGCTCTAGTGTGCAGGGTGAAGAGGAGCATCCTAAACATGATCCAGGCGGACGAGGAGACCCCATGGATGGCCATAAAGGAGCGACTGAAGAAGGCGTTCGGAGGGGGACGGTGGACACCTGAGGAAGACATTTTTAAGATGTTTCGGGAGACCAAGAAGTCCCACCAGACAAATGGACACTACGCCGGAAATCTCCTAGCGAAGTATCACAACATCACAGAGAAGATGAGGGAGTCGGTGAGCGCGCCTGAGGTGGAGGCACGGATGGCGTTCCTGTCGACTATATTAAAAGTTCAGTTGGCAAAGGAGACGGGAAAGAAGGAGGGATTCCCGAGGGAACGCGCGTTCCTGGAGTGTGCCCAGGAGATGGTGGACGCCAGCGCCAGGGAGGAGGAAGGCGCGGGATACGAACGAGACGTGAGTTGGAAGAGAGTATCGTACAGAAGGAGCCCGCCAAGACAGAGTGGACACAGCCGGGGAATGGAAAGGCGGACCGGCAGAGGACAGAACGAGAGGAGGAGGAAGCAGGAAGGAAGGTGCTTCGAATGCAATCGTCCGGGACACGTAGCGGCTCAGTGCGGCCAGGTAAAATGCTTCGAATGCGGGAGACAAGGGCATATGGCCAGGAATTGCCCTAGACGTAATACTCGAGGCGACAGGAGGGGATTCCGGCCGGAACCTATGGAGGTGAACCAGCAGGAGTGGACCCCACGGAGACAGGCTGGACGAGCTGCGACCCCCTACTCAAGCGGAGAGTCTTCAGGAGACGAAAGCGGTCGGTCGGAGCGCAGCGCCCCGACGTTGAGACACGAGGTAAGTGGGGGGGAACCGTGGAAAGGGGGTCCCTCGGGAGCCGAGGTGGTAAGGGGAAATAGGCGGGACGAATGAGGGTGCGATTTGGGGGGGGGCAACCGGGCGTGCGTATTGGAAGTAAACAACGGCGAAAAGGGGGAAAAGGGATTTAGGTTGCCCGTGGCGAGGGGGGGGGGGCGTCCGGAATTCGGTTTTTAATCGATACGGGGAGCACCCACTCGCTGGTAAGTGAAAGAGGGGCGAGGGAACTGGGAATCTGGGACAGTCGGAAACCATGTAAGTGCGCCATAACCACAGTAAGCGGAAGGTGTGGAACGGGCGGGGAAGCACGACTGAGCCTTCGCGAGATCGCTGGGCGCGAAGAGAAGGTCACGGCGCACATTATGAAAACGTTGGCCGAGAATTACGACCTAATAGTGGGGTGTGACATATTACAGAGGGTGGGGATGAAATTGAAGGTCCGTAATCGGAAGTGGGAGTGCGCACTAGGGAAGCGCGAGTATAATATAGTCACGGGACGGCGAGGAGAGGGGGTGAGAGTCGGAGCAGCCGGATGCACGCGCGACGCGGTGAGTCGACTAGTAGAGGCGAACGGGGATCTATTCCACCGGGAAGCGGACAGACTACCTACGACGGGGAGGACGGAGCATAGGATACCTGTGAAGTCGGGGACGCCGGTGTACGTGAAGGAAAGGCGGTACCCCCAAGCGATGAGGGAGATCATAAAAGGGCAGCTCGAGGAACTCCTGAGGCAGGGTATCATACGCCCCAGTAACTCTCCCTATAATATTCCGTTGTGGGTCGTGGAAAAGAAAAGCGGGGATAGCCAGAAGCAATACTGGGTGGTAGTGGACTACCGAAAATTAAATGAGGTCACCGTAGACGAGAGGTACCCGCTCCCGAGGATTGAGGACATACTCGATCGCCTGTCGGGAGCGACGGTGTTCAGCACGCTGGACCTCAAGAGCGGGTACCACCAGGTTAGGATGGCAGATGAGGATGTTGGGAAGACGGCGTTCTCTTGGGAGCGGGGGCATTACGAGTTTGTGAGAATGCCCTTCGGTCTGAAGGGGGCCCCGCTAACTTTCCAGCGTCTTATGGACGAACTCCAAAGGGGGCTGGGCGAGGACTTCTCGCAGGTGTATATGGACGACCTGATAGTGTTCAGCAAGACTGAACAGGAACACGTGCAGCACCTTAGTCGAGTCCTCGCCAGAATAAGGGAGTTCGGACTAAAATTATCGCGGGAGAAGTCCAGGTTTGGCCTGAGGGAAATTAGGTTCCTTGGTTACACCGTCTCACAGGACGGGGTGCAGCCGGATCAGGAGAGGGTGAGGGCGATACAGGAAGCACCCCTTCCCAAGAACGTGCGGGGTATTCGCAGGTTTCTCGGGATGATAAATTATTACCGGAAGTTTATCCCAGGGATCGCGGAACTCACCAACCCATTAACGGAGTTGTTAAGGAAGGGGCGGAGTTTCCGGTTGGGGCCGGAACAAATTCAAAGTATAGAGAAATGCCGGGACATCCTTACGACTAAACCATTGTTAATATTCCCGGATTTTGGAAAGACATTCCGGATCACGACGGACGCGAGCGCGAGTGCCATAGGGGCGGTCCTGTCGCAAGACACTGGGGGGGGGGGAGAAACCTGTTGCCTATGCGGGTCGCCAGCTGAACGGGGCCGAGACACGTTACAGCGCCATCGAGCGTGAATTGTTGGCGGTGGTATGGGCAGTAGAGCATTTCCGGCCGTACGTGTACGGCAAGCTATTTGAATTGTACACGGACCACAAACCACTGGTATACCTGGGTAACCTGAAGGAGTCGTCGGCAAGGGTAGCCAGATGGAAGGAGAGACTCGCCGCGTACAACTTTAAAATTATGCACAAAAAGGGGGCCGAAAACGCGGTCGCAGACTGGCTTTCCCGGGAGTTGGTAGTGAATGCTTTGGAGGAAGAAGTAGGTCAAGAAGAACCGTTCGCGGTGCGGTACCTGCGGGAGTGGGCCGAGAGCGGACCAGAGATCCCCTTAGTTCAGAGAGACCCGGGGCAGGTAGAGACCCCGTCCGAACGACCTACGGACCTACCCGAAATCGACGGAATAATTAACGATAAGAGGAGACAAATAATTATCAAATCGAAACGGGAGCCGGGAGTCGAGACGAGGGCGAGCGGATACGCGGGGCTGTCCTCTGTGACCATTAGGGCACAAGCCACGGTGGATGATACCGATTTGGAGCGGGCCATTGAGCAATGCACGAAGCCGGGGCAGGGGTGCCATATATATATCGGGAATAGATTATTGGCCGATAAAATTAAACGGTTATGGAGACAGGAGCGCCTAGGGATGGGGTACACATTAGTTAGGTGCCTTAGACAGGTGGAGACGGTCACCGAAGCAGAGGTGCAAGGTCGGTTAGTGAGGGACCACCACGTGGGCAAGACCAATCATCGGGGGATTGAGGAGACGCTCCGGGCGTTGAAGAGGTTATATTTTTGGGTAAATATGGGGCGGACAGTCAGGGAGGTCGTTACGCGGTGCGAGGTATGTCAGAGGGCGAAGTACGACCGACAACCCCCGGTGGCGGAACAAACGGTCACGGAAACGGCGGAGGAGCCCTTGAGGATTATCCAGACGGATCTCTATAGTAATGAAGGTCAGTCGTGGCTCACGATCCTAGATACTTTTAGTAAGATCGCCATGGCATATCCCGTAGAAAACAAGACACCCGAGGTGGTATGGGAGGGGATACTCCAGTGGTGCGGCACGTACGGGGTCCCCGATATGATCGTGTCGGATTCGGGGCGGGAATTTGATAATGACTGGATCCGGGAACAGGGTAAGGAACTAGGAATAAACTGGCGACGGAACACCCCCCATCACATCAAGGGTAGGGGCGCGGTGGAGCGTCTCCACAGCACACTAGGAGAGCATCTCCGGCTATTTGGGATAGACCGACGACTCGATTCCTATACGGCGATGCCGCGCGCAGTAGTGGCATATAACCACAGTATACACTCAGCAACGGGGCTATCGCCGGTGGAAATAGTGTTCGGACAAAGGCGGCGCGATCGAGGAGACCTGATGACGGCGCATAACTTAGGGTTACGGGAGCAACTAGGGGAAACAGGCAAGGAACGCCGGGCGATTTGGGAGAAGGTCCGTGAGCGAATAATCAGAGAGAAACGGACTCGCGTAGATAGAGCTAACGGCAGACCCGGGATCGTTAGCGCGGGCTCGGTCGCGCTGGGGACTACGGTATACCGCAGGTTGAGGACAGCTCGTAAGAAGGGAGACGCGCGGTACGAGGGACCGTACGTAGTGGTGGCGGTCAGAGAACACAACCTCTATACGATCCGGGACGTCAACCACCCTTTCCGGTCGCGCACCGTCCACGTAGAGGAACTAAGAGTACCGTCGTCGGTGGCTCGACGGACGACGGGGGGCGGCGCTCCGACCGACACACCACAATGTTCGAAGGAGCAGGTTATGTTTGAAAGATGTAAAACCCCCTAGTATGTAAGACATTGTAAATAAATAAAGATTGAACCATATTAGTTAAGATATAACGGGTGAAGGCCTTGTGGCCGGAAACCAACAGTAATTAGTATCTGTGAACGGTAACAAGAAGTTATCGGGGGCAGGAACTGCCCTGGTTATGTTCGTTGTACAAGAACTGTTATTTTGTTTATTTGTTGTTTTATTTTGTTGTGATGTTATAGTGAGTTCTTAGGTATAAGAAACTGGAAGGGGGGAGTTAACTGGGGAGCCTACTGTGAGAAGACAACATAGGTAAGACTCCCCAGCTAATCCCCTCAGAGTATTAGCTAAGGTATATATAGATGTCAGAACATAAATAAAGCCATTCTCAACTTAGCTCTTGTGTCAGTCATTACCTCTTCCCCTTTTTAGTCTCTGATTTCAGTCTATCATAAGTTATATATATATATATATATATATATATATATATAGAGAGAGAGAGAGAGAGAGAGAGAGAGAGAGAGAGAAAGGGAGAGAGAGTTTATGTGACCTTAAGGCTTAATTTTAAACAATTCCACTTTCAAACTAAGTTAAAAAAAAAATTACTTAAACGGAAAAAACACTAAAAACAAAGTTGTTTTTAAATATTTTATCCCTTCGCTTTTCAAACATTGTTATGTATTTAGAAAATAGCCCACAATAGATGATACATGTTGTTTAGAGTATCTGAAGATAATTAAGACAACTAATTATCCTTCTTGGCACTTAGTTTATCAACCTTCTATGCATGGTATTTTTCTGATAAAACATTTCTAGGGAAAAAGGGAAAAAACAGATTAAATTAACAATTTTTATTTTTGACATTCATCATTATTTATTAATAGTATGTTTTACTTTTAGTTACATGGCATAAAGACGTAGACTAATTTATTCCAGTTTTATTTATTTTTAAATTTTTTATTAGGTATTTTTTCAATGGATATAAAAAAAAGCACATGTTTATAAGTTAAACGTGTAACATTTAAAAGCATTTATGTGGCGTACAGAAATAAAAGGAAATAAACCCAGACAAAGGGAGACGTTTTTTATCCAGCTTGCAAAAAAAACTAATTATTACATTAAAATGTATGGTTGAAATGTCTGTTTCATTGTTTAGTTTTTTTCATGTACATTTAGTATAATAGGTACTACTTTATTGTCTAAATAATTCATATTAATTAAAAAAAATTCCTTTGACCAAAAAATCCAATCTAATAGATGAGAGAACAATTGATGAGCTGTGAATTGATGAAGCAATTCTGTACATGGAATCTCGAACCTCGGATAAAATTTAACTTTGAAAAACTCTCCCTTGGTGTTTTTTTGTAAATTGCTTGCAGTTTAAAAATATTCAGCTATTGCATTGTTAATAACGGCTCGTAGTGGACACATCGTTTTCAATACTCGAGTGAAACGTACATAAAAGGGCCAATGCATTGTGTGATCCGTCATCCATGGATATGCCTATGACATGTCGACTGGTATTGTTTATCTGTAAAAGTAATTGAATGTTTCGTAATTAAAATGGATTATTAATTCATAAATTTATCAGGTACTAGGACTAATTAACTGGTTTTTAATCAAATTCACTCTTTGTCGTTAAGGTTCGAAAGCCGTTGAATTAACTCTAATAGCTGATGGAATCTTTGAAAACTGTTGTATACAGGAATTTCAGAGTGTTTTTTTCTCCGATAAGTGAATTAAATTCTGGAATTCATTTCGACATCAAAAAAATTTAAGGAAAAACTGTCGGTTTAAAACCTTCAGGGAGGTCTAAAAAGGTAGGTCATGTTGCTAAACCAGACATAAAGTTATTGCCTTAGGGGAACGGCAAGAAACCTATCTGAAAACTGGCCCAGGAAATATCTGATCCTTTTTGTTCAGAAGAAAACTTCTATCAATTGGCCTTAAAGGGTGTGTTACAAGAAGAAAAATATTTCTTTGATCTGTTGACAAGCACACGTGGCTTAAGTTTGTCAAAGAGCACAAAAATTGGACGGAAGAAGTGTGGAACAAACTATCGATATTTTTAAATATTTTATGAGTAGCTCACCTTTAATATTAACTATAAATATTGTTTATAGTTACATATATAAAATTTAAATATTTGTTTAAGTAAGTATATATTTGAAAGGTATCTTAGTTATTGCTGTTTATGATATTATAAGTTTGAGTGATGTATGTATGTAAGGGCATGATAAGTGAGTTTACTAATTATCGTCTTACTAAAGGATAAAGAGGTGATGAAGGTACGGGCTTTGATGTGAAAAAGTAACTGAATGAGTATCGAGAGAGGGAATTGCTGAAGTTTGCGACTCGCGGAATGAAGGACCATTCGAACGATGGATTCTTACGGGAAGAGATACGAAACCCAGAGTGTTCTGTAAATATATAATGGAGTAAATCTGTTGAAAGTTGAATACTTAATGTAATTTTTAGAATTTACAATTTGGAACATAAATGGGGAGAAGAAATATTGTCTATGGGTCAATATTGCCAATTAAATCGGAAGAACAGACTTGTAACGCGGGAATCCCTACGACCCAAAGACAAATCTAACAAAACAGCTCATAAGTAGCTTCAATCTGTCACAAGAGGGACCTTCGTACACTAGACAACCATATTCAGGGATGGGGGTAATTGAAGGGTGAAATTAGTAATTGGCTAGTTAGCTTGGGAACAGACAGCGATGGATTTGTTATGTGGTAGAACTAGAACGCCTAGAGATTTGGAAGCATGCGGTTTTCTGGTGAGGATTTGGTCAAGACAGTATTGAGGTTTTTTCAAAATTATTTGTGACAAGCATTGATAGTTAAACGTTGTTAATCCCCCGCTATTCTACGCTGATTTGAATACATCGGAAATGGAGGAAATGCCTTGAGTTTATTGATATAAAATAACTCAAAAAAAGAGTTTATACACAAAAAATGTGGTCTTTTGTTTAGTGATTTAAAAGAATACTTTCACATTTGATTTAAAGTTTACATGTAATTTCTTTTTCACAACCAAAGTTGGATCAAAATTCATTAGGATATGAGATTGAAGACTCTGTTAGTCCCCCATTCGGCATCATTCGTAGTGTCATTCAAAATTAATAACAATAATAAAAAAGAGAAATGAATTAACATCATCAATTAAATATTCTCTGGCCACGATGACGATTCGTGCTTTAGCAGTCCATGTCAGTTATCGTGCAACAACAACAAAACTAAACAAATAAAATATTTCTGATGTTAAGTAAATTAAATAAAAAAAAAGAGCTATTGATTCACATTAAAATCAGTCCGGACGAGCAGAGAGAGCAATGTATAGCGCTTTTAAATGAGACTATATTTTTCTATTTAGTACATATTTTTACAGTACTATTAAACAAGATTTCTGTTAAAGAAGTAGATTTCGAGCTATGAGAAAAATTGAATTGTGAAAACTAAGAGACACGGTCCCGTCTTCATTTTTAGTTATTATATATTAACCAATATAAGCTATGTTTATACAATAGTATACAATATTGTTCAAAATGAATGTCCCAGAATAATAAATAATCACCCATACTATATCAGAATTAAAACGGAGCGTGACAAAATATTTTTTTCATTGAACAATTCTTCAACTATTGAACCTATTACTGTAAATCAAATAATTAAATAAATGAGAAATTATACGACATTTACTTTAATAAGAGAACGTAAAGAGATTTGTTTCGTAAACCACTCATTGAAATAATAGTGAACAGTGTATTGATAATAAACTACTACACCGCTGTATTATTGATTTATACATTATATGCATATTGTTTTTGTAATTAATCGAATTATCGATTTTAATAAATAATTTTAATTACATTTATTCTCGCTTCAATACAAGATAGGAAAAATACGATTGTCCTGCGACAGATTTCTCTAGTTCCACGCACAATAAATTTTCGAGACAAATAAATCTGTCAATATCACACCTAAATATTTATACAGGACAAATAAAAAAGTGTTTAGTTATAAACTCTCTTCATTCTGAGCCAGGAGAGTTTGGATTAGCCTATCGCTGTTTACGCTTCAGGCTCCCAGAGTCGGAATGACATTTATTCCATAGGCATAAAACCTACCCGGAGACTATAAACAGCGGTTTTATTTCCCCTTCAGAGGTTTAACAGGGCCTGTAAAAATAGAAAATAGGTTACAAATCCACAAAGGGAAGGGATCTCGTGCCAATTCCTGCGATAGGAACCTCCGAAAATTGGTGCTTCATATCGTGAGCGAGGCAGCGACTTGGGTTCGTGTTTTATTCCTTGTTTTTACTGGCCATCCCTTACATAAGAAATAAAAATCCAGGAATTGCGCCTCTAGGAAGCATCGAAATGTCAGATAAGTCATAAATAAATCAAATCCTGGGTAATTAAAAATATAAACAACCCTTTCATTCATGCCTATCTCTAACATAAATGAATATTGCTACAATTTTTTTTGTAAAAGAAAATAACTTTCTAATTAATAAACGACCACTTCTCTCTGGTCTACTCAAAATTTATTTTGTATTATGCAAGCGCTTCCTGTACTTCTCATATGTGTATATATGTGCTCGTTTATATACATATACATGCGTAATACAAATGATTAATATTAATGATCGCAAACTTGCCAATAGCATATGCTACCTAGGCATCGACCTAGGCAGACACATGATGTTCAGCACACACCTGCAGAAGAATCTGAGAAGAGTACGTAGGACTTACTACTCTCTCCAGTATCTCATCACAAGCCCGGCTATATCCCTGAGGCTGAAACTGCTCATATATCAGAGCGTCCTGAGGCCAGCACTGCTGTTTGGAATTCCGCTTTTCCGTTTTCTCTACGCCAGCACTATAACTAGGCTCTAGAGCTTCCAGAAGAACATCCTGCGCACGGCACTATGGCATACCCCTTTTCGTGAAATGAACGCTCCACTGACATCCACGAAAAGTTCGAGGTCCCCACCATCACCGAAGCCATCAGAAGAAGACACATCAAATTCTCCGACTCGATGAAACATTGCCAAAACCCCCTATTCCAAGACCTGACACCCCCACCACTACCGGCTAGATGGCAACTCTCTAGATCTGGGAAAGCAGACCAAATGGTGGACATTACGGCCCTTGGCCAACCAACAAGAAGCCTCTGACGGGCACCCATCACCGCTTTCCAACTTAATAAGCTTCCACTACATGCCTAGAGCAACTCTAGGCTCAGCCTTCAGTGGACTCTCACCGCTGCACCGCAACATTTCCACCTCTACCGAGGCTTCCCACACTCCTTAATTCCCTCACTCCACCTTCAAACAGGTACTCCTAGTAAAAGGATCCGCTCGCTCCGAATAAATTCCTTTATTTTTCCCTTATCCATAATCTTAAAACTTTGAGAGCTAAGGGTAAAAAAAAGAAAAAAAAGGATTAATAATATACAATTAAATAAAATGATAGAATCGGTTATAATATAATTTTGTTAAAGAAATAAAAATGTTTTTTAAGTAATGTCTTTTAAATAAGTTATCAAGAACTATATACAGAGCATTCGGCAACTTGAACAAATTAGTGACGTTGTGAGCCTATCCATCAAATCCTGACCCGCCTTTTGCCTTTTGACACTACGTTAGAATTTCAGTTACATCCTTGTTATAACCAATAGCTCAATACATCCTCACTATAAATTTAATTAACGTTCGCAAATCACCAATAAACTATTAGAAATGGATATAATTCTTCTTTCTCTCATTACATAAATCATTAAAGTACCTCTTCCAGCTTTCTCGAAGAATTATTTTTAATTTTTTTACTTTTGGGATAATTTTCATTTTTTATCGCCTTTCGTAATTTATTGTAGTTGTAATTTAAGTTTTTCAAGTTATATTTAAAGTGTAAACATTATTGACGATGAATTGTCTTCTGTTGTACAAGGACTTCATCCGAAACCAAGGATATTAGAAGATAATGTTGACATTAACAGAACTAAATTCATTCCGAATGGCAGTCCGGATACAGGTTTCAGTCAGGTGGCACACACATCAGTTTGCAGAGCGATAGTGGGCACTGGGTTCACGTACCCACCGCTATGCAGGTCCAATCTTCTCTGAGGCTCATCGCCCTGTTGTTGATACTGAGCACAGCTGATACGACATCCGACTTGTATGAAAAATCGTTATCCATCGCATATCGATCATCGAATACTTCAAAGGTAAGCTCGTTGTACGTACAGGGCTACAACCTACAACAGGGTTTGTTGTTTATTCACGTTTACGTCGTTTATCACAATAACACCACACATTATACACTTTAACAAATTATACGCTTAAATAAACAGGGGGCAATTATTAATTTATTTATTTCTCATTCTTACAGCACTTTAATCGGCAAACTTCAAGTTTATAAAACTCTCATTTTCTTCGATTAACAAACTTCAAGTCTGAACTTTCTTCTTCAAATAAGGTTTATAAACGGAACGGAAGATTATTGAGAGAAATGTTTATTTTTATTTGATTTTCACACCGCGGTCAAAGTAATAATAATATCAAGTTTAATTAATCATAGTTTGTTTCTTTCGAAAGTCGGGTTTCCTTTAATTTTTCAGTCTCCAAGTGCCTTTGGTTATTAAAACTTTTTATTAAAGTATTTTTAATAATATAGTTATAGTGCACCCGTGCTAACATTCTAAGAACTATGAATCACCCCTTTGCTGACTCTTATTTAAACCCCGTGAGAATCAGAGAAGGAGGTCAGTCTATTGTATCTCATTAGCCCGTCACTATGCTAGATTAGATCTGTATATTACCATGTCATTTATGTTTGTTATTCAAAATAAATCTTTTTAAAAAGTCTTGTGTGCTTTGAAGATATTTAACTGGCGCCCGAACAGGGACTTGGGAGGAATTTTGAAGGTATTTAAAGTAACTTTGCGGAGCTTAGAATCGTGTGTAATACCGAAATCAAGCAGCATAACTACTTCTCTCCGTCTTGAGGAAGATTGCCACTGCGTATACAAGTATAGCAAGCATTCTCCACGACTACAGAGGTATCTTTCAACTTTCTGAAGATTTTCAAATCTTATCACCCGAGTTTCAAAACTATTTGTTGAGACTTCGCAGCACCAAGGAAGAAGATTTTTCCACTGAAGACAACATACTTGATGGTAATTATAAGTAATTATAAGTTTATTTTATGTCAAATTTACAGGATAGATTAAACCAATTAAGACAAGTACATACAACTTTTAATCTAGATAATATTGATCAATTACTATTAGAAAATACAAATTCAGAGATGGCTATGGAAATAAAAGATCATGATTTTAAATTAATTCCGGAATATGATGGTGATCCTTTACAATTAGTAGATTTTATTAGAAATACAACATTTGTGTATGACTTATATTGTAAAGATGATAACCAATATAAAGATATAAACCATTCAAAATTAGTATTAACTTTATTAACTAAGCTAAAAGGAAAAGCAAAAATTGCAACCTATGATAAGGAATTCACTAGTGTGACAGAAATTTTAACATTCCTTAAACGTAAATATCAAGATACGCGAACGAGAGAGCAATTAATATCAGAAATACTCAATACTAAATCGTACCATAACGAAAACCCACATGATTACTTAGAAAGATTAGGTAAGAAAAGATGCGATTTATATGCTCGCGTGTATGCCGACTCGGAAATAGTGAATAAACAGTCGGAAATGGAAAGATACGACAAACAGATATCACATCACACCGTTCATAATTTACATCCCTCGCTTACTGATTTTATTTATCATATTAAATTCGAGACAATCGAAGATATTGACGAAATCTTAAGAAATAACGCTGCGCACATTGTGCATCGGGTGTACGGTCCGGGTAGTCGAAAAGACAAACACCACCAACCACACCAATCGAATTATAAAGGCAAAAATTTCGATCCAAATTACAAACATAAATATGAAAAACAATTTCAAAAACAACCTCATGAACAAAAACAAGATTATCAACATCAACAAAACCAAAATTATAAAAGTTATCAAAATGCACAACCAAATTATCACAATTACCCAAATAATCAACAAAATTATCAAAAACCTATTCATAATCAATCATGGGATCCAAAATCTCAACATAGATTCTTTAATAAACCTCCATCCGGAAATTGGAGAAATAATCAACAAAAAGTAGATCCACCACAACAAAATGATTCAAATACGGTTTCGATGAGAACTGTTTCTAATCGCGTACATTACGCCGAGGATGAGAGAGATGAACAAATTAGAATATTAACTGAAAGAGTAAAACAACTTGAAACTAATAAAGATAATTTTTTAGACCAAGGTCCGAACAAAGGAGAACCACCGGATCGAATGTAATTAAAATAAGTGACGAAGTTAATTTTTTAAATAATTTACCACAGCTCTTGGATAAAGAAAATAATAAATGGTTAATTGACACAGGAGCAACAAAAAATTATATTTGTCCCCAAGCAATTCCGAAAGATGCTAAAATAAACATAGAAAACTTCGCGATAAAAACCCCTACAGGACGAGCAGAAGGAACACAAAGTGTAAACCTCAACCTGCAAAATCTGATAGGAATTAATCAAGAAGTAAAGTTCTTAGTTTATCCTATTAGTTCACGGTTTGATATTTTACTTGGGTACGAAACAATGAAAATGTTAAAAACTAATATAAATTTAGAAGACATGGAAATAAAAATAATGGGAATAAAATACAAACTTGAAAGAGACGAAATGTTTCATATCGAAGATACTAATGAAATTAAAAATGTTATAAGACACGAACACATAAATTCGGAGATAACGGAACCAGAGGATATGGATATTGATGATGTAGATATTGATATTGATGTATTTATTGATGACATATTACAAAATCAAGAAGAAGCTGCTGAAAAAACAACAGAATATGAAGCAATTATGGAGGAATTAATAAATATTCCATCTACAGCGGAAAATGCAGAAAATCAATCAGATCTAGAAACTATTCATTCACAAGAATCCAGCAATGAACAAACTTGGATATGTGAACCAGATAAATGTATAAATGTAGAAAAAAATCAAATTATTATCATTAGAGGAAACAAAGAAGACATGAAGTTCTCTAAGCCATTTGGAAACAAGAGAAGATACGAACTCATCATTAACAGGAAAGATGACTTGCAAACGCTACTCTACCAGATCGTAGAACCGGACAAGACTTACGGAATTTTCTGTTCACCGAACATAAAAGCTTTAGAAAAAACTTACGATGAATACTTTAAAGAGATTCAAAATATAATAGAAAACGAATTCCCTTCTGTAAGAATAAAACGTTATTTTAACTTTATCAATGACGTAGAAAATGTAAATGAACAACGCGAAACTATTGAAAACTATCATTTAGGAAAAACTAAACATCGTGGAATATTAGAAACTTTTGAAAAATTAAAAAAACAAGTTTATTTCCCCAATATGAAAGACAAAATTACAGAATACATTAATAAATGTGAAATTTGTAAAAAATCAAAGTATGATAGAAAACCTATCAAAACTAAATTTCAACAAACCCCAACACCAGAAAAACCTTTTCGAGAATTAATGATTGACATTTTGAAGTATGAAAGGAAAATAATATTTACTGCTGTTGATACTTTCTCAAAAAGATTGTTCGCACAAGTTATTCCAACACACAATGCAATCAATATTTGTGATTGTTTACAAAATTATTTATCTCATTATCCTACGCCAGTACAGATCTCATTAGATCAAGGCACAGAAATGAAAAACAATTTAGTTAAACAATTTTGTGACCACAATGATATTTTATTACATTATACATCCACTAATCACTCAAATTCTTTGGGATTATTAAATAGAGTTCATTTAACACTAAGCGAATTACTAAGACTTATCTCGCATGAGAGAAAATCTTATTCATTTGAACAAAAATTAAAACTTGCAATTATTGCGTACAATAATACCTTAAATAACAATCTAAAATTAACACCCAATGAAATCACTTTCGGATTTATAAAAGAAAATAACAACAACAAAAATATTAGTATAACAGAACTATACGTACAAAAGTATCATAAAGATTTACAACTTTTGCATGAATTAGCTCACACAAAAATTAATGAAGAAAAGATAAAGCGTACAGAAAAATTAAATAAAAATCGGGAAGATCCACCTGAATTAATAAATCAAGAATTTATCAAAGATACTCAATCGAAGATTAAAAGTAGAGACAAATTCAGAAAAGTAAATGTGTTAATCCAAGGCGCTAGGCAATTAACAACACATGTTGATAACGTTAGGAGACCCAACAAACGTAAAAAGAGGAAACATTTTGTTTCAGATGAAGATTCACTACATGTCAATAATTCTGATACTTCATCTTCAGAAGATTCTGACGATAAAAGTATTAGATCTCACTAACTCTCCAGGAATTCTCCATTATTCTGTAAATAATATTAGAGTAGTTAATCAATATTATGAAACTTATCATTTTTATAATTTAAGTTTATTAGAAGTAGAAATAATAAATATTGAAGATCATGTTACTAACTTTAGATCACATAAAATGTATCATTTGCTAAAAGATTTAACAAACGAAGTTTTTGAACAATTTCAATTAATGCAACAAAGAGATATTAAAAATCGTCACAGACGAGGCTTGATAAATGGTCTAGGTAATGTTATTAGTTGGATAACAGGTAATATGAATAATGACGACAAGGAATACTACGATAAAATAATTTCAAATGTAGAACAAAATAATTATAAGATTGAACATAACATCGAAAATTCTGTCAATATTAATAAACGTCTGATTGAGGATTACCAGAATGAAATCAAAACAATTAATAAAAATTTCATAATTAATAGACAAAATTTCGAATCGCTAGGACAAAATGAAAAAGCTTATGACTTATATATTCACATCATGCATTTATTAAATAAAATTAAAGATTTAACTTTATCTTTAGAATTTTGTAAGCTTGGCATTGTTCACACCAATTTAATGATTGATATAATAAAAAATCTACCAAGTAACATAAAACTAATCTCAGATAATACTGAAATTCTATGGACAAATAGTAAAATCTTTTGTTCAACTCATCACAATATAATCCATACTTTTATCAAATTACCAATTCATGATGAATCCTATAAAGGATATTTTGTGATATCAGTACCAAGAATTATAAACCAGACAATTTACGAAATTGATTTAAAAACTGATCTTTACTTACAAAAAGGAGCCACTCTCTATCAAGGAAGTTGTATTTTTATTGACAATTATTACTGTATAAATCTTAATAAAACAGAATCAAAATGTGTTTCATCTATTGTACATAACGGAAATTTAAAAGAATGTAAACTAGTATTAAGTAATCAAAATAATATAAGATATTTAGATCATATTAAGCAATATATCACTGTAAATATTAAAAAAAATAACAGATTGTCATAATAACACTGTATTTTTACCAAATGTAGGATTAATTAATATTAGTAAGGAGGATTGCTTTCCAGAATTTAATAAAATTTATACTCATGATTTTAACACTATTTTACAACCATTTTATGAAAATGTAATATTAAATACAACTATGTTAGAAACAAATAATTATACTATACCAGAATTAGAAATATTGTCCTTTGTAGACAACACTAATATTTATCATTATTCTTTTGTATTATGTATTATTCTAATCATTGTACTAATTAACATTTTTATTTATAAAAGAAATTGTAAAAAGATCCAAAATTCAAATTTACCTTTAAATAATGTAAAGGTTTCAACAACACCTATTACTATTGATGATCATAAAGTAATTTTAAGTAAATTGTATAAATCAAGTTTTTAAAATGTAAAAATTAAATGTTTGTTTTGACCAGAGTTCAAAACTTAAGGCTGCGGGGAGTTATAGTGCACCCGTGCTAACATTCTAAGAACTATGAATCACCCCTTTGCTGACTCTTATTTAAACCCCGTGAGAATCAGAGAAGGAGGTCAGTCTATTGTATCTCATTAGCCCGTCACTATGCTAGATTAGATCTGAATATTACCATGTCATTTATGTTTGTTATTCAAAATAAATCTTTTTAAAAAGTCTTGTGTGCTTTGAAGATATTTAACTATATATATAATAAGCTATTAATTTTTATAATAAAATATTATGTATTTCTCAGTTGTTTGCCAAGAGAAAACTAAGTTAATTAATGCACTTCTCAAATTCAGTTTGGTTTTTTCTCATTATTCAAAATAAAATCTTTTTCATAAACTTAAAAGACTTTGTTTTTATTTTTAACTTTTTTCTCTGATTCTATATTCATTTTAATTTTCAGACTAGTAATCTACTAATTATTATATATTTTTAGATTTTCATCTCTATTTTCTATCCATTTTTGTCTTAATTAAGACCACTACCCGCCTTAGTGGGGTAAACGGCACCTCCCCGGGGAAAATATTATCTTTCTATTGCAAAACGCTACTCATTCCAACAGGGAATTTAAAAATAAGAAAGATTAGCTTTGCTTGTAGATAATTACAATAATAATTATTAAAAAAGTGGCTAATCTTTTCGTCCCGTAAGCGGAAATCCCTTGCGTAACTAAGGCTCCATCCCTTTATACCCGCCAGAACGAGACAGAATGAAATAAATATTTCAGTAACTAAGGACTAGAGTTTGGGACAGCATGTAGGTTGTGGTGTACAGTAGCATTTCATTTAATTTCTACATATCGTTAATTGAAAATTATGGTCAGGAGCTTAGTGGCTGATTCACAATAGTAATGTGTCTACGGACAGGAAGATAAATACTGAGTATATGAAGTACCTACCGATCACATGAAAATATAATGGAAGATTTGGAACCCATCGAAAAATAAGTGGCTTTCACACCAATATTTAAAAATGTGGTCTACACAGAAAATAGAGATGAAAATCTAAAAATATAAGATAATTAATAGATTACTAGTCTGAAAATTAAAATGAATACAAAATCAGAGAAAAAAGTAGTAAATAAAAACAAGGTCTTATAAAAGATTTTATTTTGAATAATGAGAAAAAACCAAACTGAATTTGAGAAGTGCAATAATTAACTTAATTTTCTCTCGACAAACAACTGAGAAATACATAATATTTTATTATAAAAATAAATAGCTTATTATATGTATTATAATAAATTAAATTAAAAATACTTTAATAAAAAGTTTTAATAAATAAAAGTCACTTGGAAACTGAAAAATTAAAGAAAACCCGACTTTCGAAAGAAGCATGCTATAAGTGTTTGTCCGAATTTCAATAAAAGCTATCATTCTAGAGTGTATCAAATAGAACAAACAATGATGGTACAATGTTTATTAGAGCGTGAACATGCAGTGCCGAAAACAACCTATGTTAGATCAAGGAGGAGAAACTTGCTTGTCTTGCTACGTGCATCCATTGAAGAATGAACTACGTAGTTAGAACTTCCTGTGATAAAGATATGGGCGAGGACCAACCCCACCAGAAAGTGAGTTCTAAGACCTCATTCTGGACCAGAACAAAATTGCTAATGTAGCTCTCTTTTATAGTCCCTCAATTCGTGCCTTGCTGCACAGACTAGGCCAATTCAATTCGACCATCACAAACAAGTAACATTTTGGTGCTTAGAAGTAATTCGACGACAATGTCGTCAAGGCTGAGCGCTAAGTGAGGGGGACAAATGTGCGGTTGACAGCATTAGCGAGGGTACAAGCTGCCCTCCACGCCGTAGCCATGGAGACCTCCCGCCTCTTAATCTCTTACATAAATACACGGCCGCTCGATAGCCGGTCACCCCGTCCCCCTGACTGACCCCGAAAAGTCCAGTGAATATTTAAACAATTAGGTGACGTGTTTGGAGAACACTTCAGTAGCGTGTTGGTTCTATGTTACCATTGAGTTAGCACGGCCCTGAGCTAGCTTAGCTTCATTTCCACAGCTCATTTATAATTGGTCTAAATTAACAGAATGGTTTCATCAAATTATATAAAAAATTATGGGAATACCACATCTCGAAAGTAAAGCTGTAGATAGCTCCATCCAATAATGATACCATATCCCCAAAAGTAAGGAGAGATAAAATTAAAAGCAATTAGGCGTTAGAATAGGAGCTATTAACGTGGACTTACGCTGAATAACGAAGAAACGTTTAGAATGCGGGATACAGCGGGTGTGAGAGCAATAAAAAGTAGTTTGAAATGATAGGGTTATTGCAAGAGAACGAGTCCAAAGTGCTGACTAAGAAGATTGATAACAGTCCCCCAAGATGTTAGAAATCACACAGTCTAGAAAATAATAAAGAAAATCTTTGATGTCTATGTGAAGTTTAATGTGGTGATGATATATGGTAATATTATTCAGGTTGTTATTTCACAGTGAGGTCGTGTTTATTTTGTGAGCCAGACGACCACAAATTAGTTTGTATATTCAGAGCCGCAGTACGAATCAGAATTGTTTGGGATCGCCATTTCATAATGTACGAGCGCTCCATACGGTACATACTGATCCTTGCTTGTTCATCTCCACGTGCCTTCTCTTTGAACCTCAACCTCATTAAGGTGTTATATATTATGATATATTTCGTTAAAGTTTCGTTTTAATTATGTGATGAAAGTTATAATGGAACATTTATTGCTTTTAACCAAAATATAAATTTATTTCTGGCCTTCTTTATTCTCAAATGTTGGTACTAGCTTCCACTTTGTATTTCTTTAAGACATCACAAATAGGTTATAAGGATTTTGAATTATTAAACCCATATTCTTCGTATTAAGACTTAAACTTTTCTGGTAATATAAGATTTACTATTATTAGAATTATTAAAAGAAGAAGGACCCCTGAATGGACTGGAGGCAACACGGATACTAATGCACAGCGACCTAGTTTGCATTGCATAGATTTGTATGCATAACAATATTGCATTAAACACTTGACATCCGCTAATTTCCAATTAAACAAATTTGCATCTGATCTTAGCTGACAGATCGGACGTTATCAAAGCACATGATCTAATAGTTTATAACTAAGATATATAATTATAATTAATTGAAAACTCCTTCACAGGTAACCGATATGAATTGGTCGGTTTACATGGAAATTCTCTTTTTGGCCATATAACAAATAATTATTTCAAACTGTTCAAATGTAACAGTAAGCGATAAAAATGGTCTTATTAGCCTGATATCAATTGTTGTGATCTCTCATTGCAGGTAAGAATTCACTGTTTATTTTAAAGTGGTTTCTTGCATATTGAACAATACCTTCTATTCAATTATTATCACAGGCAGGAGACTAAGCTAGATCTTCAGATGCTAAGGTAAATGAATTAATTTTACTTTGTCTAACTTTGCTGTAGATATTTCTTATTTGTAAAAATATTTTTTGATTTTAATTCAAATTTTCAAACAGTGTTGGGCTCTGTTTATTAATAATTATTGTAAGCGATAACGTATAACAAGTGTTGCAGCAGCCATATGTATAATTATTTTATTATTTTCTAATACTTAAGCCAATCTGGACATACGGAATAGAGCTATGGGGGACAGCAAAAAAGTCGAACATCAAGCGCATCCAATCCTTTCAATGAAAAGTCCTGAGAACAATAGTAAATGCTCCCTATTACGTCACCAACAAAACCCTTCATAATGATCTTAATATACCCTACATTCTCGAACTCATCCCTTCCAAATTCATGAAATTCCATAGTAACCTATCCAACCACCCTAATCCCGTAGCACAGTCATTGCACTGCTCCACTCATCCCTATAATCCTCCTCGGAGACTGAAACGGCAGTGGCCTCGTGTCGTACTATAAATGCGCAACAGTGGGTGTCCTTGCAATGGCCAGTTTCTCCAATCATGTCCTGAGCGTATGTGGCTCTTGCGCTCTTCGTCAGCCTCCACTGGCTCGTGTCTGGTGACGTGGCTGGTGGGGGAGCGTGGGGGACTTCCCAAGACTCCGCTTCCTCTTTCGCTTGCGAGGGAGGCAACAAACGTGTGGACTTGGGGGGCCCCTGGGCTGTTTGTAAATATGGTATGAATGAAAACACTTATAATTAATTGAAAACTCCTTCACAGGTAACCGATATGAATTGGTCGGTTTACATGGAAATTCTCTTTTTGGCCATATAACACTCTCAATTATTTATTGCCTATTAAGTAAAGGCAGATTGTAATTTCATCATAATAAGGTTGTTGTTGTACATTATATATTATTTTCCTGGGCCTAACGACGCCTCCAAGTACTATGTTACCTAAAGCTAATCCAGTATGCATTTTTGTTTGGCACTATACGAAGCTTAAAAAAATCACTTGGCTGTTTAAGTTTTTTTAAGTTCAGAGAAATCCAGAAAGCCACGAAAGCAAGTTGTGATCTCTCATTGCAAGCAAGAATTTAAAGTGGTTTCTTGCATATTAAACAATACCTTCTATCCAATGATTATCAAAGTTAGGAGACTAAGCTAGATCTTGCTAAGGTAAGTGAATTAATTTTGCTTTGTTGTTTTCTCGTTTAATTTTATAATACAAAAATTACTCCTCAAACTAGCGCTCATACAACATACAACACCCACGCGTTTTATACACACGACATGTGACATGTGGACCAAATAACTTCAACCTTGTAAAGTTACTCCAGGGAGGAAAGAACAACAAAAATAGTAGGATTAACTATGCGGTATCTTGAAACAATATGCCATTACACATCCTTGAACTCTAATTTCCCCCATCGGTTTAGACATCTTGAAGTTTCAATCCCAAATAACGTTATTTGTGTACATAAAGAGATTATAGCATAGACTCTTCAACTATTTTATAGATTATTTTGGAAACTAGTGTAAAAGTAAAAGAAATGAAAATAATATAAATTAATAGAGTTTTTTTGCACCAATAAGTAGCCACAGATTGACAGTAACTGAGCTAAGACATCCCCTAGACTAGTCTCGGCCTCGTTAGCAAAGGTCGGGTCCCCCTGGCAAATTAAATCAGACCCCACTTCGACCACCCCTCGAATTTACCTCGTCAACTAGCGACAGTCTGACCAGAGCAGCAGCTGCCCTACCGACCACATTCTAAATTAATGTCAGCACAGTTTTATTTCTATTGTTCTTTCCGCTCATTTGCAATAAATGTATTCACATGAAATACCTATCCATCTCTCTGCATACAGCCATTCGAATGTTTTCGTGAGTGCCTAAGAGTAAAAGTCTTGGTAGATTTGTATGATTGAGAGAACAATGAGACAATACCGATGAAGGGAGTGGTTGTACTTTTAACTGTCTTTGGTCCATTATACTGTCAATTTTTGACACCTATAGTGTTTCATCTTTTTTGTATTTATAATATATATACCGCTTGCATTGTACAATTGTGGTGGGATAAGACATAATATCTCTGATCACTACGATGTATGCTATATATGTTCAGTTATGATATAATTGAGAACAGTAATACAAACAAAATGACCTCAAAAAAATTCGGTCTTGTATCATACTTTTAAGCCACTGATGAGAAACTGTGAAGATCGTTAAAAAAAAAAAAAGAATTTTTTTATCAAAAACAACATCCAATTAGGGTTCGATGTGCCAATCTCTCCACAGATCCTTCTTATTGTTTATTTAATTTGAATTTTCAAAAAACTTTGCTGTGATAAAATTACAATCTGCCTTATTGGGCAAAAAATATTCGTGATTAATGCTCTCATTCATACTATATTTACAAACAGCCTAGAGACCTCCTAAATCCACATGGTTATCACTTCTCTAGCATGCGAAAAAGGAAGCGGAATCTTAGGAGGTCCCTCACGCTCCTCCGTCGGCTGCGTCACGTAATACGAGCCAGCGGGGGCTGAAAAGAGTGTGAGAGCCACAGACGCTCAGAGCATTATTGGAGAAACTGGTTAATACCAGGACTCCCACTGTCACGTATTTATAACAAGTCACGAGGCCACTGCCACTTTAGTCTCCGAGGAGGATTATAAGGATGAGTGATGCAGTGCAATAACTGTGCTTGGGGATTAGGGTAGATAGGTTTCGAAGGAATTTTATGAATTTGGAAGGGATGAGTTCAAGAATGTAGAGTATATGAAGATTGTTATGAAGCGTTTTATTGCTGACGTAATAAGGATTATTAACTATTGTTCTCAGGACTTTTGATTGAAAGGCTTGATTTTTTACTTTTTTGCTGTCCCCCATAGCTCTATTCCGTATGTCCAGATTGGCTTAGGTATAACTTTGTAAATTAGTAATTTGTTTTCTATTGAGAGATGGGATGTCCTTTGAAGTAGTCTGTACAGTTGTCCAAAGTTTATTTAATTTGGAAATACAATATGAATTCATTTACTTAATGATTTTAGCTAATAATTTTAAGTGACATAATATTGATTATTCAGTCTATTTTTATTTTTGATTTGAAGGCTATTTCTTGTTTTTTTTTTAACTTTCTGCGCGCTTTATTTCTTACACCACTAGTAAGTTCATAGTTTTGTAAAACATCTTTCGTTCCACCAACTGTTTTGGGACATATATAAGCCATTTCCCTTCAATAGCTGTAGGTAGAAGGTAATAAATAGCTTTATAGCCACAGAAGAGCTAGTCACCCCGATATATGTATTATGCAGAGAACCAGAGCAAAACACCCCTGCATATTACCTCGTCTTCACCTGAGGCTCTATATAAGACAGGGGAGACAGACCCCGCTCCCGCCCAAACGTGAGTTACTGATATTGTTTATCTTCCTCCCTCTTTTTCAAGGCCCTTTATCACCTTTATTAGGCCTGAGGAGGAATCTCTCTTTCATAATTCCCGCTCGGAGGAGTGGAGTTTCATAAACCCGCGGCACTTCATAAACCCTTATGTATCGCGCCGCTCCGGGGAAGTGTATTAAGGCCGCTCCTATGTCAGATATTCCGGCGCTGCTCCTTTGTGCATCTTCAAGGGGCTCACCTTAACCTGACAGTTGTCTATGAGATGTGCTATCTCGTGTTGCCGTGACAATGTGTATTTAAGACACTCCCTAATGGTTATGAAGCGTTTAGTTATTGTTTACGCCACAGCCGTATTTACATACATATATATACAATCATATTTTCAAGATCAAATTAAATTATTTTTTTAGAATTAGATGTTTTAAGAAGGGGTCACTCCTTGGCTCTTTCGGGAAAACGACTTTTATTATAGTGACGCGGCTGACGGAGGAACGTGAGAGACTTCCTAGGACTCTGCTTACTCTACTAAAACGGCAGTGGCCTCTTGACCTGCTATAAATACGTGACAGTGGGAGTCCTGGTCAGTTTCTTTAATAATGTCCTGAGCCTCTGTGGCTCTCGCGCTCTTGGTCAGCCTCTGCTGGCTCTTATCCAGTGACGCGGCTGTCGGAGGAGCGTGGGGGACTTCCTAGGACTCCGCTTCCTCTACAAAACGGCAGTGGCCTCTTGACCTGCTATAAATACGTGACAGTGGCAGTCCTGGTCAGTTTCTCTAATAATGTCCTGAGCCTTTGTGGCTCTCGCGCTCTTGGTCAGCCTCTGCTGGCTCTTATCCAGTGACGCGGCTGTCGGAGGAGCGTGGGGGACTTCCTAGGACTCCGCTTCCTCTACAAAACGGCAGTGGCCTCTTGACCTGCTATAAATACGTGACAGTGGCAGTCCTGGTCAGTTTCTCCAATAATGTCCTGAGCGTCTGTGACTCTCGCGCTCTTGGTCAGCCTCTGCTGGCTCTTATCCAGTGACGCGGCTGTCGGAGGAGCGTGGGGGACTTCCTAGGACTCCGCTTCCTCTACTAAAATGGCAGTGGCCTCTTGACCTGCTAGAAATACGTGACAGTGGGAGTCCTGGCCAGTTTCTCCAATAATGTCCTGAGCGTCTGTGACTCTCGCGCTTTTGGTCAGCCCCTGCTGGCTGTTATCCAGTGACGTGGCTAAAGGAGGAGCATGGGGTACTTCCCTAGACTCCGCTTCCTGTGGGAGGTGACAACTATGTGGACTTGGGAGGTCTCTGGGGTGTTTGTAAATACTGTATAAATGAGCGAGTGAATGAAAATTGTAAAAATGGTATAATGAGATCATTTATCACAATTACTTATTGCCTAATGAGGCAGATTTTAATTTTAGCACAATACAGAATTTGTCAATATAAAATATTATCAATCGTGAAACCGTGCAAGAATATTTAAAGTATTTGTTGTGTCATTGGATTATGAAGGTCATTTTATCATTTTTTATTTTTACTGCTATCATCGTATTTATATTATTTATGTCTTATTGTTTTGATGTATAACGATAATTATCATTAACTATTTATTTAACTATTGATATTTTCAAAAAAATTGGGAACATTTTATGATAAATATGAAATTTAGTGCAAATTGTTTGTGTAGTATTGAAATAGCCCGTTATAAAAACGTTTGGTCTCGAGACTGGAAATGATTACTGCCCAACCCAAATGAAACATACAAAGACGATCACTCTGCAGAATATTTGCTATAACCGGTGCTTAAAATTAAATAAATGGGATTTTCTCCTTTCGGAAATCCAACAAAAATAAAACCTCACGAAAAATAGTAATTGAAAACGAAAAGAACGCAGCCCCTAGAGATGTGTATAAAATAGTGCGGGCAGTCGGAATGAATCATTTCCCAGTGCCGTTATCAAGAAATAGATTTCTGTGGCCCTTGACAGTTGAATAGTGGGCCGTCAAACCAGGCCGATAAAGAGCGGCAAGTTAAACACTTCAGTCCTTCCCAGGTACGCTCAGGTCGGCAATATACCTTTTATATAGACAGTCACTTTATTTATTTTTCTGGACATACATGTGCTGCCTTTTACTTATACCTAAATCTGTTCCAAGCCCTTAAATTTAAATGTTTTATCCCCAATATATAACAGACGATAAACTTTAAAATTTTAAGGATACCTGGTTGGAGATTATAAATATCCTGGAAGGCTGGTTGTGGGCTATTCGTACTGTTTTCAATACTAGATGCAGTGAGAATCTTATATAAAATTCAAAAATGTAGTCATAATGCTTTGAATTATTTAAAAAGCAGAAAATAATAAAAACTACTTTACAATCCATAATATGTTAACATTTCGTCTATTGCTAAAATATTACACAGAATCAATTATATAAATTTTTAAAATAATCATATTTACCTTATGAATAAAATAATAAAATAGGGCTTAAAACCTAAAAAAATAAAGTGAAAATTTAAAATTCTCTTATATTAAAGGAATCGGTTCTATTATGTACTGAATTGCAATTTAGTGAGCATGGTTAACGGTGGGTCTTCCAGGACCAGTGAACATTTTCGACTTCCCGTCTGTTCAGATATTAACAATTTATTGTAGACAATTGTTTTTAATTAAATGTTATTTTTATAATTTTAAGCATTATAACTACAGTAGTATTTTTTTTTAAAGTAGCAGGATGTAGATTATTGACTTGATCATAATAGTTTAATAGGTTTTTAACGCTATTTTTTATTTACCATTAGTGACAAGAAAGACGGATCATCATATTTTCATTTGAATAAATAATGAATTTATTATTTGCGCACTCTTAGTAAAGATGTTAGTGCAAATAATAATTAATATTAAATAATTAAAGTGCACATCTACTACAAAGAATTTCACAGGTTAAAACAACTAAATAGGTTAAGAAACAAATACTTAAACAAGGGTTGTTATCCCAGACAATGGTGCATTAATCGTAGGGGTGAGCCTATCTAAACTCATAACTGCATCAAAAGCAATTCATTTGAATTTGCCAGCAGCGAAGTCAAACTTATCACAAAGTTGTATAACAACATTCTCCAGCTGTTTCCAGTTACGTATGAACTTGTCTTAAGCTAATCAGTTTCTTCACTCTGTTTCATTTCCATGTCATTACTGTCTATGAAACCTCTGCGGAGAAACTACACGTTTGCCTATGCATGTGTATATATACCGTTCATAGCCCTATGACTATAGACGCTATCATCTAATTATTTCAGGGGTCTACTTATTTTATTATTAACTACGTTGGGAACCCCACGTTGAGTGAGGAGGATTTCGACTTAAGCCAGCGAAGATTGGTAATCCACTTAAGGTAAAACTAGGAAACTGATGAATATTTGGCAAAAATTATCTTCTACAGGGGATGGGGTAACTTATTCAGTAAGATGGGGCGTGGGGAGCACCACAACTCCAAGCCAGAAATATTTAATTGTGGGCGCAGCGTCAATATTTCACTTGCTCGGAAAGAAAACTGCTGAATTGCTTGCTACCGTCAATACCTTTCAATATTTCCTCCACTTCTGACTCATACTTATCATAACTTTGTATTGGAGTAGAGGATGCTTCGTTACCCTGAATACATAATCGATTAGAGTACGTACTATACTACACTAATGCCCGGAGGAATAAGCCGCAGCCGCCAATTATACTAATGACATTAAGGATTTATTTTGAAACGAAATGAAAGGTATCAGCAAAAAATATTCTTTCTTCGAAAAATTCTGGTTGTTGAACCACTTGTTATATTTAGCCTTAATTTGTAATATAATGAATAAATGGCCGCATATAGTTGTATTATATAAATATTTTATAATATCCATGTTAAGCTCAAATAGATAGCGTTTTAAGGGCATAAATATTTACACCAATTAGACAGAAAAAGATATATATTGAACTATATACATATACGACTTTAGCGCTAAAATGGATGAAAATATTAACAAAACTGTATTCAAAGCTAGTTGCACTAAAGGTATAACGATAATATAAAATAATAATCAACACATTTGTATACCGAAAGAAAGCATATAAAAGATAAAAGCACGCAAGTATAGATGAAATTTTAACATTTTACATAACATGAACAATTACATCTCCTAGGAATATAATGAGAGTTGAATCATGCGCTCAATGTACGAGTATAAAGTATATACTAGAAGTATGAGTTCACTTAGTCAGCTGCTATATATGCTAACAGGATATGTTTCATGTAACAAATAATATGAAAATAAATAGCTGGAAATAATGGTATCTATATCTTATGTATATATTTATAAAATGAATTTAATTGCCCGTTTTGTAAACATTGAAAGGGTCATGAGAAGCTCCTCCACACTCTCAGTAATTATATACTTATTGTATAATGTAACATGACGTTGTAATTAATCCTACGAGTAGACAAGAGGTGCCTGTAAGGACTTTGAAGTTATAAGAGCATTGAGAACTTTGGGGATTATAGCTGCCAATAAAGATTATTGTAGCCCCCCCCCCACCTCCCAACTCTGCTACCTGTGACTACGTTCAAAAGATAATGAAATATTTAATAATACAAACTTGATATAGGTAGCTTTATATGTGAGCTGTATTTTCTCCAGGGACGGAAATTCCATGTAAATTGAATGCCTGTTTTCTTAATATAATTTAATTTCTTTAGTTGGGGTAACATTCTAAATAAGGTAAATAAGATAATATGTTGTCGTTTTTTTGCGATATATATTCAAATTCAACTCTTTCTATTTTATTTGTAATTGTTTGTTAAGTCACATTTTAACCATATCATAAGAAATAAAAGCTAAGACAAAAATAAATATTGGTTTGTGCATAATTATTTTTCTAATTTAATGTAGCCTTCAGGCTTATTGATATATATTTATAAATAATAAAATATTCCCTCTTTGTTGTTAAAATTTATAAAAGTCTATTGATTTTTTCATTATAAAATTCTATGGTTTAATTCCCATTGCTTAAATCGACATAGGAGAGGCATCACTATAATAATCGACATAGGAGAGGCATCACTATAATAATCGACATAGGAGAGGCATCACTATAATAATCGACATAGGAGAAGTTAATGTTTATTAAATTACAAGCTAAGAAAGGTTGGTAATAAGAACACGTAGAACGTTATAACAAGACTGCTTTATTTAGACCAAGATACCTCTATCTATAGGTATTACCTGTAAACATATACAGATAACATATGTTTGGGGATTAAGGCTGGGCACTAGCGGCGCCTGGACTTAACTCCCCCCCACCAGTTTACGAACACCCATTCGCAAACTTTGAAGTCCAACACTCGGACGTCTTAGTCCATTCAAATAATGCTCCGCTTATGTTACAAAGGAGCAAAGGCCAGCCCCGCCCGTACACAGCCTGTAATCCCTCACATTAAGCTCTAAACCTATAAAACGTAAAAACCAACTGTCACTTGTAAAAAAAAACATAAAAGAAAACTTTGACTTTGAAAAAAAAACAATACTTCTGTGGGAAAAATCACATAACTATACTTATTTACAATGTTCCTCGCGTGTATGCTGCGAGGACACTCCAGCTCATTCCTGATCTACAACCTCCCCCCCTGGTGGAAGCTTTAACTGTTCTATGTGGACATTTCGCCGCTTCTTAGGGCGTCGTATACTCTCAATTGTCACGACGTTGTGTTCCCTAATCACGACCACTTTAAATGGGCCCTCATATCGCACCAGCTCTTTGCTCCTATTTGACCCTAGTTTTTTATAGACGATAGTCCCGATTTTAAGTTCCCCCATTCGATCCCGGACTTTGAGGTTTTCCCGTTCCACTCGTCTCGCTTTGTCCCTTGTTAGCCTTTCTCGGACTTTGTCACATATTTTCCTCAAACCGACAGTATTACTCGCCATTTTCTCCGCCATTCCCTCGTCTGCTACCGTCTCTGCCCCATTTCTCCGTCTTTCGCGTAGCCCAAAGAGGATCTCGAACGGGGAGAACCCCGTCGCGGTGTGGATCGAATGATTGTAAGCGGCCACCGCCTTCGGCATTGCCTCATTCGCCGGCAGACCCTTTTCCGCGTGATATACCCGCAGGTGGTCACTCAGGGTGCTGTGCAATCTTTCTATCCCTCCTCTACTCTTAGGGTGCCCTGGGGTATTAAGATGCCAAGAGACATCGAGAGTCTTCATTTCTTTTCGGATGTTGGCATTGTCAAATTCTCTGCCCCCATCCGACGAGATCCGGTCTGGTACTCCGTAAAACTGGAACCAGGTATTTAATGCCAGCATTACCGCGTCTGATGACCGATCTTGCACCGGGTGCGCCATGGCCACTTTGCTAAAGCTGTCGATTGTGGTAACCCACTTATACCCCCTCCAAGTGAAGGTATCCACTTGTAAGTCACTCAACGGTGTCTCGGCGGTGGGCGATTCTTCTTGTCGCCCCCGTGGCGGATGTCTGTCATACTTCGTAGTGAGACAAACTGCACATGCCCCTATCATTTCTTGTATGCTCTTTTTCATTCCCCACCAAAAGTACCTCCGCCGCAACGCTTGCAACGTTTCCTGAACTCCACGGTGGTTCGTTTTTCCTTGGTGATAGGCCAGCGTCACTTCCAGCTGCTGTTCTCTGTCTTTGAGTGTCTCCACCATCGACGTGCACCAAATAAATATCCTATCCACTCCAAGTTGTTCCGTTCGCCAGAGTCTACGAATTTTCTCCCAAATAGTGGCATTCCCTACAAATACATGATGGGTCTTTCCGGGTTCCGAGGCATCTTTCAATGCACGGCAAATTTGGTCGTTCCTAACCCCTGGTGGCGACCAAATCGTCGCGATTTTACTTCTCCCATAACTGTCATATGCGATCTGCAGCCGCCCTGAGGTCTTGGATTTCCAAATGATCTGCCGTCTTTTGTCGTTCACGATCCCTTCTGTTACTTCCATTTCAACAGGTCTTTCGGCGGCGGAACCTTCCTCTTCAAGGGTTTCCTCACCTTCGCTATCTCCTCGCGTACCGAGGCTTCCATCCTCCCCGGGTGTCCATTCCCGGAGAAACTGTTGGTTTTCCCCAGATGGTTCCCCTTCTTCCAATGCATTCACAGTAATGGCTCTGGACAGCCAGTCTGCCACTACGTTCTCTTTCCCGGGTTTATATATGATCTCCATATTGTACTGGGACAAAAACTCTTTCCACCTCGTGACCCGCGCCGAGGACTCCTTTAACTTTCCTACCCATTGTAGGGGTCTGTGGTCGGTGTGAACACGGAATTTTCTGCCGAAGACATATGGGCGGAAATGGTCTATAGCCCAGACGATACCTAGGAGCTCTCTCTCTAGAGCACTATACCGCGCTTCCGTTTCTGTGAGCCGTCGACTAGCGCACGCCACCGGGCGCTCCCCACCGTCTCTCTCCTGCGACAACACTGCCCCCAGTGCGTATTCGCTGGCATCAGTGGTGATTGTGAAGGGATGTTGGAAATCGGGAAATGCTAATATTGGTTCCTCTTGTAAGCTAGACATACATTTCCGGATGTTCTGCTCCATGATTGGGGTAATTACCACCCTCGCTCCCTTTCGCAGTAAATTATTAATAGGCACCAGGTATGCCGCCATGTCCGGCACAAATTTTCTGTAATAATTAAGCGTCCCCAGAAGTCGACGGATCCCCTTTACATCTGTGGGCACCACCATCCTTCTAATCGCCTCGACCTTCGTAGAATCTGGCTTAACCCCCTCCTGTGAGATGGTGTGGCCCAAAAAATTGATTTTTTCTTCCCCAACAGAGACTTCTCCATGGACAATTTTAATCCGAATTCGCGGTATCTTTGAAATACACTTCTTAGGTGCTCAACGTGCTCTGCCTCCGTTCTGCTGAAAACTAACAGATCGTCCATGTAGACCTGGCATACCGCTTCGTCTATTCCCCTCAAAAATTCATCCATTAGGCGTTGAAAGGTAATCGGGGCGTTTTTCAGTCCAAATGGCATCCTGGTAAATTGATAATGCCCCCTCTCAAATGTAAAGGCCGTTTTGTCTTGGTCGTTCGCACTCATCTTGATCTGGTGATAGCCTGCCTTTAGATCTAGGGTACTAAATATTGTCGCCCCGTTCAATCTGTCTAATATGTCCTCAAATCGGGGAATAGGATACTTCTCGTCCGTCGTGTTCTCGTTTAACTTCCGATAATCGATAACTACCCTGTATTTCTCCGTCTCGTCCCCAGGTCTATTTTTCTTCCTCACTGCCCATAGAGGACTGTTATATGGCGAAGTGCTATCAATTATAATCCCTTGCCGTTTGAAACTCTCTAGATCCTCTCTAATATGCCTACGTAGTGCCTGCGGATATCGTCTCTCTTTCACGTATGTGACGCGTTCTTTCTTTAACTGGATCTCGTGGACCGTCTTCCCAGTCGCTCCTAGCGTGTCTCCCTCTACGTAAAAAATATCCCCAAACTCCCTCTGTAGGCCTTCCCTCCAGCCCTCTATTTTATTAACCGCCCCTATCCGCGCTCTTCCGTCCCATAAGTCCCTTGACATTTATATTCCACTTTCCCCAACTTAATGTTCCATTTTTCCCCGATATTCTCCACACGCGCGCCTACCTTCCCCAACATGTCGCACCCAACTATCACCTGGTACTCCCGCGGCATGTTTCCTACGATATGTATCTTTAGATCTCCCCCTTTCTTCGCCCACCTATTTAGCCCTATGACTAACTCTCCCACTACCTCGCAAGGGCCGCCCAGGGTGATTAAACTACAATTACATACCTGAATCTGGAGTGCCCTCTCTCCGCCATACAGCCTCTCCAGCGCTCCGCGGGACATAATGGTGTTGGTGCTTCCCGTGTCCACCAGACACATCTCTCCTCCTTTGACCCTAATTATTGGCAACGCACACATCCTCTCCCGAATTGCATTACATCTCAGGATGCGGTCGCCTCTCTGCCAACACGCTCCTCAGACTTCATCACGTAGCTCCCATCTACGTGACTCGACCTTCTGCCCTGTCTGTCTCCTGTTTCTGCTGCGCCTCGCTTCTTCTCCTTCAGTTCCCGAAGTCCCTGATGACTCATCTTCTGATGATCCACTCTCCCCATGTGTCATGCTCCGTCTCTCTCTTACTTCTTGAGTGTTTACCTCCATTGGTTCTGGTCGTTGGTATTCTCTCCTCCGGAAGATATACGGGCAATGCCTCGCGATGTGTCCTTCCTCGCCACACTCAAAACATTTTGTTCGAGGACACTGTGCCACTAAATGTCCTGCCTTCCTACATCCGTGGCATTTTCTTTCTTCCCTGGGCGGGGCATACCTCGGTCTCGTTCCTCTAAATCTTCTTTCTCCTGTCGTTCCCTTGTCTCTGCCAATAACGGACGTTTCTGGTCTCCTCCAGGTTGGTTTCAGGGTCCGGGTTCTTTTGTATGCAACTCGGCTCCACTCATTGTCGACGTCTTGCACCCTCACTTCTTCCTCCTTGGCACTAGTGTCGATCATTGATTGTGCACACTCCGAGAACGAGCGCTCATCAGAGAATCCTTCCTTTCTTCCTGTCTCCTTGGCCAGTTGCACTTTTAGAATTGTGGATAAGAATCCCATTCTACCCTCCACCTCTTCTACGCTAATCGACTCTCTCATCTTCTCCGTTATCTTATTGAAACGGACTACTAACCCCGCAGCATATTGCCCGTTACTTTGTCTTGGGGACTTTGTCTCCCTAAACATTTGGAATATGTCCTCCTCGGGAGTCCATCGTCCTCCTCCGTACGCCTTCTTCAATCTCATCTTAATTAATTCCCACGGGGTTTCTTCATCTGCCTGAATTTGATTCAGTATACTTCTCTTGACCCGACATATCAGGGCCGCCTTCAACGATTCCGCGTCTCTGGGATCTATTAAATTTTCTTCTGCTTTAGCTCCAATTAAAGCTGTGAGACGGTCTCCTCCTTTTAGGAAATGGTTCAGCTCACCCAGTTCCCCAGTGAATCTCTCCAGCTCCTCAACAGCCTTCCTCAGATCCTGGGTATTCATCGCTTTTACCCTCATCAGCGCGAGCGCCGTGGCATGAACTTCTGGCATAGTTCCCACTCTTCTAATATCTGCTCCCTCTACGAGATTCAAGACGGGCTGTCTCAAAACTCCTCCTTCAGTCATCTTCTCTCTTTCGCGTATAGAAGAAAAAAAAACAAAAAAAAATTATGCTCGCACTCGATAACTCTCTTTCTGCACGGTTCCCGGGTTTCGGCACCAGTTAATGTTTATTAAATTACAAGCTAAGAAAGGTTGGTAATAAGAACACGTAGAACGTTATAACAAGACTGCTTTATTTAGACCAAGATACCTCTATCTATAGGTATTACCTGTAAACATATACAGATAACATATGTTTGGGGATTAAGGCTGGGCACTAGCGGCGCCTGGACTTAACTGAGAGGCATCGCTATAATAATCGACATAGGAGAGGCATCACTATAATAATCGACATAGGAGAGGCATCACTATAATAATCGACATAGGAGAGGCATCACTATAATAATCGACATAGGAGAGGCATCACTATAATAATCGACATAGGAGAGGCATCACTATAATAATCGACATAGGAGAGGCATCACTATAATAATTGACATAGGAGAGGCATCACTATAATAATCGAAATAGAATAATATATTGCTCCTAAATAAAATAAACCAATAAAGGATTGTCTTAAACCTTATTTGAAATCTGAATAATTATAAGCTTTATAGTATAAACAATATAACACTTAAAGTATAACTATGTTACTAAAAAAGCAAAAAAAAATATACGCAATTAATGAGTAAGCCTTCAGCTTGATTTAGAAAGAGTTCCTCATTGTGGAATGGACACCGATAAAGAAATGGCAGGTTGTTAACTAAATTGTCCCCCTCGATTCCTCCACTCCAACCAACCACAGCCGAGGAGAGGATCTTTAATTGCTTTTCAAACCACCCCTGTAATTAAGGGTGGTTTTTTTTTTCTGATACTCCAAGGCGACCGAGAACCTTGACGGGTAGCAGTCATTTTCTATCTCCGATATAATCGATTTGTTTTTTACAAATGAACAAGGCGTAAGCTACCCGTACGCACATTCCAGGAACCCCTTCTACGTTATTTATAGTTGACTTGGTGGTTGAGGGTGGATCTTTAGGTAGGGTGAATGTACTTTAAGTACCGAACTTGTACATAAAGTTATGAATCCTCTAAATGTTATTTACTTAATCATTATTATTTACATTTACGGAAGAACAGATTAAAGCAAACTTTATAGAGGTTTACTTTTACCAAATTAATAACTTAAGCCATCTTTAACATTTTGATACTTTTTTGTGTTGCATCTATGGATAATTCAAACAGTTTTCGAGATGAGTTTGTTTAATGAACTAAAAATCGCTTAAATATCAACCTGGAAAACACAAATAACCAACTATAAAAGCAATACAACATTCTATGACTTATATAGCCCTTAACTAAAATGTTTTATTGGTCTAATGCTTGAGAGTTTCTGGCGAACTGAGATTTCGCGGTGGGATTTTCATAATTATATTTTGCATTCGATATCCGAATAAAAAGTATTTTTTATGTTTTCACACGCTAAACAATTACCACTTCGCATATGAACGGGGTATATTTGTGATCAGCACTAGGAACCCAAAGTGCTTCGAAAAGCTGCATTTGGGATCAAGGACAATCCAGAGTAAACTAGCTAACGTTTTAACATACGCCTATGCTATAAAAAGTAATCCTTTTTTTTTTTTCATTATTAACGACGTTTATTAAGGAAATTTATTTTATCGTGATTTTGTGTTGAATTTTTTTTTAAAAAGGTTTATTACAAGATTTATGTGTTTATGAAACTAAGTACTGCAGAGGAACTTCAATTACATATGTGACATCGGGGTAAGTCGAATTAACGTCAAAACAAGATAAGTGTACATACACAGTTTAGTGAGCTTGATTCCCCCGTTGATGATCAATGGTTATTATTGGTATTGTAGTATAAGGTCCTTAATAATGCAAGACAGGCTTGATTTTTACAACGTAGGCATATAACTAGCTAGTCTACTGCAGCAGTAGGCTATTGTCCTTGATCCCAAATGCAGTTCCTCGAAGCAGCATGGGTGTCCCAGAATTAACGCAAGATTTGATTTAAATAGACAGTTTTTAGTATTTTTGGCGTAAAGTTTTAGTATTAGTAGTAAATGGCCTCCACGACTTTGCTGGTACATACGCACTCTTTTGTAGAAATTTTCTATGGCCATTTGGCATAAATGTGGTTCAATTTCGTTGATGCAGCGTTGAATTTCCTTCTTCTTCTTCTTCTTTTAATTCTTTTAATGCACGGGTGGATGTGGGCTTTTTGACATACACCTTTGACTTCAAATAACCCCATAAAAATAAGTCTAAAGGTGTTAAATCACACGATCTAGGGGTCCAATTCTGATCACCGAAACGAAAGAGTACACGACATGGAAATGTCTCATGCAGTATTTGAATTGTTTCATAGGCTGTATGGCATGTGGTACCATCTGGTTGAAACCACATATTGGCCACATCAATATCATTCAATTTCGGCACAAAGAACTGTGTTTACGACGCCGAATTGATGTTCCTGGATTTTCAACAACACTCTCACGCAATGCTTCGATATTGGCATTTGAACGGCTTGTTTTTAGACCAGTGTGTTTAGTGTCTGCAACTGATCCAGTCTCCTTACATTTTTCAATTAATCTCTTCACAGTTGATGAAGTCAAAACACTATTCCAACCATATTTTGTATGAAATTTCGAACTGCGGCCGCTAAACGTTCATTATTTTTGAGATAATGTTCAACAAAAAAGTAACGTTGTTCTATCGTGTAACGCTCCATTTTTACTAACCCTAAACTGTCAGCTGTCAAATTGTTTTTTTTTTAGGGTTGCCAGCACTTTATTGCACAAATGGCGGTCAATTAAAATCTTGCGTTAATTCTGGGACAACCTATACAAGGGTTTGGAAAAGACATACGACCATTAGACGTCATCTCGAAGGGCCGGAAGTGACCTGACCATTAGGCAGGCCCACAGAAACAGAACCTCCGGGGAAGAAAGTAGGCTCCGAGAGGGCATAAAGCATGAGCTTTGTACTTTGTAGCACGCCCTTTGTCTAAGCTCGTTGGACCTTTCAGTGCTACTTGTGGGTGGCTTTCATTCTCCCTGTCACACCCCCTGGTGGGGGGCGGGAGAGAGTCTCTTTGTACCCCTCACAAATATCCAATATCTTTCCTCTCGACAGTATTTAGCAGGATAATCCGTTACAGGGCTATTTGATTCTCAGTCCACGGTTTGTGATGCTCCTTCCGATGTATCATCGTGTTGCCTTGGGTTTCAATTTATATGAATGTGGATGAAAGGGGCTTTGAACTAAACGGATTTTTGTTCGTTCCAACAATCTCTTTTTATATATATATATTTATAATAATAAAGAAAAAACTTTATATTGAGCACAGAATCATAATGAAAGCACATATGATGCAGTGAACATACTGTGAAGTTCTCAGGCTGCTATTTGTTTCCGAACAATAAATATTCCATTTTATCACTAGTAAAAGTAGGTTTTTGTTAATTTTTTTCATACTGTTAGATTTCTATAATTTATTACATCAACGTAAAAAAAAAAGTTTGCATTGTAAATGTATATGGTCTCAGTGACCAATCATGTAATAATTTTAATTTGAGCTTCTGAGCAAGATTATAAGATGTTTACTGATACTTTAAATAAATTTAAAGTATAAAATTTATATACATATTGGAGATTAAAAAATGTTTTTTTTGCTGCTATGAAAAATATGGGAAGATGATTTTAATTTAATGTCACTTTTTTATTCTGGTAATAGTTTAACTATTGATGTTGTTTGTTTGAGCGACGTTCCATTTGTAAGTAAATAGTGCCATACTGAAACAAAACCGCCCACTTCTACCGTCTCTCATGCGGCACAATTCATTAAACGCATTTCGTAGTATGATTACCCTTCAATAATTTTAAACCGCCCACTTCTACCGTTTCTCATGTGGCACAATTCATTAAACGCATTTCGTAGTATGATTACCCTTCAATAATTTTAAACCGCCCACTTCTACCGTTTCTCATGTGGCACAATTCATTAAACGCATTTCGTAGTATGATTACCCTTCAATAATTTTAAACCGCCCACTTCTACCGTTTCTCATGTGGCACAATTCATTAAACGCATTTCGTAGTATGATTACCCTTCAATAATTTTAAACCGCCCACTTCTACCGTTTCTCATGTGGCACAATTCATTAAACGCATTTCGTAGTATGATTACCCCTCAATAATTTTAAACCGCCCACTTCTACCGTTTCTCATGTGGCACAATTCATTAAACGCATTTCGTAGTATGATTACCCTTCAATAATTTTAAACCGCCCACTTCTACCGTTTCTCATGTGGCACAATTCATTAAACGCATTTCGTAGTATGATTACCCTTCAATAATTTTAAACCGCCCACTTCTACCGTTTCTCATGTGGCACAATTTATTAAACGCATTTCGTAGTATGATTACCCTTCAATAATTTTAAACCGCCCACTTCTACCGTTTCTCATGTGGCACAATTCATTAAACGCATTTCGTAGTATGATTACCCTTCAATAATTTTAAACCGCCCACTTCTACCGTTTCTCATGTGGCACAATTCATTAAACGCATTTCGTAGTATGATTACCCTTCAATAATTTTAAACCGCCCACTTCTACCGTTTCTCATGTGGCACAATTCATTAAACGCATTTCGTAGTATGATTACCCTTCAATAATTTTAAACCGCCCACTTCTACCGTTTCTCATGTGGCACAATTTATTAAACGCATTTCGTAGTATGATTACCCTTCAATAATTTTAAACCGCCCACTTCTACCGTTTCTCATGTGGCACAATTCATTAAACGCATTTCGTAGTATGATTACCCCTCAATAATTTTAAACCGCCCACTTCTACCGTTTCTCATGTGGCACAATTCATTAAACGCATTTCGTAGTATGATTACCCTTCAATAATTTTAAACCGCCCACTTCTACCGTTTCTCATGTGGCACAATTTATTAAACGCATTTCGTAGTATGATTACCCTTCAATAATTTTAAACCGCCCACTTCTACCGTTTCTCATGTGGCACAATTCATTAAACGCATTTCGTAGTATGATTACCCCTCAATAATTTTAAACCGCCCACTTCTACCGTTTCTCATGTGGCACAATTCATTAAACGCATTTCGTAGTATGATTACCCTTCAATAATTTTAAACCGCCCACTTCTACCGTTTCTCATGTGGCACAATTCATTAAACGCATTTCGTAGTATGATTACCCCTCAATAATTTTAAACCGCCCACTTCTACCGTTTCTCATGTGGCACAATTCATTAAACGCATTTCGTATTATGATTACCCTTTAATAATTTTAAACCGCCCACTTCTACCGTTTCTCATGTGGCACAATTCATTAAACGCATTTCGTAGTATGATTACCCTTCAATAATTTTAAACCGCCCACTTCTACCGTTTCTCATGTGGCACAATTCATTAAACGCATTTCGTAGTATGATTACCCCTCAATAATTTAAACCGCCCACTTCTACCGTTTCTCATGTGGCACAATTCATTAAACGCATTTCGTAGTATGATTACCCTTTAATAATTTTAAACCGCCCACTTCTACCGTTTCTCATGTGGCACAATTCATTAAACGCATTTCGTAGTATGATTACCCTTCAATAATTTTAAACCACCCACTTCTACCGTTTCTCATGTGGCACAATTCATTAAACGCATTTCGTAGTATGATTACCCCTCAATAATTTTAAACCGATCGCTATGAACGCACGTCCTTTTCTCAATGATAGGCGTGAACTAACCTTTCCATCTTCAAAGCCACCTGGCTCACTCTCATTGGACAAAGGAGAGGTCACGTGTTCGGAATTTTAAATTAATCAAAATTAAAATTATTACCATTGCTAATTTGGAAAATCAAAATCCAGAACATCTTAATATATAGCTTTATATTGTTTGTTTTTTTAAATTTTACCTGGACTGGGCCTATCTTATCTTGGCGTAGTTGGCCTACGTTATTGTAGTGCATTCATGAAACGTGAATATATATAATGTGAGGTAATCTTAGTGCACGTTTTTAATTATGTTATCAGAGCATGGTTTTCAGATATCAGAAGTTTATGATCCATTAATAACCACTTCCTGGCTTCCTAAAAATATCTTTTCCACCAAATATCACCACAGGTAGGATATTATGTTTTAAGAGACATTGGTGTAAAAGAAGTAATATTACTATGCTTAAATTATTTTACTGTTGCATCCTTTTATGTTATATTATAAAATTAACTTCTCAACTAGCACATATATTGGCATTTCAACAGGGGCCATTTAAAGTAATTTTTGTAGTTGTTTACATTTTCATTCTATAATGCTAATGCTAATAATCTATGTAAAATATTGATAATCAGTAAAAATAAAAGAGAAGATATAATAAGGCAATCCAATAAGCTAATCCAAGGAGAGAATTGTCGTTTAAACTTTAGTAAAAAAAAAACCTTTTGCAACACCATCGGAAAAATTAAAAAAACCGGCGTTACAAGCGCTTCTAGAATGGACGGCACCTAATTATTAATGGCGTGTAGCACAAAGCATGTACGGTCGAAGGTGAACCAGTGGCCAGGCTTCCGAATTTAGAGGGGAGTGCCCCATCGGTAGGAGAGGCAGTCACGAAGAGGGTGAAAAATGAAACAGCTACGCGGCGCTACGTGCGACCCTTACGCCCACCGCCCTTCCTAGTTCATCAATAATGCAAAGTAGTGCCCCCGCCCTTAATAAATTACATAAACAACGAGAGGCACGACTGACGGCGCATCTGAAACTAGTTATTCCCTCCTCCGCCTAGTATTTTTCTCCGCTAGGTCAAAATAAATACATTTACCCGTCAAAAAAGAGAATAAAGCAACCGCTCATTTCGTTTTAATTCATCATTTGTTTGACTGTTGCATTTTGACACCAGGGTGGCGCAGATTATTTTCGGTGTGTTAAAGCCTTCAATAATAAAAATTATTATTTTCTGTTTGGTTTTGAATATTTAAACGATACTCTTTAGTCGTATAATAATTTTTTAATGTTCATAATATTTTGGTAAAGTTTTTATTGTTTCTCTCGAAAGTAAAATTATTGAAAGCAAAACATTTATTTTGATTTATTGGAAATGAGAAATATTCAATTCAGTTTCAATCAAGGATGTGTTATTGTTTCGCAATGAATAATATTAATTTATATTATATAATTTTTGTAATAAATAATTTTGTTTGTGTACATAGCTAATTTCATTTGTGGGTGAATCTTTAGATAAATCATTGTGTTAGTGCGTAAACAAGTGGCCGATGTTTATTGTGAACCATCAAAGTACGCGTCGTGAAAGGCTCCAACAGTCAGTCCACCTCAGTTTGTCGATCGGGACCGTACTAGGCCTCACACTATTGACTATCGATGCTCTCCGCACCATCGAGTAAGCATCACGATATCGATCGCACTTCTTCGATTGGCGTTAACATTTTTGAGCATGGTTCTCAAGTCTTCACTAAAGCTTCATGTGGTGTACTCTCAGGTCAAGTTAGATTTGTATTGTGATTGCTACTTTAGACATCACGGTGGGGTTCTCGAATATTAGTAATTTCTAATCATCCTTACATACTCACCTCCTCACTTGTTAACACATATGTTCTACAATTATATTTCTGTTGCTCAATAACTCTTAAAAAGAGACCTTATTTTGTATAAAACACAAATGTACAATTATATATGGTTACAGGTTAAGAGCTGAATGGGGACTGAGCTCCATGAGGAACCAACCAACTGTATTATATCTAAGGGCTATTTATGTGCGTAGAAAAAGCTGTAGCGGGGGTAGCAGGGAAGGGCGGTAACACTAGAGATAAAGGAGCAGATGGAAAAGGTCGTGGGAGCCAATTATTTAGAATAGAGGTCTGGGAAGGGATGATAAGTTACTAATAGGTTAAGATAAGATGATTATAATAGGGCTGACTATTATAACTTATGATACACAGTCCTTAGGGTGTTACTGATAAACATTCCATTTGTTAAGATAAGATTATATATATGTGGCATAATTTACCTGGTTATTAATTTTATAATCTCTCCTCTTTTACAATTAGCTCCTCAACTACTTTTAAAATCAATCCCTGACCTCGAACGTTTGCAAATCCTTTTTTTTAATATCCCCTTCCAACTATATTTTTGAGCTATGAATAACCAATATTAGTGGTAAACACCTATGGCAACTGATAATACTCCACGTTAAATCATCTCCCACATAACCAGAGTGGTACTGACATTTCTTTTACAGGACATCGTTTTTTCTATTATTATGTATTTCTTTGCTGTTCTTTATCTTATAAATTACGTATACCTACTTATTGTACCTATTGTATACTTAGTAATGTCCTCATTGTGAATAGCTGCTTTCCAATGATAATAAGTCCATTTCAGTCGTCAAGAAGCCAAAATGTACTGTATAATATCATCACTAGATGTTTTTTCTTTATAAATGTGATAAGTCAGAACTACTATAAAATATTTCTACTAATGAATAAATATACAAGTCAAACTGTGCATCAATATTGATAAAACACGCAAAAAAATGTGACTTAACCGAGCATGAATAAATCAAGTGCCTTTTATCGTAAAGCCAACAATTTGCATAAGTTTCCATTGTACTACAATTGATGCTCCACAAAAGAAGAATATTTGCATAGTCTGTTATTCATGAATACTAGAAATAGTTGATGTTAAACAGAAAAATCTACGTGGTATTTGCATATGAAATGCAACAAACATGTTCTGAATTTCTATAACCCATCTAGTTTGCATCTCTGGTTCACTTATTGAAAAAATTGGTTACGGAACACTTACTTCCTGATGTAGGTTTTATTGGCATGGCTATCATGTTTCTTTTCCTTATGCGATTTGCCAAGTTACGTGAGAAAAAATGAGTAGTTAAATGAATGCTACATCGAACGCGATATACAATACCTAATAGTGTCTTACTAGCTACAACTAGCTAAAAATATTTATGTCTATCCCAAAACGAGCTCATGGCTTAATAAAGTAATAATTAAGCATTTTAAATGTTTATAGAACCTAAAAATGCGTTGTAAATAAATTAATAAAATCTCAATAATTAGAGTGGCCATAGAAAACTTGTCGAATCTGTTAAATATGATTTAACCTAAATTTAAATTATAGGCAAGTGTAAAATACATTTTGGTAATTAAGGAGAAAAAGATAGTAATTTGGATCTAGCAGTGTTACCTTAAACTTAGTAGAATCAATAAATTCAGTTTTCTGTCAACACTGCGCCATATTCATACCTGAAAAAAAGGACTTTTAGTTATATTTTATTGAATAAACATTACATGACGATTTAATAATACATTAAAAGCAGTTAAACTTTTTTTGCATGAATGAGCTATAATACTAAAATTGAAATTTCTTTATTGCGCTAAAATTACAATCTCCCTTATTAGGCAATATTTAATTGTGATAAACGTTCTCATTCATACCATATTTACAATTTTCATTCACTCGCTCATTCATACAGTATTTACCAACAGCCCAGAGGCCTCCCGAATCCACATGGTTGTCACCTCCCATCTCCCATCTCGCATGCGAAAGAGGAAGTGGAGTCTTGAGAGGTCCCCCACGCTCCTCCGATAGAGCCCCTCCAGTGGAGGCTGACCAAGAGCGCAAGACCCACAGACGTTCAGGACATGATTAGAATCTGCCTTTATAAGGCAATAATAATACAGATAAATGATCTCATTCATACCATATTTACAGTCATCATTCACTCGCTCATTCATAGAATAGGACATGATCGGAAAAACTGGCCATTGCCAGGACTCCCACTGTCACGCGATTATAGCAGGTCACGAGGCCACTGCCGTTTTAGTCTCCGAGGAGGATTATAGGGATGAGTGGTGCAGTGCAATGACTGTGTTAGGGGATTAGGGTTGTTATAGATTACTATGGAATTTTCTGAACTTGTAAGGGGTTGGTGCAAGAATGTAAGGTATATTAAGATCGTTGTGAAGGGTTTCGTTGCTGACGTAATAAGGGGCATTTACTATTGTTCTCAGGACTTTGCTTCGTAGTAGTCTGTACAGTTGCCCAAAGCGTCTGTTTAGTTTTTGTCGTTTTAGCCTCATGTGTGAGTCCCATGTCATTTGTCGAGATGGGAGCCTAAAGACCGTACGAATCAAAGTGCTAATTTTTTTTTTATTAGTGTGATTGAATCGGTTACTATGGAATTTCATGAACTTGGAAGGGATGAGATCGATAATGTAAGGTACATTAAGATCGTTACGAAGGGTTTTGTTGCTGACGTAATAAGGGGCATTTACTATTGTTCTCAGGACTTATGATTAAAAGGATTGATCAATAACAAAACAGTTAAATATAACTTTAAATACTAGACCTTTTTATTTGCCATTAATGGTCATTCCAATGCTCGCTACTGGCATTCGGGTGATTTGCGATAAGTGTTATATATGTAACATTATTATATATACTGTATTATTATCGTACTTTTATTATACTTTTTTCCTTTACATATCTTCTGGGAGTTTCTTCCGCCACTGGTCCACCGGAGCCTACGAAAACAACCCAATCCATGAATGCTGAAATAAAAAAATGCCCAGAGGCCCAAGAAGCGAGTCCTTGCCCTAGGGCAGACAACATTTCTTAAAAACTTTTTTATGAAAGTAATAACATTTTTTTAATATATGAAGAGAGACTCGTGGAATAAAAAAAAAGACCAGAATAAAACATATAATATCGATCCTCGCCGCCGATAGGGAAATTTTTTTTTTTTAATTTAAAATAAGCCTGATTTCACCCCCTTCTGTCGCCCACGGTATAATATAAAAATCGGCCGTTATTTCCAATAAAGAGGAAGGATTGGAATGTCAACTTTCCTATCCAGCCAGATCTTACTTATTGGATTTCCCCGGAATATAAGAAGTGAAAGAAAATTAGGCTGGAGTTGTGGACCGACCGCGGTGCCCAGTAATTCAATAACGCTGGCTTGTTGGGGAACAATGCTATAATTCAAGTAATTTAGGGTGTTATTAAATTTCTTCGTCAACGACATAATTAATGTGGCTTTACTATATCCAATAACTCCTCATCTACAAATCGTTCAATAATATTAAAGCTATTGCTTTAAATCTCAACTTTGACTGAAAACCAAACCCACTCTTCACTGTTTAAGATGACTACGTTTACACTACGGGAGCACACAAGAAATATGTAGATAGGATTTAATTAAAATAATTAGTTTTAATTATCATTATACGTTTAAAAAAAATGGCCATCAAGCGAATCCATTCCTTCCAACCCTAAGTCCTCGGAGTAGTCAAAGCTACATTTTACTATACAAACTCATCCCTTCACAGAGATCTTACAAATCCTCTTACCAGCCCCTTATCCGATAACAACCATATTTACGAACGTCTTGGTCACCTGAAATATAGATGACCTCGTTACCTATTGTAAATATAAATGTAAGCTCATTTCTCGAGCGTCTGTGGCTCTCTTGTCCTTTCTCTTGTCTTCACCCCATGGCAAAAAGGTCAGAGAGGGTGGTCGGCCTCAGCTCCTGGGTAGAATGTGTACGTATATAATCTATGAATGGAAATCCTCCATTCGCTATAAATGAATTCTTACATCTTAGTGCCGAAAACGGAAATTGTAATATTTCAAATAGAGATCTTAAAAAAAAAAAGAGGGCGAAGGATAAAATAATATGCAAACTCTCTCAAAAAAAATTGATCATATGTCACAAAAAAATCGTTTCCTTGGCAGTTAATTGTAAAATCAAAGAATTTACAAAGTAACTAAGTAAAATTAATTCGTACGATATTGATTCAACGATTCTAAAATGTAAACGAATTTTCTGTTATTGATAAAACTGTACATAAAACTGTGGAGAAGGTATTTTATTTCTTAGTATTATTGGTAGTATTTTAAAATGGTTTCATTATTGAATTTTATTATGATTAGCATGTAATTCATTACTACCCGTACAGGCCACGTGCTTATCATAAAATTCAATAATAAAGTAATTATTGCAATATATTCTGTATGCATTTGATTCAAAACTTGTTATGATATATAATTTTAGTTTTGAAAGGGTGTCTCAGAATTAACGCAAGACTTTAATTTGCCACCATTTATGCAGTAAAATGCTGGTAACCCTAATTTAATAGCTGACAGTTTAGGGTTAGTAGAAATGGAGTGTTACACGTGAGTGAACAACGTGTCTTTATTGTTGAACATTGTCTCAAAAATAATGAAAGTTTGGCGACCGCAGTTCGAAAATTTCATACAAAACATGGTCGGAATAGTGTTTTGACTTCATCAACTGTGAAGAGATTAATTGAAAAATTTAGGTAGACTGGATCAGTTGGATACACTAAACACACTTGTCGTCCAAAAACAAGCCGTTCAAATGTCAACATCGAAGCAGTGCGTGAGAGTGTTCTTGAAAATCCAGGAACATCAATTCGGCACCGTAAACACAGTTCCTTGTGCCGAAATTGGATGATATTGATGTGGCCAATATGTGGTTTCAACAAGATGGTGCCACATGACATACATCCTATGAAACAATCCAAATACTGCATGAGAAATTTTCAGGACATGTACGAGGGTGTTCTGAAAAGTTTCCGACCTAACAAAGCTTTTATTTCACTAGCTTTTATTTATTTTATTATCATCTTCATGTTGAGGTCGGAAGCTTTTCAGACCACCTGTGTACTCTCTTGTTTCGGTGATCATAATAACACGTTTAGATTTCTTTTTATGAGGTTATTTGAAGTCAACGGTGTATGTCAACAAGCCCACGTCCACCCGAGCATTAAAAGAGGAAATTCAACGCTGCATCAACGAAATTCAAACACATTTATGTCAAATAGCCATGGAAAATTTCAACAAAAGAGTGTGTATGTGCCAGCAAAGTCGTGGAGGCCATTTGCCCGATGTGTTATTCCATAAATAACCCTACCCTATTTACTTTATAATTCAATAAAAAAATAACAACAAAAATACTAAAAACTGTCTATTTAAATAAAATCTTGCGTTAATTCTGGGACACCCTATTTTAAATAATATAAAATAAAATATATAATAAAAAATAAAATAATTTATTACATCAAATATAATATACTATTAATTAGTAATATGCAATATTTATTGAATGCATGTATGGAAACAATCCAAGATTTATTGTTTAAAAGAAAACATATATGAATTTTTCAAACATAAAGGTTACTTTTACCAGTGAACTGCTTGTTCTCTATTTTATCGGCAATTGTCTTTAATTTCTGGTTTGCCGTTTCTTTTTCCTTAAACAGAAAAGCTCCATTATCATAGTTTATTTTCTCTTTTGCAGTTACTAATTTGATTTTGAGTTTTGGGTGAAATTTTATTATTCACAGATGTGTCGAAAATAATTTATTGCTACTAATTTAACAAAGATGACGAAGGACCCAGGTATTATTAAAGTTTATTACACTTTCAAAATTTTAAATATCCCAGGAGATAAAAAAAGGTGTTTAAACGACGTGTGGGTATCTTTCGTTCCGGCATTATAGTGAACAGTAGTAATTAGTGTGTGGGCTCAGGTGTATCACTTCCAAAGGGCCGAAAATAATTGGGCTGAGAGAAGGGCCAAATTTGTATCGGCTTAATTACTAAGCGGGGTTGGGGTGGGGGGGGGTTGTGGAAAGAGGGTGGTTTCGAACGCAGTCTGAAGCCAACAGGTCCATGTTTCATTAAGGGAGTGGTTCCGTAGAAAATGGTGGTATAAATATTTATAATTTCCCTCTGGCCGAGAAAGAATTGCAAATTCCCTGAAGGTAGCTGGTTTGGTAATTTATGCTAATAGTGTTACCATTATTCACCAAGGAGACCAGAGCGGCTGCAGCCCGGAGAGATGGATGCCCCCACTACCTTATTGCCACTATAGTTGTCAGCTCATTAACGGGCGGGGCTAGCAGCCCTTGTTATATCGGCAGCCCTGCAAGGGAAGGCCGGGTAGTATTTCATCCCCCTTCAGCTAATGGAAACACAATTTCCTCTAAAGTGAGCGACATCAAACAATTAGCAACCCAGGCGAAAATAACTTGAGGGAAGTGAATCAACAACCTCGCCTTTCCTATCCACAGTAAATTTTATCCACGCTTGCCACAACGTCTGAAGGTTATATCTCGCGTATTCATTTAGGCATTTGTATCGATATTTCAATGGGTTATAACATATTCCCCCTAGAAAAAAAAAAAAACCTGAGCTTGGGGTAGTGGATAGATTGGGGATCCCGGATCCCGGTGTGTAACTGCAACGAGGTATCGTTTTTGATGTTCACTTACCTTGTTACCTTGCTACCTCATTAAAGCACTTAAAGGTTACGTCAAGCGGTTGTGCCAATTTCGACTGAGCACTGGGATACAAATGCAGCGATGAGGTCTAATTTCTAGATACGGATGGGTCGACGGGATATGCCTTCATTGCCACATTCCGTAAACATATTTGGGCAGCATTAACCATAATAGTTGAAATTATCGTTGATCTCTCATTGAGTTTTGAAAATAATTATCAATTGCAAGCCAATAAAGCGGATACTGAAAAAAACAGAGTGTTCCCTTCTTAAAAAAAAAATATTTTGAACGACTCCAGACGGTGGAAAGGGCGAAAGTCACACACTAAAGAAGACAGCCTATTTTGTCAAGGGTCTATGAATAAAAGAGCAAGAGTCGTCCTGGCTAATGGAACTATAACAGGGCTAATCCACCATCATTAGTATTAATCCTCCGAAACTCTTAATTTAATCAACTAAACGAAATCTAGTGGATAGCGTGCTAACTAGTAACTGCGGAGCCCCAGGTAAGATTTTTCTCTTTGGGGACAGGACTGGTCGGGGTTAGCTTAGCCTCTTGTGGGTCAATGAGTAGCCATTGAAATAAAAAGTAGCAAGCCTGATTCGAAAAATCCCGAACCTAAGATATCGCCTAGTGCTGATCACACTGGCACCTCTTAAATAAAATATGAATTACTCAATGACGTTATATATGTACAAATAAGATATCTTTGGTTAATGGCTTTATGTTATTACTAAAATTTATAGAAGTCGGAAAAATAATAAGCACATTGATTCGTCTTTAGACTTCCATCTCGACAAAATACTGGCATGGAACCCACACACGAGGCTAAAACGACAAGAACTAAACAGACGCTTTGGACATCAAGCGCATCCAATCCTTCCAATCATAAGTCCTGAGAGCAATAGTAAATGTCCCTCATTACGTCAGCAACAAAAGCCTTCACAACGATCTTAATATACCTTACATTCTATAACTCATCCCTTCAAAGTTCATGAAATTCCATAGTAATCTATCCAACCACCCTAATCCCCTAGCACAATCATCGCACTGCACCACTCATCCCTTTAATCCTCCTCGGAGAATAAAACAGCAGTGGCCTCGTGACAGTGGGAGTCCAGGCAATGGTCAGTTTCTCCAACTGTCCTGAGCATCTGTGGCTCTCGCGCTCTTGGTCAGCCTACATTGGCTCTTATCCATTGACGCGGCTGACGGAGGAGCGAAGAGGACTTGGTAGGTCTGTGTGCTGTTTGCATATACTATATGAATGAGCTAGTGAATCAACTTTGTAATGAATGAGATCATTTTTCACAATTAATTATTGCCCAAGCATGCAGATTGTAATTTTTTCATAATAAAGGTGTTTGATCAAGCGAGACGCACGGTATATTTGGCCACATTACACTTGCAGGACTATTTAACTTCGTTAATCATTTAGGGTGTTGTAAGTACACATAAATCAATGGTTTAAATACAAACAAATTTTACTTTACTTCTTCAGTCCCTAATGGAAAAGACGTAATACATTCATTAAGTAATCGGCCGAATACTAAAGGAATTATAATCTTTTTTTTATAAATTATAAGGAGAATCTTTAAATGAGCAATTAATTTATAATAATGAGTTTACATAATTACTTTCAGCCCTAATTAAAAAGTCATTATACACGATTTAAGATTCGTACCTCTGCTGAATTTCAGTTCAATGAGACTGTATTTTTCCAGATGTGACAAAAGAAATTGTGAATGGGCGATCTTTTCATATCTCTACTTGACTAATTGGCGAGTTTCTATCAAAACTTATTTAATTGGGCAGTGATTTTTTTGTGTGCTTCAAGATGAGTTTTTTTTTCACTCCAACCCCATCAAAAATCCTCCGAAAAAGTGCTAGTTATATGACTTTCTCGCACCTAGCGAAGTTACGTCGACTCATAACTTTCGAACAAAAACCACTGTTCTGTTATATCTATGTTTTATTAAACATAACTGTCAGAATGTGCATACGAAATACAGAGTTGCAGAATAATAATTAATATTGGACAGTTCCCAGTATTTGTAATCACAACACAGGCCATTGATAAGAGCTCTAGACAAATGAAGCAGTCCAATGACAATAAAACCCCACTGTACACTATTTCAGCTAAGCAACAACACAGTACTGAAACATTGCCAGCGAGACTTCTATTATCGAATAAAAACTTTACTATAAAAAGAGTTTGTTAAAAAGACACGTTTGCTTCCAATTCTCAGTGCCTTTCAAAAGGCCTCCTCGCCTATGGCTGGGTTATGCAATATCACTTCTTTTTTTTCCTTAATAATATAGTTGTTTGTCACAAACTTTCAGCTGCAGTACAACTACTCCTTGAGATATGATGTTAGTTGATGCGAGTTCTTACATGATCTAAACATCTGAAGTTTATTTTTTATTTACTATTTTTTATTTACTAGGGTTTCAAATAAAACTTTAAAAAATCAGTTTCTTATGAGTAATGCAAGAAAATAGACACAAATTATAACAGTAATTATGACGCTGTAATATAATATATATTTAAGTTAATCGGAAATTAAGCCATAAGATGACTGGGTTTTATTTTTATTAATAGGTTTTTTTTAATTTTTTTCTCTCTTAATCTTCATTTTTTATTTCGTTTCTTAAATGTTTGTTTTTTTTTTAATTATATGGATAGCGTTTTAAAAAAAATTAAAGTACTTTTCTTGCAGCATTAAAATTCCCCTTGCCTTATTATACCTTGTTGAAACCAGTGCATTAGCAGATGCACAGTGAACAATGCTTTCACACTCAAAAGCCCTCACAGCTCAGTGCTTTTTATAAAAGCTGTAGTTATAACGTTTTTCTACCCCAAGTTATCACCATTTTACTTTTTTTACAGCGATTTGTAAGAAAGATATCAAGTTTTTTTTTTCCGAAAATGTTTACAAATTTGAAAATCTTACTTAATGTCAAATAATATGTAGTTTTTATTTGAACAAAGATTTTGAATTTCAAGTTAACAGTTTACTTTAACAAATAATAATTTCCTTTAAGATTGTGAATTATGAAAATAATTTATTTTCAAACCATCATTTTTATTCTATTTCCCAAAAACTAGAAAGCAGCTCTAAAGCACACGTTCCGGTAACTTTTTAATTGTTCTACTACAAATTATTTTGATTGATCCAAAAAAGCGACATAACGTTGTCAAACTATTCAATAATTTGACAGTTGAAATGAGATATTTCATAAGTATCTGGTGTATTTTCATAAGTCAATATCGGAATTAAGAGCAAACGATTGACACCAAACTTAGAGATTATACCTAACTACTGTAATAATAATTATTTAGTACAGTATGAGCTCGGATCAGATTGGACTAAGCACGAAACCATGTTACAATCTGTTTAAATGATAATGCCCTTTGACGGGTGTCACTCTGACGCTTCTGACAGCTTCGATCCAATCACAAAACAGACTAAACGTCATAAAATTAAATCCATATTATTGGCATCGTCTCAAAAATATTTGAAAAACTCCTATTAAAACGTCTACTATTGGTACATGCTGGATCAAAGTTAGTGAAGCAAACTGCTCCCACATTACCTTCACCCTTTGTCGCAAGTCTTGCCCGATAGTTTATTTTAATTCGATTCCTCTCCCTGTATCCGAGAGTGTACGGTACTTAGGCTTCCATCTCGACAAACGGCTGACCTGGAACCCACATAAGAGGCTAAAAAGACAAGAACTAAACAAACGCTTTGAATAACTGTACAGACCACTTCAAAGAAGATCCCATCTCTCAATAGAAAATAAACTACTAATCTACAAAGTTATACTTAAGCCAATCTGGACATACGGAATAGAGCTATGGGGGACAGCAAAAAAGTCGAACATCAAGCGTATCCAATCCTTTCAATCCAAAGTCCTGAGAACAATAGTAAATGCCCCTTATTATGTCAGCAACAAAACCCTTCATAACGACCATAATATACCCTACATTTTAGAACTCATCCCTTCCAAGTTTATGAAATTCCACAGTAGCCTTTCCAACTACCCTAATCCTGTAGCACAGTCATTGCACTAATGGAGGTATGGGGAACAGAAAAACCGTCATTAAACTGCGAAACATATCCCTATAATCATCCTCGGAGAGAAAAACGGCAGTGGCCTTGTGACCTGATATAAATACGTCCCAGTGGGACTCCTGGCAATTGCCAGATTGTCCAATCATATCCTGAGCATATGTGGCTCTCTCGTTCTTCGTCAGCCTCCACTGGCTAGTATCCGGTAACGTGGCTGACGGAAGTATGGGACTTCACAAGATTTCACTTCCTCTTTCGCATGCGAGATGGGAGACGGGAGGTGACAACCATGTGGATTTCGTAGGTCTCTGGGCTGTTCGTAAATAATGAATGAATGAGCGAGTGATTGGAAATTGTAAATACGGAATGAATGGGAAGATTTATCACAATTACTCATTGCCTAATAAGATAGATTGTAATTTCCTGACAATAGAAAATTTTCAATAGTATAAAGGTTTTTCAATTATTGGTGCCACGTGCTGGTACCCATAAAAAGGCAATTTCACATAAAGCTCTTTCCTGTGTCCTTGACGTGATACAGCCGAGTTCCGTTAACGCAACGAGGCGTTAACCTTAGCGTTGTTCTGTTAGCACACATCAGAAATCTGAGACAGAAACCCGAGCATAATTTAACAACATTGCTTTTCCAAAAGGAATATGAAATATTTGGTGACCCATTTATTTTTCATCGAAGTAACCATTTAATTCTTTATCGATTAGTAGCTCTGACAATGTCCCAACGTGAAGTGACATTTATAATTGCTTTTTTGTTATACCAATATTAATTTGATAAATTATGAATGAGTCATTACTTTCACTTTTTTTTCCACTTAGGATGTTATCCCAGTTCATTTTAAGTAACTTTCTAAGCCACACAGATCGCATTGTTCAACAAAAAAAGTATAATAATAATTCGATGGATCTCACCATTTCAAGCAATTAAAATATACTTTATTGGATCCTTGTTTCAACCTAATATTAATAATTATAATACTGTAGAATTTTAAGATGTGATTGTCTAGGAGTATAAAGATTAAATAATAAAAATATAAAGGTCTGTATATTTCAATAGAGTTTAAAGTCAAATATATGTGACTTATTCAATTCAGAACCCGAGAAGACTATTCATAATAAATTTATATTTATTCAAGGAACTGTAGGAAACTATGTAGGGGGGATTGTTGTATTATCATCTTTTAGACTCGCTTCAATTGTACAACCGTACGTTTCTATAGCTGATGTTGTAAAGAAATTTTACAGTGTTCAATTGTGTTATACTATTAAAAAAAATTTAATTTCGATGATCCATTCATACATTAGTTTCCTGTCTAACTGTGGAGAGCAAGGTTTGAAGTTGAGTCAGCCCTCTCAGGATAAATTAGCAGCTGCTTGGAAGAAGTAGCGAATCCTGTTTAGACAACCAGAATTAAGGTTAGGAGTTAACATCCCATCGCCAAATACACTATTACTCGTACCTCTGTGCCACCACCTACCAATTGTGGTGACTACCAGTTGGTTCACCGGCAGGGAATTCCATCTTAACCATTTTTCGGCGGTTGAAAAAAATAACGGCTCTTTTTTTGAGACTTGTCACACAGAACAGTCGGAAAGGATATGTTGTGAATTATTTGTGTTGATGAACTTTGTAAATATCAATTATAGAATTTGTAGATTAATTGCATGGTTTTTAATCTGGCCTTTAGTTTAGTATTAGTATAGTTCCGTTAAGGCTTCACATATTATATAGTTATGTTTACATACATAATTTATAAGTTAAGTTATAACTTTATAAGATTAATTTAAATAGTTTTCTGTGTTTCGGTAAATAAACTACAAGGCTAACAAATATTGGGTTGAATTGAAGAAATGCCTAAATGCTAGTCCGAAGACTGCAATTATATATTATTAGTATATTTTTGTTATTTATACTATTACCTATTAGTTTGTAATTATGAGATTGTGTATATAATTGTAGTATTAATTTTAAATTCTTTTATCTTTTTCATTGTATTTAATTAATAATTTAATATTTATGGTCCCGGAACCAAGTATTATTTATTTTTCTTCTAAAATGTTTAGTGCACTTGGTTATACACATATGCTGAAGGTTGCTGCTTTCAATGAGGCACTTTGTCCTCCTTATGGTTTGTGATTGAGCACGTGCGGTTCGATACAACCACCTCTGTTTACTGTTACCTTTCCTGGTAGTTCAGCCTTTAGTTTCCTTCCCTCGATTCCTTTAATGGTATTTAGTTGTTATATGTTTGTTTACCTTGGCGTATCCGACCATTTGAGGAATGTACCATTGTTTTTAATCGTTGCTTAGATAATTAACAAACATTATCAAGGCTCTATTATTTCTGCATACCAGAAATATACATTAATTTGGTGAGCAACATAAGTCGTAATATTGGACCAAGGAGGTATAGCATTGGTAAATCCATCCTGGTATCTTGCGGCAAGTGGAGAGAAGACCACAAGACTTAGTTTGGAAACCTCAGGAAGAGAGGTTTTGAATGCCATTGAAATGCTTGTTATTTTTGTGAAGCATTGTTCTCGACAGGTTTTATAAAAAAAGTTTATTAAAAGAGAGTAGATCCACTATAATTTACATTATTTGTGTATTGAATGGGTATGTAGTTTGTTGTTTTTTTAAAGCATAAACCAACATTGAGTTTTAATGCCGATTTGTTCCCTTAATGTTGTTATTTGCATTGCATGATGTTTATTTATGTTTATGGTACCATGGTTACTGCTTCAATGTATAAGGGTAATGACATAACAGGTTGAACAGTTTCATATAATGTTATATGATACCATAATTATACCGACCTTGGTTCAATTAGTCTGGTGCAATATATAAATTATAGCAATCGAAGCAAAAACAAAACAATTATTTTCTCATGTTCTCCGTATAGACTAAAGCAATAAGAAAACACTTTATAACCGGAGAGGATAACTGGTTAGATAAACCTCCAAGGTGAGAGAACCGCTCAAAACGTAGCCGAAAAAACAAAAATCAAAATACCTCGCCTATGAATCCCATTGAAGCCAAAGTGATTGAATTGGAAATTGAATAAAAATGATTCGCAAACCCCCTGCCGGCCAGTGAATATTAACGAGCTATGCGAGAGGGATAAAACGCTGACTCTTTAGCGATGCCTGCATTACCCGGCTTTAAAACCGACTACCGACCTTGTCGTCCTATTTGGCCTCCCTAACGCTAGTCTATACAACACATTTTTTCAATCAATTATATCCTCAAGCGCGATCACGACAGCTGCAAAATGGGGAAAATCCTGATCCAGGATTAAGCACTTTGAAATAACGAATAACATGGCCCATGTTTCAATCCCTGTTCAAAACAAAGAAAAAGTCCGGCTTTCAAAACAATTCTGTCTTTACCATAATGTTAGTTTGTAATTACTTAGTTTTATCATGATACACAATTATGGAATGCAAACGTCAGCCGGAGGACTGGCCCGGATAAAACTTAACCAGCTGAGACAAGACCTATTTATTACTGACCCAGGGCTTGTTTTGAAAACAATAAACTGCCTTCCTGCTGACCGATGGCACCGAAGACGACCACCCGTGTGAGACAATATTCACTTATTTCCCCACGCTAGCTGAGAAGGCATGATCCATTTCTCCTCCATATATAACTTCCCAAAACTCTACTCTCTCTCACTCAGTCAGACCCACCTCACGCAGTAACACTCTCTCTTCCCGACTAGACGTAAGACAGTAATTAGTAAAACCGTTACCTCGTTGTACTTGTGAATTCGAATTATGAATTATACACCTAACCTGTCGCTTCGTCTTAAATTGATGATATATAAATGTGTCCTCCGGCCAGCTCTGCTGTACGGTGCCCCGCTATTTACCCACTTGACTGACAATACAGCCAAATGTCTCCAACACTTCCAGAATGGAATCATGCGAAAAGTGGTCCGACATACCTCTTTCGAGAGGTTGAAGAACGCTGACCTGCACCCACCACCATTCCCGCATCGATGGCAACAGACTGTCGGGGGAAAATTAGGATATGAATTAGTATGTAAGTTAGTTTTAAGGTTGATCAAAAAGGTGAGCCCCATCACCTTACTAGTCAGTTTAGTCAAGTGAAGTATAATGTATATCATTATGCTTGTTTATTCGATTATATAATTTCTATAAAATAACAATACCTGTATATAATGTAGTGATGCTACAGGAAATACAGAATAATTTGTAAATGGATTCACTTGAGGATCTATAATTGTCTGTAAGTTTAAAGGGGCCATGAAGGGAAAAAAAAAAAAAAAAAAAAAAACTTGTGAATTTCACACGCTATATCCTTCTCATACATCCTTCAAATGGGGGACTCCCCTAAGTGAAACGCACTCATTAGCCCAAAATAATTTTCCTTTATTTTTCCCACATCCTATTTTATAGGTTTAAGAGCTAAGAGAAAAAAAAACAAAAAAAAAACTTGTGAATAAATTCTTCTTGTAAAAAGTCTATCTGTGTAAAAACTTATTAACTACTCTATAGTCCGGATGCATATTATTAGTTAAAACGTTGATATCTATAATGTTCTCCTTATTACAGACCAGAGCCATGCGAAGAACCGGAATTTTAAGATAATTTGAATTATGACATTCAATTTAGTTTGAATATTTTCTAGATTATCGGCGAAGAATCACGATGTATTTCGCATGTGATGAATACCGATAGTATAACTCACTAACATGTGTGAAAAAACCTTCATCTCTCATAATTCCAGGGCATCGCATATGTTTCTTTCCAACCATGTGGACCGGCCGACCGGATAGGTGGCACCCCAGTCCCAGTCCGGTAGGCAGGACACGTAATCTCATTTAAGGACACGAGGTTGTTTTTAAAATCATGTTGCCTATCACAGACTACTGATGTTCGCAAGTCTTCCGAACCAAAAGTCCTCTGTGAGATCTGAAGTTCCACCCTAAGCTCCTGATACCAACCAAGTATTGTTTCAATCCTTGAAATATTCTGATATTACTGGATAGTTTTAAAATCTCACAGGGTATACATAATACTTGCGTTTTTGTTCCACATGAACCAAAAGTTTTATTTTAACAGAATAGATCCTGCCTTTAAAGGCATTTCTACAAACTCATTCTGTATTCAAAATGAGATAACGATTTCTTTATGAATTATATTCGAGGTTTTACTTACTGGCCCGCTTTGACTTGCAGCCCGGACTGGTCTAACCAGATCCCAAGAAGAGTACACTGTTCAGTACTGACATTATAACTACTTATAAAAGTCACCCTATGGATATTGATGGAAAGTATTCGGAAAAGAATGGACAAATGACCTAATCTCATTAGAAGACTAGAATGGCAGGGTGGCAATCTTGTGACGAGGGCCAAGTTTGATGGCACTGAATCGGAGAAGAGGCCCTCATTGTATAAAGTCCTTAGTTGAGAAGAAGAAGAAGAAGAAGTTGTGTAATTAGCTGTTTGGAGCACCGTCTCTCTTGACTTTTCCCCGCTGGCCTGGGCAATTAGCGATGGCTGGCGAGTGTCCAACAGTGGAGAGAGAGAGATAGAGAGAGAGAGAGAGAGAAAGAGAGAGAGATAGAGAGAGAGAGTGGGGGGAGGGGTACGGCAATTCACGAATTAATGATGAGTCCCCGCCCTCCTATCCCCCAGTCTGTCTCCTTTCCAACTTCTGACTTCAATTAGGCGACGGCATCTGCTGGCACATCGCAGGTAAGCCCATGTGCACTGCTCGGGACTGACTTGAATACGATCAACAGACCAATGACACTGCGCGTTACATGACAGAGAGGGGTTTATCGTTTATTGTCCTACATCAAGTACATTATAAGCAAAAGGGTCATCGAGTTAAAGATATAAAAGAGTGCACCTCGCAGGCCAGTAATCTTTAATGTGCTAATTTATAATATAAGAAAGGGGGGTGAGGTAATAGGTATGAGGCTAAATGTTTTTGAATTTCCACCATGAGACCATCATGCTTTACTCTGGAGAAAGCTTTAGCAACGTCAAGGAAAACTGTTTAGCAGTTAAGCATTCTTTAGATATTTGATATTGAGTCAACAACTCTGTGTAATTAGTCGTTATGTCGTCGGTTATAATGTATGTTAGATGTCCTATGTTAGAATCTATGTTAGATGTCTTATTTAAGAATTTATGTTAGATGTCGTATGTTAGAATGCGGCGTCCAAATCTGTGGTAAGCAATAGTTTTTGGATTTAAGAATCACTTTATCCTACTATTCAACAAGTATAATAAGAAATAAACCTTTATTCGAAAGAAAATGACCCAATTTCCAACTTATCATGCTTACCCAAATCATAATTTGGACTAGATTGTCCGTTCTAGCAGGATTCAGAAATAAACACTACCCTGGCCTGTTCCATCACCAGTGGGATTCCCCTGTCCTATTTAAAAATGTATACGACACGATGGAGGGATACGGCTTAAGACGTGATTCGGTGTAGCTCCAGGCGTCTTTCGGATGAACGGAATTGAACTGAGGCCGTCAATATCTTGATCGTAGACCCACCATGGAGACGTAGTAAGGAAGGTCACCAAATCTGTTCACTCAAACAACGATATTAATTTTATTTTAAGACGGTGTAAAACAATTTATTTTTTTCATCTTACACAACATTATAAAATGCCTATACTATTATTATTCGGAATTGTAGTTACTCAAACAGAAATAGTTGAGTATTAAAGTATTTTGTAATATTTTTTATAGATATACTATCCTCAGTCGACGTTTTCCCTATTCAGGTAAGGACTACAATTCATAAAAGACACATAAGTTTACATATTTATAAGAACAAGAACACTTAGTGTAGTAAACCATAAGATTACATATTTATAAGAACAAGAACACTTAGTGTAGTAAACCATAAGATTACATATTTATAAGAACAAGAACACTTAGTGTAGTAAACTATAAGATTACATATTTATAAGAACAAGAACACTTAGTGTAGTAAACTATAAGATTACATATTTATAAGAACAAGAACACTTAGTGTAGTAAACCATAAGATTACATATTTATAAGAACAAAAACACTTAGTGTAGTAAACTATAAGATTACATATTTATAAGAACAAAAACACTTAGTGTAGTAAACCATAAGATTACATATTTATAAGAACAAGAACACTTAGTGTAGTAAACTATAAGATTAACGTAGTAAAACTCACCTGTGAATAATGTTATCAAATTGGTAACCTTACTGCAAAAATAAATTAAAAATTAATATAGTGAATCAATACTGGATAAAAAAGTAACTATGTTAAAAAAAACAGTTTACCAATCTGACTTTGACATTGACACTTATTTCCTACAGGCATATTGGGAAAGATTAAACTTTTATTTTTTAATTATTTTTACATTTCAACAGGTCTCCACAGAGCACATCAATTTTTTTTTTTTTAACTTAGCCATATTTTTATAGAATTGTTTATGAATAAAACTATATTTTTTAATCATTGTTATTTTTTCATTGTTTTAAAATTATTTCCAAGAAGAAATGAAAGGTATGCAGCCTGTTATTTCACCCAGAGCCAACCTTTTCTACGTGGTTCCTAAATGTTGTGGGCTGGGATTTCAATGGAGTGCCGCACAGAATTGCTTGTTGTTCGTGGAGGGTCTTTGACGGCCACTCGCTACGTAGATGAGATTTTGGAACCTCATGTGTTGCCTATCCTCATCGAAATCAGCCATCATTCATTTCTAATGCACCTCCACATGTCGCTCGCATAGTACAGACGTTCCTTCATCAGCACAGCATTGAGGTCTTAGCCTGGCCAGCACGTTCTCCAGATTTGAACCCTGTCGAGCATTGATGGGATAACCTCGGAAGACGAATATCTTATCCCAATTCCTGATACACTGCAGGACCTTGAACGGGCTGTTCGGGAAGAATGGGCAAACCTCCAGCAAAGGGACATTTCCCGACTGGTGGAAAGTATGCCGAGGCGTCTTGAAGAAGTAATAAAGGTAAGAGGAGGAAATACGCGCTATTAAATGATCCTTTCATTAATTTCTTTTAGAATAATAATGGTTATTTTTCAATTTTTTTTTTTCATGTTTCTTAGCAGTTCACATTTTGATTTAAAATTTTTAAACAAAGACTCATTTAATAAACGTTAAAAACCTTATTAAAGGTAAAAAAGATTTTATAAATTCAATAAATAATAAGTATTATATACAATTACCATGTATTATATACAAATACAATTTTTTTACAAGTGGGTGGATTTTTTTTTCCTGTCAGTGTATATTCATGCACCTTATTTCCCAACAGGCGTATCGTCTTCAAACAACTGCTCGCTTAGTTAGGATCGTTGGTGCAAATAATTATCCCACTAAAGCAGACAACGAGGTATTAATTCTAAGAACAGGAGTATACGTATTTAATCAGAATCTTATATAGATTGAAAACAAAGCTAATTGAAAACCTACTGCAGCATATACCCCACCGCATTAGAAGGAAGGTATAACCCATTAGGGATATTATAATGCCAGGAGCAGATGTCGATGGCTCAGCCTGGGCGGGTAATGATCCATTAGGCTTTAATGATGTAAATAATCTGAGGGTAACGTGGGCCAGACAATGGGCTGGTTGGCAGGTAACCGACCGCGGCCAGCTTTAATAGCTGCATCTGTCCTCCTCTATTGAGCCGACAAAGGCCAGGTAATTATCCACAACTATTAAGGTTATTAGGTAATGACCTGAGGTGGTAGTCTTTGGCCCTAACGCGACCAATATCCCCCCTCCCATGAACAGAACTGGTCTTATACCATCCATTGTGCACAATTGATTCCAAAATGCTTAGGGTATAACTGGATACCGATACTTTCCATTCAATGCTAGTACTTTTGGGTCTATTTAGTTATATATCAAACGGACCCCTGTACCGGCGCATAGTGGGTTGAAACAGTCGTTTATCTGGGGATGGGTCTCACTTCCTTAGGTGTGGTCGTCAAATAATCAAATTTAGCTCACTTTCCCGATTTATTAAACAGTAACTACAAACTAAGAACTTACCTAGAATTATATTTATTTTTTCCTCCGACCTTCAACCATCACCAATGCCCGTCCGATGGAAGCACTGCTGGACCGCCGAAGCCTGGAGACAGATGGACCTCATAGAACCCGAGCCCGGCGTGACGGGGACTGAACGACTCACACCCAACCAAGAGATCGAGATCAATCTCCCGGCCGACTCAACCGAAGCAAAATTACCCCTTCTACCTGCTTAGGGTAGGTCAATCTCCCGGCCGATAGGCCGACTGCAGGGGCGGGGCCAGGTCTGACCTTCTGACCTAGGTCTGACCTGGAACCAAAAACAGGGACTTAAAACCGGTTTTGAATGCTCTGACGAGTCAAGTTAAGTCCCTGATGGCCCAGTGGAAAAACTCGGTTTGGGAAGACCACCTCACTAGTCTCCACGGTGACCACAAGCAATTGTGGAAACTCGTAAAGACATGCAGGTCCAAAAATAACGGTGTAAGGTTGGCCGTGAACGCAGTTCATCCCCACCACCGAACAGGTGGACATACTGGCGGATCACTATGAAGCTGTGAGCCGTGGCCAAGGTGAGCCAATAGAAGCCCTCAACCACCCCTCCCCCTCCCAGCCCACCACTACCGAAATCTATACCTCCCACCGGCAGGTGGCAGGCTTCATTCGGAGAACGAACGGGAAGAAGGCACTAGGCGAAGACGGGATCCAAAACACCCTGCTCAAGCAACTGCCGAGGAAAGAAATAAAAAAAAAAAAAAATTATTTTTACAAATTGAGGAACTTACATATTTTACGAGCATTAATATTTAACATATGGATATGGATATATATATATATATATATATATATATATATATATATATATATGTTTTAAAAATAACTAAGCATTTTACTATGAATACCATATATTTTTATAAGTTAAAGAGTAAAGAATATTATATTTTTTTCGTGTGAATATTTATAAAAACGATAATAGTAAAAACAAATATTAACATTAGAAAATATATTATAAATAAAATGTAGACCCAAATGAAGTGAAGCAACGTTAAGGATTTATTTTAAGTTTCTTCTTGTACCGTTCTTGTAAGTTACTTCTTGATGAGATTCTTTGTAATTTATTTTACATAATACCTTACAACAATTTTTATTAAGTCCTTTTGTCGATACAACAAGGTACATTATTTTTATTGTCGAGTTCGTGAAAATTTATCGATGAAAAAAAATCTATCCTTTTTTTTTGGATTGGGGTAAACTTTTCTTAAATTAGTGCATTTACTATATAATATTTTCAAAATAAGACCAATTGAGTAACAAAAGATTTTAAAACACCTAATTTTCTCGTCGTATTATAAGAAAAGACCGGTCACATGGTATAGGTTGATTTTGAACTTGAACGAGAAAGAGTTTGTTTGTTGTATTGTTTGGTACTTTATGGGATCGGCATGTTTAATTATAGAGTTTGTAGCCTAAGGACATCGTGAATGTAGATAACAGAATTAAATAAATTTGATTTGTATAAGGGAATGTGTGCGTATTGTGATTTTAATCATATGTTAACATTTTGTTTGTATACATCGGTTCTGTGACCTTTTCATAGTTCATAGAGTTTATGTTAATAAATAAACATTTAATGTATGTTGAAAAAATTCCCAAATGCTAGGTATAGACATTTTTTTTTATTTCTATCATAGGGTCTTGCTTTTTAATACTTATTTTGTCCATGTTATTGAATTCATGGTAAATTCTAATAATGTTTCTTCAATGTTCAATTAAAGACCACTGCGAAGCTTTGTATAGAGCTTTTAAAAACTATGGAATGATAGAATGTCTATATAAGAATTACTGTTCCGATTTTTTTAATGATTTTAAGATAGCTACTAATAGTCGCTTTTATTTCAACAGCCGTACCCTTCACGCTGATCTCAAGATCCCATTCATTCGCGGCCTAGCCTCTCGAGCCCGTATATCAATAGCAGTGAGGTGCCAGCTCACCCCCGGCAGCCCGCCACCTCATAGCCTATTCCAATCTAACAAGCATTTTGTTAATGGTGTGCTCTGCGGTGACTACTAAAGTGGCAAGTGGTTTTGACAAGTGAGGCTTTTTCTAAAAAAAATAGTAACAAAATGAAGTTGTTACCAAAGCTTAAAGTACTATCTGTTGATTTTATGAAAACATTTCAATAAATATGTAATTGAACTAAAATAATGTTTTGATAGTAATAATAAAAACAACACGCTTTTATGGCCATAAAAACCAAACTGAAAGGCTAATGATCCCTGGATCAACTTGTTATAATGATGAATAGTGGTCGGAACTACGCTGACGAAACGGCTTCCTAAAGGGAAGTGGCCCAGTGCCTAGACAAGCCAAAGCTATTGTGGTGCGCAGTGCGGCTATATCCGCCACCCAACCTAATGACCCCTCGGGAGATTGATCTGCCGCCATATTGACAAACCTCCAATTCACCTCAACTTTTTTCATAAGCCCTTCGTCTGAGGGGGCAGATCCTTCAGGGCTGGCTGGAAGGGCTCCAGATGCCGATATTGAAATATGATGATACTTCATTCCTCTACCGATGCCGAAGGCTGTGCGGGAGGGGGGAGGGTGATTTGAGAAAAGAATGCCCCCCCACCTCCATCCACAGCCACCAACCATTCTGCTATCTTCTCCCCTTTGCCCCTTTCCTCACCCCCACGGGGAGAAAATCGTTTCCAAATTGCTATTAAACCCGGACGGCCCCCTTCGTTCAACACTATTCGTCTTACAGCATCAAACTTTCTAGCACACATGCCACCGCCGTGTACATACGGGGGGTTGCTCGACAACGCATGGGACTTGAACTAACATCTTCCGCCTTGCTCTCAATTATTGATCTGGGCATCTATTTGCTAATTTATGTGGCAATGTTATTAGTTTGCTCACGTATACGTTATGATGGAGTATGCATTAACCAACAGGTAACCAATCAGTTAATGAGATTGATTTATTAATTGTTTTTTAACAGTTAATTGTTATCAGAAATATCACGCCTCTTCGTCGATGAAGGGTTCAGTTAAAGTTGCAGAACACGATATTAATGACAGTTGTAATGACTTTGTAAGGTCCACTGTTAGTGGAGCAAAATATCATCTAATTAACGCTTGCATAGAAAAACAGGTTGCCATCAGACATTAATTAACTTTGCTCGCGTCCATGTAAAATTTGGTCTGGCGATGAGTAGTCCCTTCTTGTCCAGTGTTGAACAATATACTGCCTGGAACTACGTCCACGACAGGTGTTTATTAAACGATACCTTATTTGATCACACGTATGACATCCATCAAAGTGATTTGATGGTTTGAAAGTAATGAACTGGAGTCCCTTGGATATTTAAATGGATGTGTCAATTTTCTTTCAGGAGCTGTTGATGATGCCAATAAGATTTTTACAGGTAGGTCTCGTATACAGGCATCTAGGCATAACAATTTGCTCTACCACAACTACAAAATATCTATACTACACAATTCCTTCATCATAATCGCAATATGCTTCTTGAACTCCCTCCACCCTCCATTTGGTAAGCATATTCATTACATATATTCAAAACAAGATTATTTGGTAATTTGCTTTCACAAAGAAATGAGTAGTTGCACATAGAGCTAAGTAATGAAAAAAGAGGATAAAGAAAGGTTACATTAAGTAACTAAAGTTGTGGTTAGAGTGTGCATAGAAAAGTGATAGTTATAAACTGTAGTTGTCGTTTCTTTGTTTACAGGTAAGATTGTGTAAATAATATGAATAATTGTGATAATATAAAATATAGTGAATAAAATTGCTTACTTTGTTTACAGAGAAACTGATTTCAGTTTATTCACCCCACCTTCAACAATACATCTTACATATATATATATTATTTCTCAGCACACGTGGACTGATCTTGTCACAGATCTCTCTTTATGTTTAATAAATGTTAGCCCTTAAGGGGCATAAGATAATATGTAATAACGATGTTATAATATAATAGCAATATTATATAATTATTGCCGGTAATGGAAGAGTATAGTTACGTAATAAACCATCCGTCTCTCAAATAAATTGTGAAAAGACGGTAGATTTATTATTTTAAGATATTACTTTATCTAATAATAATAATCAGCTTTATTATAATAAAATTACAATCTGCCTTATTGGGCAATAAGTAATTGGGATAAATGTTTTCATTCATACCAAATTCACAATTTTCATCATCACCGTCCAAAAAGTACACTCTTAGGTCAGATTGTAACGGGGCTGATAAAAACGAAAGATTGGACGTACAGCCATTGTAAATGAATACCTTAGATATAAAGTACAAAAACACAATCAAGGAAGGAACTGCTAGTTAAAGTCGATGAAGCATATTTGACAGTAAAAAATGCTGAGTATGTTAACATATTTATGAAAATAAGTATTACTTTTAGTATATACGGTTTTCATTTTAAAGAACCATATAAAACGCCTAACTAAACCCAAATACCCTTCCCCACAAATAACTATGAACAATTGATACGTTCTCCCGATAAAAGTAACTAAACACTTCTAAGAGGCATCTCTTTCTGAATGGCGGGAGATAATAGAAGGAATCCCAACAGAAGCAGAATCAAATCGAATCGGAAGCCATTAGGCACCACCGCCACTTTCCTATAAAATTTTAAATCAGCGAACCAGAGGGTCTACTACACCATTGAGAGAGGACTCGAGGCCGCTCGAGTGGTGTCCTGGTGATTTGTTAGACCGGGCCTTGTAACTTTCTTTATAAATCTCTAGGTCTGGCTCACCCCTTCAAAATAAGATTTATTCTTCCCCGGTCTCGACCCAGTTCAAAAGGTATCAATTCCTTTTATATCTTAATGGTGAGAATGAGGTTATATATCAAACGGACCCCTGTACCGGCGCATAGTGGGTTGAAACAGTCGTTTATCTGGGGATGGGTCTCACTTCCTTAGGTGTGGTCGTCAAATAATCAAATTTAGCTCACTTTCCCGATTTATTAAACAGTAACTACAAACTAAGAACTTACCTAGAATTATATTTATTTTTTCCTCCGACCTTCAACCATCACCAATGCCCGTCCGATGGAAGCACTGCTGGACCGCCGAAGCCTGGAGACAGATGGACCTCATAGAACCCGAGCCCGGCGTGACGGGGACTGAACGACTCACACCCAACCAAGAGATCGAGATCAATCTCCCGGCCGACTCAACCGAAGCAAAATTACCCCTTCTACCTGCTTAGGGTAGGTCAATCTCCCGGCCGATAGGCCGACTGCAGGGGCGGGGCCAGGTCTGACCTTCTGACCTAGGTCTGACCTGGAACCAAAAACAGGGACTTAAAACCGGTTTTGAATGCTCTGACGAGTCAAGTTAAGTCCCTGATGGCCCAGTGGAAAAACTCGGTTTGGGAAGACCACCTCACTAGTCTCCACGGTGACCACAAGCAATTGTGGAAACTCGTAAAGACATGCAGGTCCAAAAATAACGGTGTAAGGTTGGCCGTGAACGCAGTTCATCCCCACCACCGAACAGGTGGACATACTGGCGGATCACTATGAAGCTGTGAGCCGTGGCCAAGGTGAGCCAATAGAAGCCCTCAACCACCCCTCCCCCTCCCAGCCCACCACTACCGAAATCTATACCTCCCACCGGCAGGTGGCAGGCTTCATTCGGAGAACGAACGGGAAGAAGGCACTAGGCGAAGACGGGATCCAAAACACCCTGCTCAAGCAACTGCCGAGGAAAGAAATAAAAAAAAAAAAAAATTATTTTTACAAATTGAGGAACTTACATATTTTACGAGCATTAATATTTAACATATGGATATGGATATATATATATATATATATATATATATATATATATATATATATATATATATATATGTTTTAAAAATAACTAAGCATTTTACTATGAATACCATATATTTTTATAAGTTAAAGAGTAAAGAATATTATATTTTTTTCGTGTGAATATTTATAAAAACGATAATAGTAAAAACAAATATTAACATTAGAAAATATATTATAAATAAAATGTAGAATTCAATAACATGGACAAAATAAGTATATTATTTTAAGATATTACTTTATCTAATAATAATAATCAGCTTTATTATAATAAAATTACAATCTGCCTTATTGGGCAATAAGTAATTGGGATAAATGTTTTCATTCATACCAAATTCACAATTTTCATCATCACCGTCCAAAAAGTACACTCTTAGGTCAGATTGTAACGGGGCTGATAAAAACGAAAGATTGGACGTACAGCCATTGTAAATGAATACCTTAGATATAAAGTACAAAAACACAATCAAGGAAGGAACTGCTAGTTAAAGTCGATGAAGCATATTTGACAGTAAAAAATGCTGAGTATGTTAACATATTTATGAAAATAAGTATTACTTTTAGTATATACGGTTTTCATTTTAAAGAACCATATAAAACGCCTAACTAAACCCAAATACCCTTCCCCACAAATAACTATGAACAATTGATACGTTCTCCCGATAAAAGTAACTAAACACTTCTAAGAGGCATCTCTTTCTGAATGGCGGGAGATAATAGAAGGAAACCCAACAGAAGCAGAATCAAATCGAATCGGAAGCCATTAGGCACCACCGCCACTTTCCTATAAAATTTTAAATCAGCGAACCAGAGGGTCTACTACACCATTGAGAGAGGACTCGAGGCCGCTCGAGTGGTGTCCTGGTGATTTGTTAGACCGGGCCTTGTAACTTTCTTTATAAATCTCTAGGTCTGGCTCACCCCTTCAAAATAAGATTTATTCTTCCCCGGTCTCGACCCAGTTCAAAAGGTATCAATTCCTTTTATATCTTAATGGTGAGAAAGAAAAAAAGGGAACCAAGAAATATAACGTAGATTAATGTAAGCGTGTACCTAAGGATGAACACAACCCCACTTATTTACATTAGAGTATTATATAGAGCGTTATCCATTTCAGGTAATTTTCTAGTGAGGAAATGGAGGATCGCTGTTTGTCCATTAGAACCAGACCTAGTTGAACCATGGATCAGCACCTACTTGCCATTTTTCTAAATTGGTATTGAATCATTTTTTTTTGTATGAACGTAATGAACGCATTCTAGAAAGTGTAGAAACGGCGTAAAGCTATTAGGCGTTAGTTTAGTAATTCCTTAAAAGCAATACTATATTAGTATCATTTTTTGTAAATTTTCATATGAATCTTCATAAAGTAATGTATAACCAATCATTTTTTTATCGTGCATTGGTATCGTGTGACGAATTCATTTTTTTTTTTTATTAATTCAAGGCGTGCTGCGGGTTTTACAGCCTAGGTGAAGGGGATCCGCAATAGGAGGCTGCGGAGCGGAGTGAGGAATGTGTTACGTGAAGGAGCTGCTCGGGAGGGTCGTAAAACCCTCGTGCGTCGTAAAGCCACGGTCGTCCGTCGATAGAGCACGCCTGCCGTCTAGACCTCCACCTGACCTGTCTGCATATTATAGGCTCCCGAGGCCGTTATATGACTGTCGCTTTGGAACCTTTATGCCATACTAAGTCGGCCCGGCTGATAAAGGACAAAACCGCTGGTGAGTTACTGGTTTTTATAACAATAGAATAATAGACATAAAATGTTATGAATATGCTCCGACCTTGACCTTATGCCTCCTAAGGTACTTTTCACCGATGAATAGTGGCGAAGTCGCTCTTTGTAATATATAACGGTGAGATCAAAGTTTGAATATACCTAAATCAATCAAAAATGATATAACTACCATTGACACAATAATTATTTTCCTAACCTAAATCAAACTAATCCAGCGCATTTAAAACAAATCTATTTATACCTACAATAAATCTACTGACTGATAGTTCCTAAAATCAAAATCATTGGAATATCTTGGCATATGGACCTGGTGTGTCGATCAGCTTCTAGTGTTTGACCAAGTGGTCGTAGGCTATAACAGACAAACAAAAACCAAGAATATAAGGGGAACACTCCATTGTAAGCCGATTTTCGGCAAGTGCTCTGAAACAACTTATTCACAAAAGAAATAAAATGTCAACGCGTACTGTATGTGAGAGTATGAATAATATCATATATTATTAATTACCGTGAGAACAAATTCATAATTAAACGTTACAATAGCGTCATTCATACCTTTATTTATTCCATATAATTATAACATCTTAGCAAATAATTCTAATTTTACCTATGTGGAATTTATGTTCTTGCTTGGATTACATGAGTTCAATGATAAACGGCATTATTTTCTAAAGATGAAATTTTATTGCCATCGGTGGTTTTTCTCCACTCTTCCACATCTACCCTTCCTCATTCTCCTCCTGCGGTTCCTTCTGCTGCTCTTGGACGGTGGAGGCTCAACAGCAGGTCCTGGAAGGTGTTCGTACTGACAGCTACCACCAAGAGGACATCTACCAGTCGCCTCGTACCGCCTGCATACCCACAGTTTCTTCTCCTTGATCAGCGGTGACATGAATACGTGTTGCTCCAAAAGAGCCAGTCTGGCCTTCTCTGCTTTTTTGAAGGGGTTCGTGAACACGGAGTTGGTCACCTTCATCGAGAAGTTTGGAGGTGGCAGCCTCGTGGGAGGTTCCTTGGCTAAGACAGCACAATTACCTGAGTTTGCTTCTTCGTTTTCATCGTAATCAGAACTGGAACAATCATAGTCACCTAAGAGTGATAGGGATTTCTTGAAATTGGCCATTTCAAAACTCTAAACAATAAACCGAAAAATTCTTGTTTTAAACAAACAAGTAATATTATCAAACAGCTGGGATTTGATGATAATATACAAGTTGCTTGCAATAATAAGGCCTCTGAAGGTGCTTTGCAACAATACCCTTTTTATTTCATTGTTTAACCATTAATGATTAGGTTCAGATATGATTCTTTATTACATGATAGTTCTATATGATACTGTACAGACATGCATAGGAAGTGGCTATTCATTCATCTTAAAAGTCTCCAAATTATGAATGGGTAATACAACCACACACAGGTTACACAGAATACCTGTTATACCTATTTCATATTCTGGGGTATACGAGACTCCTTAAATCAAACAAAAAATAACTTATTTCCATAAAGCAATTTCATGAAGCAGCAAACGATATTGCATTACCTTAAATAAGGATTAAAAATTCACAACAATTTTACTTTGTAACACAATATCCTGGTCGCTCATGCAATCATGCCAGTCTTCCATTCACAATCCTCTACTAGGACTTCTTCGTCGTCATTCCATCCTATTGCTGGTTGTCTTATTTTCCTCCTGAGAGAGATGTACTGAAGGAGTTTTTTGGCCTAAGATATCCACTCATCATCTCGGCATAGCAACGCCAGCTGAGTTTTTTGTTTCAATTTTACAAGCATTTGTTATATGTACTTAGTTCCCAATACAGTAGACTCTGCCATAAATGGATCTCCCATATCAAGGAACACTTTAAAAAAAATAAACTTTCGCCATTTTTAAAATGAGAATTACGTATCTAATAAGAAGGAACTACAATTTTCTTTGTTCCATGTTTCCGCTTAATACAAGGCTACGCTCTCGACAAACGAACGAAATAACCCTTCTTTCGTACGGAGCTGCACTTGTGTACTTCACAGCATGGAGTTTAGAGTTCTAGGCATTCACCTTTTCTCCTTCATCCCTTGACTAAATATAAGAACACCAGAAGCTATCCTGGCAGTTTGTCCATCCCACTATGGAAATTGGAAGATGCTTGCTCCAAATCCCTACAAGGAATATACATCTAATAACTTTTCCATAATTATTATCATCACATCAACATAATCATAATAATGGTATTTTAATGATACACGAAATTTTTACGAATGTAAAAACGTCCCTAGGTTCAACACAAGTAGTGACACAGACTAGTTCGAAGTAGCATCACCAATTATTTATCACCTCTCAAAATCATATGATATTGGAAATGAAAAAAACGCTTATAAATAAAGAATACAGTCGGACAATCAAAATATATACCAAACGCTAAAAACATTGATAAAATCTACTCCAGTCACGGAACCATTGGTTGTGTAACAGCCTGTAGCTGAATAGAATAAAAAATACAGGGACCTGATTGGTGGAGCAGGGAACCACCCATTTGGTTCACCTCACGTTCGGAATAATTGATTTCTATTGTATTGCCCATCTGTTACTGTTTAAGGCTCGTGTGCTATGTGAGGAGCGGAAACTTCAATTCTTTTACCTCTTTTATTGTTCCTCTCATTTCCGCTTTTTTTTCTTTTTTCTTTTTTACCCAGACAGCTTCCAATGAGGAAAGCTGAAAAGTAGTATTGATCGTTTTGGTCTACTGTTCATTATTAAAAGGGAGCATTGTAAAAAAGGAGGGGCAGTTGTTCGTTGCAGGACAAGGATAATGAAAATCTATATTAACTAAAATGATAGAAAAAAACAAACAAAAAACTTATGGACCGCTATAGCCTGTTATAATACAATGCAATATTCCCTAAATCTCTCAAGCTTTTTTATCAAAAACATTAAATCTGTTAAAATTTTGAGCCTATTCGTAACACTGCTTAGAGGTTTGGGCCAGCATCAAATTTTGGAAAATATATCACTGAATTAATTGTCCATTGTTAGGAGGTAAATAATAGCCAAGTATAGATACAAATAAAATTTGAACATATACTTTGGGCAGTTGACAAGATATTAAATATATATATTATTTTATCATTGGAACCTCCAATTTTAAATGCCAAATTAAAATCGGAAAAATTTCTCAAAGGCTTCAAATTTCGCAAGGTTAGAAAACGTAATTTTAACTGCGTGAATACTATTTGTATAAGTAATAAATAAATTTTGAAAATGCTCAACAATACTTTAATATGTAAGAGCCTATTTGCTTACAATGTAAGATCCAGTATACACATGCGATTTTTGCTAATGTTGTGGCATAAATACGGCCTGATCTACATAGGGTAAGATTGAGTAATGCACATATAGCTCAGGCACCGTTTTGGTGCTGTACGTCCATCTCGCGGTCGTTTTTTCCAAGCATTCCCCACTACACCGCAACGATGCTGCATGCCGCACGTGCGATCAGTCCATTCTTAGATATGAGTAGGGGATTGAGACGGTATGGAGGCCCTCATCCAAGCATCACGCGACTTAATTTTGTCTCCTTGATAAATCATTTAACTCCGATCGGGAAATAATTGAAAAACTTATCTGTGTAATCCCACAAATCTGCAAAAGACGTATAAAACCTTTCTCTTGAAATTATTAAATCTGTATGTGCATGTAGCCAATGATCCGTTTTCTCTGGCAGTCATCCATCGGTCCCGCAACGTCAACATCGATTTGACGGGACCAGTGTGCATTGAAATGCACTGCAGTGTCAAAAACGCATGTGTCCACCGAGCCTAAGGCTAATTAATCTTAAGATTTCTTTAAAGTTCTAATTATTTTCTTATTGCTACCGCAATGAGTATTTAAAAGATATTCTAAAAATACATCAGCTATTTACAATATTACACGTTGAAAAGCCGATGTTCACAGTGGTTTAAACAATAAAATATTTCTGGCAGAAGATATTAAGTAGTCTTCGCAATCATTTAAAAGTTTTTAAAAAACCACGTGGAGGCTCTGAAAACGACCCAGACTACTTTCTGTTCTTTCACTTTATACTCCTTTAGTTTATGAAATTAATTATTCTCTATGAAATTATTATTTATGAAACTATAATTCTCTGTTTCCGTAAATAAGGTTATATAAATTTTATGGTTAAATGGAAAAACTTTATGGTTATGGCCTATTATCGACGCGATTCAATTTTCGATCCTGCTACTGATCCTCAGATCACCTAACGCTTAAATAAAATTCGTGTGTATTATTTGAGCTAGTATAAATAAAAAATTTCGGCGGTAAAACTAAAATTTATTCAGTCATACTTAAACCTAAAATTGATGAAAAGTAATATTCGCTAGAATCTCGGGCAGAGTCGGTGAGTATAATGTATTATCCTAATACAGCCAGCGAGGTCTCAGCTATTCTCATTAAATTAGATTTATAACGTATATATGTCCAGTGTACGCTATTAATTATCCGATGAAGTCTAGAAAGGAGATGAATTGGCAATCAGAATTGGATTTATTAGGAGGGCAGTACACTGATGCTAGAGTAAGGGGAAAAGTGAAGGTGGTGATTGACACTGCAGTGGACTGAAGGAAATCATGTGCTACCAAAGGAACTATGTGATGGGAAATGGAGTAATGGACAATGAAAACGGTACCTGCTTGAGCTGTTCCATCTGGGTGATCAGTTCGATAAGTCTTGTACTGTCGAAGTGTAAAAGGTACTGTGTAACTGTATACATATATATAATGGAGATATGATATTTAATAAACTTGTACAAAGTCCAGGGGGTGTTCTCTCTTCCTCTTCTGTTTTCTTTCTGTTTCCAAATTCTGTTTTCTTAGCCATATTTGCTAATTTTTTATTCTTCTTCACGAGGCTGAGTTAACCCCGAGAAGACTCATCCCTCAAAAAAAAAATCCTCGGCTGAGCCAGCGATACTTAATTTAAGTGATTAGAATAAATAATAGTTAACACAAATCAGCTAAGGGGTAAACAGATTAACCCCAGGGTTAGTTAAATTATCCAAAAAATAGGTCTTCTTTATAAGACTCGTGCGCACCATTGCAAATGCTTTTTCTTTTTTTTTCTTTTTTCTTTCCATCCCTTCAAAACCCTTTTTATTCAACAACATTTTTACAACATATGATCGAAATTCAATGAACAATATTTACAATTTTCTCCTCGTGCTGCATGCGCAGATGCATTTGAAGGAGGTAATATTTAAAAAAACAAAATTTTCTATTTGAAGTTAAAAAATTAATACAACATGAACAGGACTAGGTGATGAGGCTCACCTTCAGATTACATATACAGGGAAACCTACCAACTAAAACCTAAAAACTAGAACCTAAGACTAAAGCGTTCCTGCCTCGACAGCGTCCTGCCATCGATGGGGGGACCCACCAGGGGTTATCGTATTAAACACCGGATTTGTCAAGTACTGCGGGGAGTCGAAAAATTTGATATGTCTACGTTGGATGAATTCATCCACCGTGGGCAGATCAAAGATTTCGTGAAGCCCTATGCAAATGCTTACAAATAATCAAGTCTCTTATAACATTTCTAATCTTCCTAAATCAGAGTATACGTTATCTCAGCTGAATTGAATGAATAAGACCCATAATATAATGGACATTGTCGGTAATTTGTCATTTCCAAGTATAGAGGGACTTTAATTTTAAAGATGCTCTCATTAATCAATGTTTATTCAATTTATTTATGGTGAATATCAGTGACACTGTGACGAAGGCTTAAAAGAACTAATCAATCAATTTCTAAGACTCACAACAGACTGAAGTACGCCAATTAGTATTCAATTGACCTTGTAGAAATAAGGAATTCTGAGGGGAAAAACAACTCCTTCCGAGTGACAGGTCCAACCTGTTTATTATCAGATGTTATAATACTTTTCCTAGAAGAGATAGAATAATAAACGTCATCAGTACCTGCCGATTTTAAAAGGTTTTTTGGATTACATGCCATTTACTTTTAAGCACACTTTCTAAGAGTTTTCAGGTCGTCAAAAATTGAGGACACAGATAAAAAAAAAATGAAATGAAATGTTTATGTTAGTAATGGATACTTTCCTTTTATTAGAGCCATTGAAATGCCGTGATTTGGATTGTAGATGACGGCCAAAACCCCTAATTTCGGACATATCAGCAGTGAGTTAATTGTAAAGTGACATTTCATGACGCTGTTCAAAGGTTTCGTCGCTTTCGCGGTATAATTATTATGGCTCCTTTAAGTCACACTGCCTTGCTAGAGGTAAAATAAAGTTAACCTAGCTGGCTTTAAGTCCCTTTGAATAGCTAATGTACTCAGTTCAAAGCAGTCACTCGATAGTCACAGTCCATTCGCCACGATATTGCCTTCGTTTGCCATTGCGGTACCTTTTAGCCCGAAATAAGCTTACCAAGTTTGTGTGATTTTCTCTTTTGTACAATTTTATGTAGGCTAAATCTGGGATTCTGCATCAAATTTTATAACCGATATTTCACAATTCTAAAAGAAGTGTTACCATACAAATAAAAACTTGTACTGGTTTAAACGGTAACAAAAAATCCCCCACCGACGCGTACAATATAAAAAGTTAAAAAGGCAAACTCTGGTTTGAGTCTTCAGAGTCCCATTTATTTGATGAAGTGAAGTTGACGTCAACTTATATAAGTTATTATTGATACATATAATTTAATATTATTGATAATTTCTTTCTCTAATCTCAATAATTAAATGAATATATTTATATGGTTCAAACCAGTGAATACGATCGAGTTATCAAAACAATAAATCGTGGTTAGACACAGATGAATGAAGAATATCGATGTGAATAGAGTTTAAAAGTTTTTGGCACGGATAAGAAAAGAATGGTAAGGGAACCAACCAGGTTTGTGAGAAGGGAAATAAAGTCGGAAGGGTAAGTATTGCGGGATTTGATCGCTGTGAATCGGAGGATGTCGTGAAGGTAAGTGCGCTGTTTACTCATGATAATATTGAATGGATGGAAGTTAGGCGAAAAGCAAAAGGGTGCAACGATTTCAACTCGGAGTAGTGCTGTGAGATGTACTCTGGGGATCCCAAATATAAATATACAGAGGGGTCCAAAAAAATGTATCCACTGTTTAAAAGTCCATAACTTGCAAACTAATTGACGGAGTTGTCTCATTTTTGGTAGTGTAATATTTTGTAGTTCCGGCAATCGCCATACAAGCGTTGTATTGCGTTGTTTTGTTTTGTCAGATGTAAGTCGCCAGATAGTTAGTGTTTTATTGTTAGTTGTACCTTGTTACTCGAGTAAACATGGCTGGCGTAAGGCTTACATTTGATGAAAGGAAGTCTGTTAAAGTGGTATTTTAAGTACGAAAACATTAATGAGGTTCAACGGCAATGGCGAAATGTACATCAAATAGAGCCACCGACACGTTTAACGATTCGTCGCATTCGAGACAAATTTGAAGCCGAAGGCTGTGTTAAAGATGTACACAAACAACGATCTGGACGACCTGTAACAGTAACAAGTCCATTTAACTCCCATCTTGTGTTACAACAATTCACTCGATCACCACAGAAGTCTGTGAGACAGTGTGCCCGTGAAACTGGAGTGAGTCGCTCAAGTGTTCGGCGAATTTTGAAGACAGCAAAGTGGAAGTGCTACAACCCAAGATTGCTACACGCAATGAACGAGGACGACCCAGATCGTAGAATGGAGTACAGCGAGTGGTTTAATAACATGGTGCGCAGAGTTTGCATAGGTGATTGTGTGGTCTGATGAGCACAGTTCAAACACAATAGTACAGTAAATCGCCACCAGTGATATCTTTAAGTTGGACTTTAAGCTACACTTTCACCAAAAATGAGACAACTCCGTCAATTAGTTTGCAAGTTATTGACTGTTAACCAGTGGATACATTTTTTTGTACCCCTCTGTATATATAATCTAAGAAAAGAATTCATCTGTCCCCATAACCAAGCCTCTGGATCCACAGAAATAGCATCATGCACCATGCATCACACACTTGTAAGAACCCACGTTGTGACTGCTATCTCTTAAAACAATGCTCCATAAAAATTCGAGGTCAAACCTTGGTTTATAGTTACTGTGGTTGACCTATTCCTGCTGTGGTAAAGATTAATTATTTTTATATTGCTATCAGGAAACGAATTCACTACTTATTTATTCATTGTGAATCTAAGATAACTATAAGTAGACTTAGATGTATAGTCAAAAATATCTCTTATATATAAATCCTTTAAATAAAAGTTTTCAGAGAACTGTTAAAACTTTGTGCTTCCCTTGGTTAAATCGTATCTAACTATACATGACAGCACATTCAGTTTCTTTGAAATATAGTTGAATCTCAATAATTGAATGAATATATTTATATGGTTCAAACCATTGAAAACGATCGTGTTGTCAAAGCAATAAATCGTGGTTAGACACAGATTTATTGATTTGATTATGAATATTAATTGTTATAAGGATACATACTTCATAATATTAGACAAAGACCCTCTGTTTGCCTTGGTGTCAAAAATATAGTAAGTTTTGTAGCTTAACATTCAAAAGAGCCAGACAACACAGATGTTAAAAGTAACTGATTCATTCAGCCCTTCAGATTTTGTTTTTACCCCTACTAGCCATTTTTTTCGTCTACATATTATGAAGTAAACTATACATAAATATGAATATATACTGAAAGCAGGGCGTATATACTAAAACATCAACGTTCCAAAACGTTATTCACAAATATTGATAATTTGTTATTGTCCAAATACAGGCATTTTCTTTTATAAATTCAAATAAACGTTCTAGATTTATTCACTCTCTAGATTCGTAAAGAATTAGCGTAAATACTCTTCATTCGGGCTTAATGATTCAGTTTTGATTTTTGTGAATTCGACATGAATTAAAAATTTCCTTAGTCCAACTATCGAGGTTCTTTGCTAACGATCATCATAATAAAACGAAGATTTGGGTTGGGCACTTGTGACTCAAGTAGAGCTACTTTAGACCTGCTGCTTAGTTGACCCGAAAAGTGGCAGTTACAGTAAACAAAGTAAATTAAACACAGGCCGTTCAAAAAAAAGTGAATAGTAGTTAAAAGTGAAAGGCCTACACCTCCCCTTGAAAACGAACAAGTTTCTTCGCTCTTCTATAATGAGTGAGGTACGGCCAAGACGAACATTTCCAGTTGACAAGGGCTGGCCAGGAACCAACATAGGTAATACTGATGAAAGTGGTCAGAGGTACTTCATTCTAACAGCGGAGCAACAGTGAGCTTCACGAGTTATTTGAGCTGCCTACGGTGGATGAATTCATTCAACGTAGACATATCAAATTTTTCGACTCCCTGCAATACTTGACAAACCCGGTGTTTAACAAGATAACCCCCGATCCGTTCCCCTATCGATGGCAGGACGCCGTCGTGGCAGGAACACTTTAGTCTTAGGTTCTAGGTTTAGGTGAGCCTCATCACCGAGTGTAGTGTATGTGTTTTTGACTTCTTAACAACAAACTGAAACGTATTATATCTATGCCCTCCTTCGAATGCATCTGTGTATGCAGAACAAGGAGAAATATGTAAAACAAAATTTTTTTTTTTGTTCACTATAATTATTGATAATTATATCAAATTAAAATTAAAATTGATAATTATATCAATAAAGAGGATTAGAAATTAAAAAACACAAAAAAACAGAGGAAATCGCACCAACAACACACAGCATCAACATACCAAAGCGTCCCACATCACATAAGGATTGAATATTCATTAGAAACATTTCGTTTTCCTCTTAATTTTAACATGATATTGTTTTTGCTTTCTTCGTAAAAAAAAAAAGTATTTTTGTATCAACCCCATGGCTTTTATTTGATCAATCTTAGAATTAGATAACATAAAAAGTACAAACCGAATCAGTTTCCCCTTAATTATACAGTCCACTTGCTTCCTTTTTAAAGTTCCTTTTTTTTTAGGTTTTTATTTCCTTTTTAATGTTTGAAGAAGTTTTTTTATTTATAATTATGTGTTCGAACTCCTTGCTAACTTGCACGTATATCGTTGTGTCCGTATGCTATTATCTATCGTTACTTCGTATAACCTCAACGTTGCATAAGACCATTACCTGTTACACGAGAGAACGAAATCCATTCCAAGACGACCCCTTATGCTCTGGTTAAAGCTCTCCTCTTCTCATGATAAGACGTGCGGGCCGTACCGAGTATCAACAGCGACGAACCAGACACACAGACTCGAAACCTAATTGTGTTTGACTACCGCTGCGGGTGGACAATTACACCTCAAATATAAAACTGCTGGCCTGTCAGTCTGCCTTTAACAGGCCTTAGATGGTGCAATTTGCCAGAGATAGCTGACGTTGGTATTACCTTCGTACCTCTCCATCACCCACCCTCTTCTCCCTTCCTTCAGATCCTCTGATTCGATAATCCTTACCCCTCGGGTCAGGGGTCTAATGACCCGCGTAGCACGAGTTTTCGGATGGTTAGTTTGTTAGCAGTTGCCTGATGGTTCAATTTGTCATTAAATACCCTACAAGCTATCCATCTAAATATTTTGTGTTTTTTTTTTTTTAGTTTAGTCTGATGTTCCATTACAACTGTGCACATATAATAGATACTTTTATTAGAACAACGTGCTCCAGCTATCAAACACTAATATTATTATTGATAATTCAATCCTCTTTAGTATTATTATATATTATAAAAATACAAATGATATTGGGGAACATTGTAATAATACAAAACAATAAGAAATAATTAGCAAAGCGATATAAAAGCACAATTTACTTCACTGTAATTAATTACGACAACAAAAGCATTAAACCTTTTAAGTTTATAATTGATTAACTCTGTTGCTGAATAGGAAAAGTGGCAACTTTTTTAATACTACCGGTTTTATTCTCTTGGTCCGTCCATTAGTCTTCAATGAAATAGTAACTGCTCGTCTGTCTGTTCTGTTGAGTTTTCACAAGGGCATTTCGGTTGTTACTATTTTATTTTACCAGTTCCGACCAGTTTCATCCTGTGAAGATAGCTTCTAATTACCCCAATCGTTCATTCATATACCTTATCTGAATAAATAAATTCGTAATAATAAATAAATAAGTTTGCTAATAAAACTAATGTTCATTGAAAGGGTGAGAGCATTGATGTTGTTAGCTGGTTCTGTGCGTACTATTGTAATAGACAAGTAATTTTGTGTTTTAAGTCTTGATATATGAGCTTACCATTATGTTCGTTTACATCGTTCTTCTGTTAAATTAGTTATGTAAGCTTTAAGGTAGGTTAATAGAGCGAACTTTTAATACTTGCAGCATTGCTAAGTAAGTAACTAAAAAAAGTGTAAAAATGAAAGAGTATACTTATTATATAAATCCCTAGTAATACACACTACATTCTTGAACTCATCCTCCCTGGAAGTTATCAATTCCATAGTAACCTATCCAACCACCCTAATCCCCTTGCACAGTCATTACACTCCACCACTCATCCCTATAACCCTCCTATAGGGACTAAAACGGCAGTGGACTCGTGACCTACTGTAAACACGAGACAGAGGGAGTCTTGGCCTATTTCTCCAATCATGTCCTGAGCGTCTGTGGCTCTCGCGCTCTTGGTCAGCCTCCACTGGCTCTTCGGCTGGCGGAGGGGTGTGGGCGACTTCCCAAGAGACCGCTTCCCCTTTCGCATGCGAGGGAGGTGACAACAATGCGGACTTAGGAGGTCTTTGGGATTTTGGTGAATACTGTATGAATGAGCGAGTGAATAAAAAATGTAAATATGGTATGAATGAATTCATTTATCACAATTACTTATTGCCAAATGAGGCAGATTTTAATTTTATCATAAGAAAGTTTTTTTTAAAAAAAAAAACATTACAGACTTAGTAGAGTGAGAAATGAATTATTTTATAACGGTCTTAAAACATATATTTAATGTTTAATGATAAGATATCATTCCTTAAGGTTTTATTCATTCGAAAAAAATTGAAACTCAAGTAAAACACCTAGAATTAAGTGGAAAACAGGAAGACACCAGTGAGGGTCTTGCAACTATCGTTTTCCAAAGTATGTACGTGGTTTAATGATTTTCGGTGGCTGTTTATGTCCTCGTATATCCCTTCTATGACAGTAAGACAAGCATAACTTATCTTAATAAAAGCCCTCCGATGTCGATGGTGGGGTTGTTAATTTCTAGATTTCATATCAAGATGGCTCTCAGAATTCAAAAAATGTTGGATATAAGTTCGTTAAAATTTATTATTATGCCATAGCAATAAAATATTTAACTCAGCTCAAAAAACGTTTTGTTCGGGGTACAAGATAGTGTCAACGGGCAAACTGATAAAGTTTTCCATGGAATGGTTGTGCAACGAATCGCTTTTAATTAAACCTCATTTACTTCATAACTCATACCTTGCGTTTTAATTAATCCAAAATTAACTAGGTGGATAATTGACTTTTCTAAGTTCATCTTCTGTGAAGTAAAATCGTATAAACTCGGTTATAATATTTTTAAGTATGTTAAATTTATTTCTGACCACATGGATTCCCATTTAGGGCTGTAGAGAATTTATATCGGGAGCCAGAAACTACTATTTACGTATATGAAATAAACTGTCTTTTCAGGTAGAGATTACAACCTGAAACCTTAGTATTATTCATCACTACAGCATTTAAGACCTATTGTTCAATGTGTGAAAATTTCAGCTGTTCTAACATGGTAAACAGCTAATATAGAAAATTGTAGCAAATACAACAATTTAGTTTCTGAAATTGAGTAAGATAAAAACAAAATCGGGTGTAATACGCTTATTTAGCATTACCGCAATACAAAAATATATATAGATTAAAATTAACTTAGTTTTCAGAAAAAAATGAGTTCACTTTTCACAGTAATTTTAAAGTTTTTTAATCACAAACCTTACTTGTATATTGGAATGAATACAACTTCTAGAGCCGGTCTATATACTTACTTTCAAAATCCACAGTTATATTGTCGTAGTCTAAATGGTTAACTCAATTTCAAAAAATTGACCTATTATTTTTGAGAAAAATATCTGTAGTTGAATAATTTATACTTCTTCCACTAACTACTAAACTTATAAATACGTAGTTCTGTATATATATAGTTTAACTGTAACTATATATAGTGTATATGTTGAACATTAAAAAAATTAATGGTTTGGCAAAAACAATATAAATCACGTATTTAATTAGTTTCAGGACGATTTTAACAGATTTTTAGTTATTTAATTTTGACAGTTACCTAGCTGGTGCGAATAATATGAACTAGTTTCTAAAAAAAGATTAAACGAAAGATCTTGAGTGTTCCGCGTGTATGTTTTGTCCATGGTGACTAGAAATGGTGCTTCCACTGAGTAAACAGGTAGTAGGTTTACTCAACATCCGTAAGACTATTACTAAGATCTCTAGTAGTCAAAGCCTGACTATTTAAATTCTACTTAAAAATACAATCTTATTTGCAATAGAATTTATTTATTTATTTTTTTATAAAAGATCTGAATACTATTTGTTTACACAAAGGATGCACAGAAGGACGAAAGCATTTAACGCAACAGACTCTAAAAAAAAATGATTTCTATTTTATGGAGCCACTTGACACACCACTTTATCACAAAGATTAAAAGAAGTACGGTAACCTGTTTAAAAGTTATATTATAAATTGCGGTAAAAACTGTCATAAAATCTTATGGGATAAAGAAGGGAGAGGGGGAAACCGTAAACCACCCATGTATAAATGATCGTAAATTAAATGTACTATAAAGGAGGTGAGAAAAAAGAAGGTTGGTATTATAAGTTTTAAGGTTTGCTGTTATTCGAAAGTGCGGCCGCGGAGTGATAAAGGCCGCTTTTAGACTTGATGGGCCTTTGTCGGCTGGTGCTGTTACCTTAATGTTGTTTGAGGAAGTTATTAAACGGATATACTTTTATAAGTGGCCCGTCTAGGAGCCGTTAATGAGGGGAGCCCTCCTAGGAGGCCCATCAAACAATCATCCCCTCATGCATTTTGATGAGCACTATCGGCCGCTTTCGGCGCTAATATTGGCCGATCATTTGAAGGCTTTGGCACACATTAAGTACGGGGCATCTCTGCACACATAACACATCTTACTACGATTGATGCGATAGAATCAAAATATATTTTATTAATGGGCAAAACACCATCAAAGGTTGGAAGTGAAGACTGAAAAATTAAAAACCTGTCACTTCCCTACCACTTTTGCAGAATAGCAGACAATTGTCTATATCGGCGCCATCCGCAGTGGCTATGAAATGTTATAGGGTATACATAGTTTTGCTATGTTATATTTTATTTTACCTATTTATTTATTATTTATTCTTGTTATATTATATTTATTTATATTATATTATATTTATTATTTATTCGATTGAAACCAGGCAATATTTTAATGTTGTTTTTTTTTAACTATTTTTTGTTTGTAAACTTCTTTATTGTGATAAAATTACAACTTGCCTTATTGCGCAATAAGTAATCCTGTTAAAGGTTCTCATACATACCATATTTACAATTTTCGTTTACTCGCTCATTCATTACACTATTTACAAACAGCCCAGAGAACTCCCTAATCCACATGGTTGTCATCTCCCTTCCATGCGAAAGAGGTAGCAGAGTCTTGGGACGTCCCCCACGCTCCTCCGCCAGTCGTGCCACCGGATACGAGCCAGTGGAGGCTGACCAAGAACGCAAGAGTTTTAAATATTTTAATGATTTTTAACTACTCTGACTTCATTCATGACATTTTACCATGAGCCTACTAATATTTTATTCTATTGTTATACTTTTCTAATATCTGCAATTCATATTTAATATTATTTATTTGAAAATGTTCTATGAATTGTATCTATATATTGCATTGCTGTATAGCTACAATTAGATATTAGGTTTTAATTGTTATAACAACTTTTAAAATTTTTAAACATGTGTACCCCTCATATTATTTATGTACCTCATGAATTTCATTGCTCAAACCCTTAAAAATGACGCCCTCGTCTGTTAAAAAAGTGCGATAAAATCTAATAAAGGTGTAGCGAGACTTGAGGTGTTTTATTTCTTAAAATTAATTTCGGTTCACCGAAACAAAAATTTCTAGTTATCTAATCCAATGTATATCTTGCCTGAACCGTTTCCCCAATAAGATCATTCTTTACATAGATCATAAATCATATTGTATTTTATGCAATGTATTTTTTTTTTTTCCTTAGCTCTCAAACTTATAAAATAGGATGTGGGAAAAATAAAGGAAAATTATTTTGGGCTAATGAGTGCCTTTCACTAAGGGGAGTCCCCCATTTGAAGGGTGTATGAGAAGGATATAGGGTGTGGAATGCCTGAAGGAGGCGGGTGGATTCGGGAAGGTAGTGAGAGTCTACCGAGGGTGGAGCCTAGGGGTACCTATGGTTTGTAGTCGGCCAGGTCAAGCCTGGCCCGCCCCGGCAGGGGGCTGAAATGAGTCGGCCACTCGGCCGGAAGGTCTACCCTGCTTAAACAGGTAGATGGGGTCTTGTAGCTTCGGTTGAGTCGGCCGGGAGATCGGCCTCGATATCTCGGCTGGGTGTAGTTCGTTCAGTCATCGGGTTCAATGACGTCGATCATCCTCCAGGCTTCGGCGGTCCAGCAGTGCTTCCATCTGACGGGCATTGGTGGTGGTTGAAGGTCGGAGAATAGTGGGTTGTGGCTATGTCTGAGTGAGTCAAAAAATTTGATGTGCCTTCTCTTGATAAAATCTTGAATGGTGAGCACTTCAAATTTTTTATGCATCTCGTCTGCCTTCATTCGGTCGAACGGGGTATGTTTGAGGGAGGTGCGGAGAACTCTGTTCTGAAATTGCTGGAGCGTTTGGAGAGTGTTAGGAGTCAGATACTTGAAGAGAGGGGTCCCATACATCAAAGCAGGTCTTAGGACGCTCTGGTATATCAGCAGCTTGAGGCGTACCGATAAAGCCGGGCTGTGAAGTAGGTGTCCGAGGCTGAAGAATTTCTTCCACTCTTTAATTTCTTGCCGAGATGCGTTGTGAACGACAAGTGCCTACCGAGGGTAATCCCGAGGTAGCACAGCTTGTTGCTTACAGGGCACTCTTTGCCGCCTAAGACGAAGGATTTCGGGAGCTTCTTTTTTCCGGATTTGTAACTGAATATAATTCCTTGCGTCTTGGCCGGGTTGACTTGAATGTGGACGGCATCGAGTTTCTCGGAGATCCGTTGACTAGCGCTCTCAGCGAATTTCAGGGCTCTGGAGGGATTGATGCTTGTGCTGTAAACACCTATATCGTCTGCATACGCGGATACCTCGCAGTTGGGGTACGAGGCTCCTACGATGTGGGCGGTGTAAATGTTGAACAGCAGGGGGCCTAGCACCGATCCTTGGGGGACACCGGCAGTGTAGTTTCTTCGGGTCGTAGACGTAGTGCCTATACGAACCGAAAAAGTTCTGCCTGTAAGGTAGGATCTTATCAGGTTCTGCAGCTGATCCGAGAATTCGTATTCCCTCAGACGTTGGAGTAGGATGTAGTGGTGCACAGAGCCGAAAGCTTTCGAACAGTCCAGAGAAATCATAGCGGTAGCTCTGTTGCTCCGGACGTTTGATGCGACGTGGTGTTGCAATCTCACCAGGTTGTTGTACGCGCTTAAGCCTGTGCTGAAACCAGTCTGCTCTGGTGGGATGACTTCTTGTGACTCGCAGTGCCCGGAGAGATGTACGTGGATGATTCTCTCGAACAGCTTCGAGAGTTGAGTCAGCAGACTGATGGGGCGGTAATGAGATGGCTCATAACCGCTTTTTGCTGGTTTCAGAATGGGGACCACTACAGCGTGCTTCCAGTTCTGGGGGAAATAGTGCAGCCTGAAGCAGGAGTTCAACACGTTCGTTATGAATGAGATTCCTTTCCTCGGCAGCTGCTTGAGTAGGATGTTCTGGATGGAATCCTGACCTGGGGCCTTCTTGCCGGTCGTTCTTCGAATGAATGCAGCGCATTGCCGGTGTGAGGTGTAGATTTCGGTAGTGGTAGGGAGGGTGGAGGAGGGGTGGTCGAGGGCTCCTATTGGCTGTCCCTGGCCACGACTGACTTCCTCATAATGGGCCACCAAGATGTCCACTTGTTCGGTGGTGGGAATGAACTGCCCGTTCACGGCCAGCCTTACACTGTTCTTTTTGGACCTGCAGGTCTTCACAAGCTTCCACAATTGCTTGTGGTCACCGTGGAGACTGGTGAGGCGATCTTCCCAAATCGAATTTTTCCACTGGGCCATCAGGGACTTAACTTGGTTTGTGAGAGCATTTAAAACCGGTTTTAAGTCCCTGTTTTTGGTCCTAAACCACCTGTTCTTGATGTTATTACGCTGTCTAATCAGTTGTAGGATGTGATCCGGAGGTTTTCTCAGAGAAGGGGGCTTCGGAGAAAATTTCGGGATCGATGCATCGGCAGCTCGATCGATGACGTCCTGTAGCTGATAGATAGCGTAATCTATGTCCCAAGTGTGTCTCAGGGGCGTGATTGTGGGCAACTCGGTCTTGATGAGATGCTTGTAGAGGTCCCATTTGGCCTCATCGTACCTGTACCTAGAAGCAGGCGGCTCTGGCATGTCGCCTTCTAGTTCATAGAGAACAAGCCGATGGTCGGAGGTGGTGAAATCTAAGGTCATGAGCATCCGGTGACCCGGTGTGGCTGTTGTGTCAGGAGCAGGTCATGCGTGGAGGTTCTGTCTGGGTTAGCGAAATGACGGAAGGTCGGCAATCCTGGGTGGATGACCGTAAATGGAGTTTTAGTGATGTAACGGCCTAGGGCGTTTGCCGTAGTACTGCTCCACCAGCTGTGGTTCGCATTTAGGTCACCCACGATGACGTGCCTTCGGTCATGAGCTGTCGTAGTGAGCAGGAGCTTATACGGGTCACAGACGGCTTTCGGTCTTCTGTAGACTCCTGACACGATGATGTTGTTCGTGAGCCGTAGCTGGAGCGTAACTATGTATTGGTCGGGGCCTAGGCTGACGGGTGGGGGCAGTCTCCTACAGGGTATTCCGTTTTTAACTAACACAGCTACTCCTCCAGAGATAGTTTCGGTGTCTTGGCGGTAAGCAGTATAACCCGGGAAGCGGCAGAAGTGTATTTTCTTCAACCGGGTATCGGTGAGAACGACAACGTCTGGCGAATGGCACCGTAGAATTACTTCTACGTCGGCTTGTTTGGGGCGAAGGCCGCAGACGTTGTAATTTAAAATTACGTGCCCCATCATTTAGATGTTTGATTTTTTGAATTCTGACATCATCTGCGTTACCGCCTCGGTGAGTTTATTCATGGCAGCGGTCATACTGCTCAACATGTTCATCATGCTGCCCAAGATACCCATCAAGGCATCATTATTACTGTTAGTAGGTTGAGGTAGGGGCTCTGGGAGAACTTCCGGAGCCCTGGTGTTTCCGGATGCCATCTGAGCATAGGAGGCAGTCTGTCGTGGTGGAGGGGGGGGCAGGCATGTATGTGGCCCTTCTCGGCCCGGCTGTAATATTCTGTGCCTGCTTTTTTATCTCTGCAGTCTCTAGAAGTTTTACCCTGTACGGGCACTGTCGGTACGACGCGACATGATTTCCCCCGCAATTGGCACATTTGAGGGGAATTGAAGCGTCTCTCGGGCAGTCTTTTATGTCGTGAGGCTCGCTGCACCTCACGCACTTGGCCTGCTTGAAACAGTACCGTCTGGTATGGCCGTATTCCTGGCAGTTCAGGCATGTATATTATTGAAATTATGGTTGTTAGGCATGGTAGTAACAATATCACGAGATGGCAGGGTTCGTGCAGGAGACTTCACGTATGTTGCTTCCCTAATTACAAAATGGTTGTGAAAAATCTGGTTGGTAGTTTTTCAGAAAAATGATTTAACTGTCTCGTTTACACAATCGGATTCACGACATTTTAAATCCATTAAGTTGATTGTTTAATGACAAAACTTTATCTATTTATGACGCCATTTGCATTTCTATCTATAATGTTTCCTCTAACATGGAGAAAATTGAGGACATTCAATTATAAATGTTCAGACTTCAAAACCGACTTAATTTTCGTTTAATTGGTTTTTAAATAGCCCCATTATTATATATTAAACAAATGAATAGTAAGCCTTCATCTTTAATATTGGTAAGAAAAATAATTTCTTTGTATTTTCTTACACTAAGGACATTTTCAGGAAACTAACCGAAGTCTCTCAGCATGATATATAAAAAATGTTTAATTTATAGATGTATACCTCTTTCGGGTTAATAGCAATTTATTTTACACTGATAAAATCGCATTTGGCGGCTATACTACTATCCTCAAGTATCATCACAATATAAATTAAATTTTCGAATAAGACAAAAGTTTCAAAAATAAAACGGTAAAAGTTAAATTATGTCTCATATATTGTGACCCAATCAGACATGTTCCTCAAGAGGTCTGAAGCAATTATCCTTCCCGTTTAATAAAATATGTAATTTCACTCCCTGATTTAATCCAATTGTTCATCACTGACGATACAACAATTAGTTGTGATGAGTCGCACAATTTATTCCAAAAATCATCTAACTGAGGACTTACAAATGACGTAGGATTTAAGCTATAGGGGTAAAATGTACGCCTATATATTCATCCATACTTGCCTAAATTCTGAATGAATTTCGATTTTAATTACTATTATTGTTATTACCGTGTGGTTTTAATTTGTGGCGAACCAAACTGGATGTTGTTTGTGGTCTTGATGGTATTTTACTTCAATATATCAAATGGTAATTAGGATCAATTATTACCCTGATTAGTTAATTAATGTATAATTGGCAGTTCGTGTGATTTCAATCAGTGTTTGAACTAATTTCACCTCGCTAATGGCAAAAGAGAACTCAATCAATAGTTTATTTTCAGTTAGAATGTAATTACATTACAATAAATATTATATGTAGATCACAAAGCAGAAACTTTCATTAAAAACCAGTATAAAAATTTTCCTTTGTCGTTCTGACAATACAAACCCATGAACTTTTTTACTAAATTATAAAAAAAGTAACTGAACTAAACAATTATTTTTATCCCATATTCTAGATGACTAGTTTTGTATGTAAAAAGCTGAATCAACAAATCACATTCAAACTAATCAAGTAATTGGGTGATAATTTTTTTAACCGTGTGCAGGTGAGACAAAGTTATAGTGGCTTCTGCAGGCAACTTACCTTTATAGTAATTATTGTTTTGCATTTCTTAATAATTTGGAATCGTAATATGTGTATATGCATTTTCGATAAATACTTCTATTATTTTATATGACCACAAAAATAAAATTGTAATATTTTTAGCGACATTTTAACATTCTTACCGATTTTTGTTTTTGTTTTTTTAATACATTTACCAGACAAAATTTCTTAATTTCTAACTAACTCATGTGTTTTGTTGAAGGGTATTTGTAATTCCCCAAAAAAACTATGCTTATAAAAAGGTTTCCTTTTTATGATTAATAAATGACTACATGTGTGAAAAGTATTTCTTAAGTATCAGTTAAGAGCGACATTTATTTACGATTTAAAGTTCAGATGTTTTCCCTATGGTTAAAGATTAATTTAACGCAAGCAGCGAAAAATACTTATAAAGATACTCAAGTCAAAATGAGGCTGTATTTTATCTATTTTCATTCATACCATATTTACAATTTTCATTCCCTCATTTACAAACCTTATTTACAAACAGCCCAGAGACCTCCCTAATCCACATGGTTGTCATCTCCCTTGAAAGAGGAAGTGGAGTCTTGGGAAGTCCCCCAAGCTATTAGGTGGCTTACTATGTACTCGTAGATTTCATGTTTCATACTTAAAAGTCAGTTTTTCCAATTTTTTTTTTGTCAACATAATTGCTATGAAATGACAATTTTGAGTGTTCGTTATGTTTCCTATGCCTTGATTTTGTTTGAAAAATATTGCCAAAAATATTACTAGTATAACATAGGCCATAGGGTAAAGCTACCCTCATAAACAGGGGTGTCAGAGCAGCATCAAATTTCTGCTGGCCGTTAAAAAGAATATAAATTGAAAATTACGAATAGGTGTTCTTTATATATGTGGAGGAAGACAAAAAGCAGGAATCAGTTGTCCTACCAATGACACGGTGTTGAAAAAAAAAAATGTTTTAACTGGGAAAAAGTAGGGTAGGAAAAAAAACGAGGGGGGGGGGTTGACGGGCTTGAGGGAGATTGGTGGACCGCAATCAAACGAACCGATGAACCTATAGATCCTATTTAGACCGCCCCCCCCGCTATACCCCCAACTACTTTGTCACCTTCAAAAACAAACCTTTTCTCCTGCACAGCCGACCTGTCATCAAAATAATTTTTTTTTATTATTATTATTTGTCTCCTCGGTCCTTCGCCCGTCCAATAACAGCACGGTGGAGGCCCAATACAAAGCTGACCTATTTGTCCCCCCGAGCGATCCACGGTTCCGAGATTTTATAATTAATTTTGCAGAGCTCATCACTCTCTGAGGGCTAATGAACTGGCGAAAATTGGCAAACCCGTTTGAAAGCATTCCATCACATCTGTGTTCCTACGTCCTTTGACGTTTGATTTCAATCGTACCCTTTATTTTCAATGCTATATTCAGGCTTACAATATATAGAGGCAGATACTTTCCCAATTTCGCTTCATAAAATATTGCAATTCTTTGTTTGCAGAGTTTGTCAAACGTAAAAAGCGTACAGGTAGTTATTATAAGTTTTATACGCTTATATAAGTTATAAGTATGCTAGTTCAAGGCTAAATCATCACTTACTCAACTTTATAGACAACTTTAGAAGCAACCACTTATTTCCTCCTTACAGTTACTCATAAGAATAATACTACTTGTAGCACAATAGTAAATGCCCCTTATTACGTCAGCAACAAAACCCTTCATAATGATCTGAATATACCTTACATTCTTGAGCTCATCCCTTCCAAGATTATGAAATTCCATAGAAACCTATCCAACCACCCTAATTCCCTAGCACAGTCATTGCACTGTACCACTCATCCCTATAATCCTCCTCGGAGACTAAAATGGCAGTGGCCTCGTGACCTGCAATAAATACGTGACAGTGGGAGTCCTGGCAATGGCCAGTTTCTCCAATCATGTCTTGAGCGTATGTGGGTCTCACACTCTTCGTCAGCCCTCACTGGCTCATATCCGGTGACGCGACTGACAAAAGAGCGTGGGGGACTTCCCAAGAATCCGCTTCCTCCTTCGCACGCGAGGGAGGTGCGAACCATGTGGGCTTGGGGGGCCTCTGGGCTGTTTGTATGAATGAGCGAGTGAACGAAAATTGTAAATCTTTCTGTAAAAAGATGGTATGAATGAGATCATTTATCACAATTACTTATAGCCTAATCAGGCAGATTGTAATTTTATCCAAATAAAGTTGTTGTTAATCATAAAATCAAGGACTTGTAGAAAAAAATAAAATACGAACACTTTAAGAAAGACACCAACACTAAAAATTAAAGAAAAACATTCAAGAAATTGTAATAATTTGTGATAGTCAAGAAGTTGATAAGATTATGAAAAAAATTTCATAATTATTAAAGTTACTTTTAACAGTATATGTAATAATAAAGTATAAATGCATGTACTCGCGCTATTTTAAATTCGGACACCAAACCAAAATTAAATATGCAATTCAAATGACAATCACAACAATACATTAATCAATAAACCACAAACGTTAAACAAATTAAATATGGTTAACATCTGGCGAGCACAGTAAAAGCTAATTGGTGCTGCAATAGTAAACGGCTCTTATTGTATGACTGCAGACTATTTCAGTCACGTTATTTGTGTCAAGAAATTGAACAACGTTATGTAAGTTTTGACTAATTAACATTTTGTCAGTTATTTTTCTGCTGCACAATTCTTTGTAATAGAGAGTTTCTGATTAGGGCGTAACCAAAAAACCAAGGTTGTCAAAACGTATTAGGAGCGCCTCGGCCGTCAAGGTTTTGAAAAACCGACCGGTCACTCACTACGAAACGATTCCACACAAAACGCTTTGACTCCAGGGCGTATAAAGGTACACTAATAAACACTACGTCCACATTTATCGAAAATGCACTGCAAATGGACCTACCTAATAAGCTCTGTCACCGACCACAGTACACAGCAGACTGGCTCCGCTTCCAGCCCGTAAAAAAATGGCCCAAAACGCGCCCTGGTGTCAACGCAATTCACGTTCTCAACATCAAATTTTTGGGAATACCACCTATTTTGCTAACGAAAACCTTTCTAAAAAACATAAAAATGTCAAACGAAAACCCTTAAAATATCAAACCGTGTAAAACGATTTAAAATTCTTAACTGCTACTAGCATTTTGATAAGTGTAATGTAGTAGTCTAATATAGCCTTGTGGGTACAAATAACATTAATTAGGATAAGTTTCTCGCTTAATATAAATTAAATGATCTAAATAAACTCTTTTTGAGGTATTCAGTATGTCTTCTTTGTTTTTTAACTTCTTGACTATCTCCAACTAAGGTTGTTTATCTTTACATGTACGTTTAATGTTTTTAGCGTTATAAATTTTTATTTTATTATCTGAAATTGACCGCTTACAATTGCCGAAAATGTTCGTACTAAATAAATAATATTGTGGAGAGAATCAGGAGTTTTCTTTATTACCTTTCATATACGACTGGCACCAACCAAATTTCTATTTTATAATAGTTAATTGATTATTTATAACTGATAAACTTGTTTTCTTTTTGATTCAGTATCAGTATATCATATATATTAGAGTGGTATTTTCATTATAAAGTTAATTTTTTTATTAGAATAGGATAGTATCCATATGTATAGTATCAGGACCTGGCCAGGTAACAAGGGAGGGGGGTTACCCCTTACCTTTTGGAAAAACATTTTTTATTGTGGTGGGGGTATGATGCAAGTTAATAGCAGGCCGACGAAAGAAAGGCAGAGATTTTCAAACACTCGTCGAAGCAACGTTGCGGTTTACTCTGAGTACAAGTTAGATTCAAGTGTTTTATGAGACTGCGGTTTTCTCAATATCATAAGCTTCTAATACTCCTTTAGTACACACCTCCTTGCTTTCTACACTGTTAAAGCCACAATGTCAAACTATTCTGTGGCTCCATCGTTTTATTTTAAATTAAGAAATTAACTCCAGCATTATTGCATACATCTGTACTTTATATAAATGCTTATCGGGTTCTGTTAATTTTAGCACTGATGGAGACTGTTCGACAGTTAAAAGTGTTTTGTGAAAAGACATGATTTCATTAAAATTAAGCGAATGTGGGTGGGCAGAGAGTTATTTATTCATTAGTTTTATTTATCAAGCACTTTAATATGGTATAATTTATATAAAGACACTACTGCTACAACAGGACTCGAACACAGGAGTGGGCCACCGAAGACAGCAACGATGTTAACGGGTTTCAATCATGGCGGCCCTAGAGGGAGCCCTTAAACCTGTTAGGGCACACACACCTGGGCTCTGAGCCCGGGCAATAATTACTTGGCCCTTGCCTTTATCCCGCACTGACGGATGGCCCGGTCGGCGAGCAGGCTATCTCTTAGGGCTGTCGTCTTCTTATAGGTAAGCCCTTTGGGCTGTCCAATGGATATAATTACAGGCCTAGAAGATGGCGAAACGTTTTTTTGTCCGGAAATATGAAGATTAGTGTTTGGTGAGGATATAACAACGGGAAATATGAAAAAAACAAATAAAACACAGATAAATAAATTTGGCCCAGGATCTCCACTGCGAACGAATTTTCGAGTCAAGTTCTGCAATGTTGTCTCCTAAGAATAACAAAAAGTTATAATAAATAAATGTCTTGCTGTCAATAGTTATAAAATAAATTTCTCTTTAGTGGCCTGTAAATGATATTTGATATTTGTATGTAATAAACGGACGATGGAAAACAGCTTAAAAAAAAAATATTATGCCAACTAAATTCGTCTATACTAATAAATAACAATCCAATGTACAAATGTATCATAAGACATAAAAAATAAAGATATCTAATAAAATATAGGAATTATTATTTGGAGAGGAGCAGGGAGTGGGTGTTCCAAGTAAAATTATTTATTGTATATATATATATAAGCGTTTAAAATAATATAAAAGGATATTACTTGAGTGTATAAGACGATTAATGAAAAATCGACTTGAAAATATGGTGCTTTAGTAGATGGTAATAAAAATAATAACAAATATACTATATAATATTTTTTTTTAATTACGATAATTGGTTGGGTCATTTGAGGTATTAATTACAGACGCCATTTTAAATGAAGCCTTCCAGAAGAAGGATTTTGATTAGGAAAAGTACCGTTTTTTTTTTTTTCTTTAGCCGATTCCTTGAAGTGAAAAGTCAATTCTTATTTCGCATTTATCCGAATCCTGACTGGTTAAATTACAAATTGTACAACTTCCTTATGAAAAGAAGCCAGAAGACTAGAAGTTAATTTCGGATACCGCTTACAGGATAAAAAAAATTGTGAACGTATTACAATTTGGTGATGTAAACAATCGGTCAATTCGATAGTGAACTAAATTTCTTTAAAAAAACGATAATCAAGCATTTAATAACTTCATTTCGATTTTTAAATATGTTATACTTAGATCATAACTGGTGATAATACTTCAAATGAGATCACTTAATTGTTAAGTTCAGAAATAATGCTTGTTGGGTAGATGGCAGATTGTAATTCCTAAATACAAACCATACTTTAAGGGTTTCAAGCTTCCAGCTTGTACCCACAGGTGAGTACAATATAGATGGGTGCTTCACATTCCCTAGATTGATTAACTCTTGCTTTCTGGCTGATCTGAATTTACCCGGAGGAGGTTGAGACCATAAGAAATTCTACTTGAAAACTGGGACAGCAAATATGAACAAAGTATTTTTCTTTTCAGTTAAGATGGAATATGGGATACCATGCGAATAGAAATGGCTTATAAATAGTAACAAAGCAAATACAATGCAAAGCGGAGCTGTGAATTGACTTAATAAGTTTCATACCTACCCACCAGCATCAGAACTAGTATTGTACATACTAAAAATATAAGTTATTTCACATGGTGAAATTTGAAAATAAAGAAACTATTTATTTTGCAAGCCTCGCCTATAAGCCAGTCTATGACCAGTCTCTACTTTTATATATTAATATTATTTAATTTTATTATTATATTATATTATTTAATATTATAATATTAATATATATTAAGTTAAAATACTATTAGAAGAATTTCAATTTGGTGTCCATAATACAGGAGCTAATTTATATTGAAAAGAAGCACACTCGGTTCCGTGTTTACAGTGTTATATCTTAAAACGTATGTAACGCGGTATGTCAATAGGCAAGAAGCATATTTAGTTTTGAGAAAATGCAAACGAAAAAAGTTTAACCAATATGCTTTCATTCTGTTGAAAAAGTTCGAGAATAAAATTTAATGTAATTGAACTTGATCTCTATTCTCCCATTACGACCCGTTGGATCTGTATGGATTTCAATTTCCTCGTTTTGGCACCCTCCTCGCTTCCCTCCCATTCTCCTCCTTCCACTCGGGCACCAATATTTTAAAAATTCAATTGGGACGGTTCTAATAAATTCGTGTATATATATAATAAGTTCAAACAAAACAGTATATAACAGTTCACTCCCTTGTTAAAATTATTGTTAAAATATTTTAACAAAAAAATAATATCAGCTGTCGGAACGTACTGAAACAAACTCGAAGATAAAAAGTGTGTGACCAGCGTGAAGAGGGTGGCCATATTAAATTCAAATTGACTTATATTTTTTCCGAAGCAGAGATCCGTTAGGAATTACAAGGTTGAAAGGAGGGCTTTAGCAGACGGTGTAAGGTGTAAAAAATGGATATTTTTCCTCGAATCAAAAGCTCGTCCACATATCCCAAGCGGTATCCCGTTGCTAAACGGCTAAAGCATGAATTATTAAAAATGGCCCTCCCACTCTTCAAATGGCCATCGAGGCCTCACAGCTCAGCCAGGATATGGTACAGGTCTTAATGGCTGTTTCACCCCACCGACCGGCTTCACTTACATACCCGGCTTTATCGCTAACAGCTGAATAAAAGTTATTCAAGTCCTGATATCTTTCACCTGAATAACTGCACAGCCTCACTAATAATTATAAATCCATTTGATTAGCAAGTACAGGTTAGTACATGTTGATTGAACTAATTGCCAAGCCCAAAGTAGAAGTCTCTAGGCTTACCTAGGGTCTAGTCATGTATATTGTAATGGGTTTTTTTTAAGGACCAAATTTAATTTATTTATCAACATCAAGTTGATTTTAAGGGAGTTAGTTTTCGGTTAATATCATCTGTACTGTGAGTACGACATTTTCATGCAGAAAGGAATCACCTTTAGATCTTTTAGAAAAAACTTTACACGTGGTGTACTTTCCGTACTAGTCAGATTTCAGAGTTATTTTTAAACATCAGAAATTCTCATTTAGTACTCATCTCCATGGTTCCCAAATATCTTTTCTAGCCAACAATTACCATGGGAAGAACAGTAAGTTATTTCACCAGGTACTGAAGAGAAACATTTTTAAAATGTAAAACTTCTTACTGTTACATCGTTTTATTTATTTTACAAAATACAAAATTCAACTAGCGCGTACATAACTTTAATTTCTTCACTTTTGACCGGCATTTTCCTTTCCATGATTACATAAGGGTTCTCTCACCTGGAATTACTGATTCTACATCTTTCATTTTGTTGCTCACCTTCCCAGAAAAGGTGTAATATTTGTATGGTCTACAGTAGCCGGGGTAAAATCCATAAAATGTCAGCCACCAGTGGACTCTCACCACTGTACCGCAACTATCAACCTCTACCGAGGCTTCCCACACTCCTTAATTCCCTCACAACACCTTGAAGCAGGTACTCCTAGTACAAGGATCCGCTCAACCCAAATATCCCTTTATTTTTCCCTCATCCTTAATCTTATAATTAGAGAGCTAAGAAAAAGAAAAAAAAAAAAAAGAAAGAAAAAACCATAAAATGTATCTCAAACTACAAAGGTATACGGCGCAAACCTGGAAATACGCTGATTCGTTTTTTTTGTTTGAATAAATTTACAGTCTGTAAAAACTAGACATGAAAAAATTTGGGCTCATGCGATACCTCAATTAACCGACCTAGCTATTTTCTCAGAAGTTATTTGAAGTATTTTACTACAAGCGCAATAAAAATCTGAAATATTCATGATGTGTTCCATAAAACCCAGAAATACACTGATTGGTTTTTAGTTCGCAATCATGCAAAGAGTTTCAAGCCACTCCGGACCTGGTTCAGACAGCTATATTGTTCTTTCACTTTTCACCACTTCAATTTCATTAAATACAACTTATTTTTTACAATAAAACAACTTTTGCACCTTTGTAAAATACTCTCTTCAACCGTGCTAACTGTCGACCTCGTGACCGCATTACAGCCATCACCCAGACTTAAGTTCATTGATTTATGAGTACCAACAAATTTAACGAAATTAAAAGTTATGAGATAATATATAAGTAGCGTATGAAGATTTCTAAAAATATAAAATTGGTGTTAATAATGGTGTTCTCTGGTTAGACCTGATCAGGGGCTTTTTCCCATTCTCTCGGAACCCGGCACCTGAAGTGAACAGCTATCTCTCCCCCTCTCTCTCTCTCTCTCTCTCTCTCTCTCTCTCTCTCTCTCTCTCTCTCTCTCTCTCTCACCTTCCTAGTATCTGCCTTTGTCTCACTAAAATTAGAACCTCCTTGGAAGAGATCTCTGAGAGATCAGAGACGACGGTCTCTGGGGCTCTACAAACTTTAACTAATAGCGTCTCTCCCAGCGATCCAGTCTGCCTCTCTCCGATTCACACTCTTCTTTGGGATCCGAACGGTTTTCGCCTACCCTGTTCTCTTCTAAGTCGAGCGGTCTCAGTAGCATCTCTTCAATAAACCGGTCATCTCTTAGTTCTGTCACTCGCGGGCGACCTGATCCGGGTCTGTGATTGCACGAACCTCTCTCACGGTAACGTGTAATTGTTCTTCGAACAATAGTTTCAGGTAAACCAAATGCACGGGCTGCATATCTTTGGGTTCGGCCGTCTTCTACTAAATCACTGGCTACTTGCTCGACGATCAATGGACGGTTGGGTGAAAGTGGAGGAAACATAGGTCCTTATATTTTGCCGTATACCAGCCTCAGGTTTATATATATATATATATAAGGTGCTCCCAGCAGCTCTTCCCCTCCTTCATAGACAATACGTCCTTGGTGCATACCATTAAATTTCATAACCCTCCTCGTACTTACAATATTGTACAGCTCAAATCCTCAGTCTATTCCTAGGCGACTATATCCAACCTTTCTGACCTTTACACCTCTTTTCGCAGAACCTCAGCTCCTTTTCTGCTCGCTCCACTACTCTGTGGAATTCCCTACCTCTTAATATCCGCCACGCTTCATCTTTCTATACTTTTATAACCCTCATATTTCAACCCCTCCTTGCCACTAGGCCAGACGCATACCGAGTTATTATCTTCTTTTTTTGGAACTATATGCAATGTATACAGTTTAATTGTTCCTTCGATAAACCTATAGCTGCAACCTTTTAAAAAAGTTAATTATCTTGTTACTTTTATTTTTGAATATTTTTCTTCTTTTAATGTAATTGTGTATTTTTTTTTTTATTTGTATTTACAAATTGTGCAAATCCTTGAGTGATATTTTATAGTTTAGTTTTCATTTTATGTTTTCCCCCCTGATATGATGTATTGTTTCTTTTTTAGTTTTATTCACTAATTTATGCTTTGGAATTATTCATACAGAACGTGTACCTAGAATAATAATTTTTCTTTTCTACCGTATTCTTCGAACATACAGGTGTCTTCGAACTCTGAAAGAGAAAAAAAAAAACTCCGCGCAGCGACGGGGAAACCGCCATTGATTTCCAAATGAGATTGGTTAAGGTGAGGTCAGAGCGGTCGGACCGCACTCAAAGGGGAGAGCTCTATGGGCAAATGAAGAGCTCGGACGGTTTTCCTCGTCAAGTGCGTGGTAGAGGAAGAGCACTTCTTGAGGTAATCAAATTTGAACGCATGACAGAGTTTGAGCCAGCTCATCAAGGGGGAACTTTCATCGATTTTGGAGCCCCACCCTAAGGCAATAATAAATAACAGGATTTTTTTAAGTAAGCGGTAAATCAGCTTAAATTGTTTAGATTTTTTTAATATAGCCTATATATTTTTCAAATTTAATAAAAGAAGGCACCGATTAAATGTAAGTTATTTAATGTAGAAAGAACTTCTTTTCATATGTACGAGTTATGTTTTTCGTCAATTCGTTATTAATTCAAGTTATTATGGATTTGGTTTTTCGGTCACAAGTAAGCATGAGATAAATGTAAGGAAGTGAAGTAGTAATCCTTCTAAATAATAATAATATTATTTCTTCTAAATAATATTCTTTATATTAATATATTATTCATGATGTATTGATGAAATCTTATATTTTTTTAATGGGTTTTATTAGCTTTAGAGCATTGTTACAAATTTCAAATTCCCCACTTTAGCGCTTGAACAGAGAACTATATTTCACCCATATGTGAAATATGGTGACCATATGGTCCGACGAGATAGTTATTTGAGTAACTATTTCCAGTTCGCGGTTTATTTGACCAGCAACCCTCATTTTATTCAGATGCTAGCAAACAGAAGCTCTAACAGAGCTACTCTAAAAACGTAAATTTCAGTCAACTAAAGAGATTCTCCTTGAATAAAAAGTTTTTTACTGCTCAGTTTTTGTTTTTATTTTTCCAGTAATAATGCCATTATAGTTTACTTGCGGATTGTAGTTCCGGTCTAAAAGCGGAACATAGTTATGTTTCAAGAGGTACAGTAGTCATTCATTCAACATCAATGTAGTGAGGGTTTCGATTCCCTTAACCCCCCTATCAGACCCTACGTTCAACGCCAAGCTTTTTCTGACCACCTCTCATCAATATCAACCAAACTTAAGATATTGTTTGTTCATAAATCTTTTTTAAACAATGGTAACACTTATCTTTTCACTAGTGACTGTGGACTTTTTAAATTTTATTTTAACTATTTGTTTTGATTATTGAGTTAATCTTGATAAATTGAAGTAAAAAAACTCCACAGATTGTTTTCAATATGTTTAACTGACGGAAATTCCTTTTAAAGTTTTTTTTGGTCTCAAAAGAAATGGAACTCACGAATTTAGCGCAAGTAAACAAGGTTATTAGTATATTACTAAGTTCTCTTATAGTTGCTATAACGTTAAAAACCATTACAAGTTCTCAGTATGCCAGATGATAGTAAATAAAGAAAATGGAACCAAGCAAAGGGATATACCAAATCAAAACATGCGGAAATTACTCAAAATAGACTAATGTCATCATGATATCTATGTATAGACAATGTCCTCTATGTATCATGACATAATGTACAGACCATTATGAATAGGCACAAACTGGAGGACAAACTGCACACTTCACATTCAAAAGTAGTCATCATCCATACGCTATCTCACATCAACATAAGATCTCATTCATTTAATCTCCCGCAGTTTGGTACGGGTGCTGATTGCATTTGCCGTCGAACGTGCAGCCTTGTGATCATTACTATCTGGTGCTACTGTTGTTATCGATTCGATCAATCAACAGAGAAGTTGTATTATCAATGTCTTCCTAGGGCACGACTATATGACAGCGTCTCCCTTCTGATCTTTGTAGGCCCTTGACAAGACCTAAGTGCTTATCAATGTCGGGAGCAGGCGGGCACGCCACGCCTATCGCAGTGTCTAAGGAGAACACTAACTAGTGTGCGGCTCTTAGAGTCAGTTGACAGTGTTTCACGTGACTTGAAAGGATCAACGCATAGAGGCCGGTGTATGAAATGGTCATGTGAAATGTTTACCAACAACTAAATTATAGTTTAAAGGCTTAAAAATTACTGTAAGTTGAAATCAGCATTCAGTGAGTCAAAGTTCAAAGATTTAGATTTAGAAGACAAAGAGACAAATTTATTTTTCAACAGTACAATTCACTACATCTGATCTGACTTTCGTTTAGTACAAATTGTAAACAGGTATAATAACTAAATGATAGGAACTGGAAAAGAAGGTGGCTAGTTTGGCTGACTGGCCACCTACCTAACTAAATCCCGACTCCATAAAGATTTTTTTTCTTATGACCCAAGTCTGGTCACTTAGCCTCATGAGAAAAAATGTCCAACTACTTATATTAAAAAATATAATGATTGTCGTGACTAGAGAACTAAACGAAGGTTGGGAGGTGACAGCCAAGCACACACTTCAACTCCTGCTCTTATTTCATTAACAAGCTCGGATTCACAAGACATAAAATTATTTTTAATGTATTGCTTTTTTTCCAATCCCCTTAAAAAAAATTACAAAATTATTATTTACTATAGATTCTTAGCCAAATCTACTTACATATTTCATTTTATATGTCCTGCACCATCGGTACACTCTATGCAAGGGCTATAATCTAAAAGTTATATAATCAATACAAGTACAATGATATACAAAGTACTTGACTTCATTGACAAGACTCTACAAGGTGATGGGGCTCATCTTTTTGATCAAACATAATGTTTTTTTAGTGCTTATTAACATTGGGTGTCAGGTGTATTCCATATACTCCGTAAAAACAAAACGATATCGAAATATTTTAATAAAAATAATTCACTATGATTATCTTAGTCACTGAAAATCACCTTTTGAATAAAGTTAATATTGTTTACTTAAGCTAAAAATATTACAAAAATAATTTAAAAAAAAAACGGCATTGCCCGTATTAACCCACACACGAGCCTAACAAGACAAGAACTAAACAGACGCTTTGGACAACTGTACAGACTACTTCAAAGGACATACCATCTCTCAATAGAAAATAAACTACTTATTTACAAAGTTATACTTAAGCCAATCTGGACATGTGGAATAGAGCTATGGAGGACAGCAAAAAAGGTAAACATCAAGTGTATCCAATCCTTTCAATCAAAAGTCCTGAGAACAATAGTAAATGCCCCTTATTACGTCAGCAACAAAACCCTTCATAACGATCTTAATATAACCTACATTCTTGAACTCATCCCTTCCAATTTCATGAAATTCAATAGTAACCTACCCAACCACCCTAATCCCGTAGCACAGTCATTGCACTGCACCAAACATCCCTATAATTCTCCTCGGAGATTAAAACGGCAGTGGCTTCGTGACCTGTTATAAATAAGTGACAGTGGGGTCCCTGGCAATGGCCAGTTTCTCCACTCATGTCCTGAGCGTCTGTGGCTCGTAACCGGTGACGCGGCTGACGGAGGAGCGTGGGGGACTTCCCAAGACTCCGCTTCCTCCTTCCCACGCGAGGGAGGTGACCTCATTTATCACAATTACTTATAGCCCAATCAGGCAGATTGTAATTTTATCATAATAAAGTTGTTGTGAATCTGGATTTTCAACAGATGGTTTCTATAGTCTCTTTTTGGTGTGATATTTATCAAATTATTTTTCAAATGTGTCAAGAGGGATAGACAACTTAAAATCTTGAATAGCTTCTGAGCTTGAAGATGAAGCTAGGGAAACGAGGCCAGCGTTTCTGCATAATTAGTTTTGGTTTTCATACTTTATTTTAAAGACGTGACCTACTATAAACGCGTGACAGTGGGAGTCCTGGCAATGGCCAGTTTCTCCAATCATGTCCTATTGTATGAATGAGCGAGTGAATGATGCTGTAAATATGGTATGAATGAGATCATTTATCTGTATTATTATTGCCTTATAAAAGGCAGATTGTAATTATTGCACAATAAAGATTGTAAACTATAAAAATTTAAAAGAAAAGTAAAGACTGTCATGAAATTTACCTTTAACATATCACCTCTATCGAATCACTTTTATAACCACTCTACGTGCTAGTTAAGGAGTTTATAATAAGTTTTGTCGCGCATCACGAACAGTTTTGTAGTCAGTGTACCGCATACAACGGACTACGAGAGCAGCTCGTTAAATCTGGATTTGCAGTGACTCAGGGAGACAGAAACAATTACAATGCACAGATTTGCATACAATAAGAGGACAATAAGAGGGCGAGATTGGGCGGTGAGCCTCGAGGCTGGACCTACAGCAAACAGTAGCACAATGCTACGTAATGAAGCCGTCGGCTGATGACTTGGCTCAAGGGCTTTCGTCTCTCTGGCAACTGCTGTCAGGGATATTTGCTGGATCACCGGCTTATATAGGATATCGGAACCAGTCACGAAGGACTTAAAACTACATTAAACTATATATTATTATTAATGAATAGGTTCTTTATGCCTGCGCACACAATTATAATGTCAGTTTAAATGATTTCTTGGAATTATCGTCCACTTACGTCCTGTTGTGTTAAGTTCTCAAAGTAAAAAAAAACACGCTTGTTTTCACACTGAAAACAATGATTCTTTCAGGAATAGTTTTGACAGTTGGTTCATTAGTGTGACACCAGGATTGACAGTAAACCATACCACTCGCGTCTATAATAATTAAGCCCGTGTAACCATATGAAAAACATGAGTACTTTACAGCGCCCTTGTTCACACATATAATAATTAATAACTACATCAATTTGTTGAAGTAGGTGCGATGTTCTGCAAATATATAAATTCATATTGCAGCGTACATTGATTAATTAATACATAAATTCCTTATTTGGGATGCCAGATTAAAAATGTATCAACTGAAATAGTTCATTGTTGGGACGCTTAATTGGTGTGGCATACTTCAATTACCGTTAGGATACAGTCCCTGTTCAGGAATATAAATTGATGTATCATTCATGGATCAATATAATAAATGTTTGATACTTATCATGCTTGGGGGGGGGGGGGGAATACCTGGATTTTTACCAATAAACCATAAATATGTTATGGTTTTAATTATCATTCGGCTGAATTTTACTAATAATCCAAGTCTTCGATATTCTTGAGGCAGGTTTCTGAAAGGGTCTGGAATAGACAGGCTGATACAACCATCAAGCTATGCTATATTGACAAGCCAACTTTTTACCAGATCAGTTTCTACCTGTTCAGAGTGTCTGAGTCTTAGTATTCATGATTGAACATTACTAATAGTTCAATTTGGACGTAATCTTGGGTGTTTTTGAATGTCCCTTTCATTTTTCTGGTCCACTGGGTTATTTCCGGAACCCCTCTATCTAAGAACACAGTGACAGACAACCAGTCAGATAAACAGATAACCTATATTGCCCAGGTCACGGAATTTCAACTCCTACAGCAAAAAATATAATACCGACATTGTTTTATTACTTTATATTAATGACCGCTAAAGTGAGCATTACCTGGAAGGTGGAGAAGGACTGAAACCAGCCTGCTACACTTCCTCAACCAACTCTTTCCCCTCTCCTTAATTACTCAAAAGCCCTTTGTTTAATCACGAACAAGGGCCTCATTTGCATTAATGACTTTATGTAAAAACTCCAGATGCTTATCTCATAAAACTAAATGGTGGTTCCAAGTTAAGCCATAATGTGGAGCACTTTAAAAGCAATCAATAATTGCTAGACGCTCGATGAGATTAAGTTGTTATTTTAGTGATTTGTATTCGAGCGCGGGTGTGTTATACCTATCAATTTAGAAAGGGCTAACTTTAGCACCTTGTATGCAAATTATACAACAAATATTTGACAACATATAAATTAATTAATCAATAATCAAAGTTGATATGTTCCTATACGTTCCTATACTCGTACATCATAATTAAAACAAAACGATAGTTAAATATAATTTGTAGTCAGATCTATAATTAACTAACTTTTAACACCCCCATGATTGATACGTCTAACAAATCATACAATAACAACCTCTAGACCCCACCGAGCGTTAATCATGCTGATTAATGATCTGTTCCATCTTGATGCAGGAGTTCCAGATCAAGCCAGCAGTTGGAACGAATATGTGAACTGAGATTCGATAGCTAATACATTAATGATATTGAGTTTATTTGTTCAAAAGAATTCAGAATTTTTGAAATTGAAATGTGTGAGAGCCCTAACAAACAGAAATTATAGTAATTTGTTAGTAAAATATATAACTGTAGTAATATTGTATTTGAATTAAAATATTCCTAAATGTTTTACCAGAACTGATACTGCGCTTGATATGAAAACAATTTTTTTTGTATTCAATGACTAAATTATTGTTCATTGCTCCCGTTGTTTTTTTTTTGTAATATCATCGGGGCAGTAGATAAAATAACTTTACAGATTATTATTCGTATACGTCAATTATGGGTTGTGAACACGATTTTAATGAACGTTTATGGCTGTAAAGGGCGCAGGCTATCGTTAATAAAAAAGTCGAGTTCTTTAATCTGATGCCATATTCAATAATATTTCCAATATTCAAACTATTGTTTTCTTATTAATAATAATTTATGGAGATACAAATATTATTCATATCTCTGCAGCTTTAGAATAGGGTGCTGACAATGGAGTCTAACACAAGCTAGCCAAAAAAATGTATTTTCCCGCCCTTTTTTCTATTTTTTGTATTATTATAGAATGGTTATCTTTAATAATCAAAATATAATTAGTGTTATTTTTTAAATATAGTTATAAAAAGTGGAAAAGGATAAACATTTAAAATGAACTAAACTACAGAATCTACCGCACACTGATTCTGAGTTTTTCCTTTGAATTCTGAGGCAAAGAACATTTGAATAGAGCAGGAGTGGTGGGAAAACAAAGAAGATGGGCCGGGAGATATGATTGGTCGGTGGGGCGCTGTCTACCACACCTTTCTCAAACAGCCGACCAATCATAGCGCTGTTGATTTACCTAGCCTATCGGGGATGTCTTTTAAGCTTCAACATCACAGCGAGAGCTGTGTCTTTTAACTCTGCAAAACAAGCGCCATTGGTTTGAATTCAGTTATTTTTATTCTGAATGATTACTTATTAATATATTCATATATTAAAATGTAGTAAATTAAAACCGCGGATACATTCATTTAGGAATAACAGACGTGAGGAAACTGTACTAACTAGATTAAGAACAGGACATATTTTTTAAGACCGAGTTCGTATTTTTACGAAACAAGAACCTACCCAATCTAAATACTTTAAAAAAAACGCGACTCACGACTGTTACACATTAACGTCATGACTACCAAATACTAGGAGAGAGCAGTTCATAACAGTTTTATAAAAACAATGCCTGTCTAAAATCATTGAACAACAACTTCATTCAATAGGTGTAACTAAGGTACTAGTGCGAAGGCCACTTTTCGTTGCTACTAACCCTTAGCATAGCTTAATAAAATAGTATTCATAATCAGAGCCGCTATTCATTCATTAAAGTAGTTAATTGTTTATCCTCGTGAGGCAGATGGAACCCTATGACTATGACTTGAAGAAAAATCTTGAAACCTAAAAGAGCAATAATGTATCATTGATGGAAAACAAATACTTTCAAAAGTCTTTCCTAAACCTAAACAAATTCGTGTAGCCTCAAGAAAACACGAAAGTAAATGGTTTATTTGTGGTAAAGGTAATTTACATTTTCCCAGCAGACCAATATATCCTTCTGTAGTGACCGCTAACTACATAAGATAAATCACCCTATACTCTATTGTATATATATTGTAAATTGGTTATAATATGTTGTAAATTAATTTAAACAAATGTAAATAACATTACCAAACCATAATTCATTGTAAATGTTGTAAACAATAAAAGACGCAGCTGCAAAAAAAGTAGTAGAGGCTGGAAAGGATAGATCAGGTAGCGGGCGACCCAGACCTAGGCCTGGGTCACTGCCAAGAGAAAGCGCCACCACAAACTGGGATATCATTGGCCAGAATAACACCTTACATTATTGGCTACTAACGAGGCACAGCCGAGTATAAATAGACCCGGGGTTTGGCCTGTAAATCATTCTAACAACGGCTCTCTAACTGTGGACTTGCAGCTGTACTGATGTTTCAAGACTTGGCCTTCTCATTTATGAAAACCTGTGAACCTCTCTTGCTAACCCCACTATGTTTTAGTCCGGCCTTGTCAGACCCCACACATCCTAGAGGGATCATCTGCCTTCGTCTCGCTAAAACTAGCACCTCCTTGGGAGAGACCTCTCCCTCGCGGACAACGGTTGCCGTGGCCCTACAAACTTTACCTAGTAGTGTCTCCCACGGCAATCCAGTCTGCCTCTCTCCGGTTCACACTCGCCTTTGGGATCCGGACGGTTTTCGCCTACCCTCAGATACCGAGTGTGAATTCGTGGTCATTCCAAGACCACATAAACTACCTACCCTATACCTCTTCTCCTGAACATAGTGCATTGTCGGAGAGCATACCTATCAAATATGGAGTCAGATAGTAAGACCGTCATGAAGCAATTGTACAGGTCATAGCTTAATCAACCCTCAATTCGTCACCAGGGCTACGGCAACTAGGCACCCCCCTCGTGACGACCCAACACCTTCCTTTAAACATCCTCTGAGGTTCCAGAAAGAATGTATCTTTACAAGGGCCACTGGATGATGTGCGAGGCTTGTTATAGTGTTCATTTCACGCTGTGTTTAGCTGGAAGTCTTTTATTTTTATAGGGGTGATTTAAACAGTTGTGTAGAAATAAAAAAACACTTTTCCTACTCGATGCCGATCCTTAAACAGGTCTTGTAGACTGTCTGGAATGATGCAATTGATTTGAGATGAGGGAAATATAAGCAGATTGTCACTGACAAGCCCACCTACTCGAATTAAACTAAGCACCTAAAGGGTCCTATCGATTTCGTTTATTAGAAATGTAAGAGGATTCTGTCCAATCATTCCTGATGGAATATTATTGCAGTATTCCGTTCAGCTTACAACCGCCGCTGATGAATGAGTTCAAATAATCATGTTTTCTTACTGGTGGAATTTCTCCACAGAACTTAAAGTACGGTACGCCACAAAATGTAAGGATGTAATTTATTACTGTTTCGAGAATAATCAAAACCATTATTTTTCCATCTATGCCATCCTGGTATTTGGGCTTACCCTGTTAGAGCTACTAGGTATCGGAAAAACCATGAATGATTCAGCTATCTCTAAAACCTATTATGACGTGTAGTGTATTAATTACTTAGTGAATGAGAAATAAACTGTTTTCTGTAATATTTAAAAAAGTGTCAAATTAATGTGTTGTTGTTTTTATAATTGTATCACAAAAATCAGTCAAACTATCATCCAGCTGGTCAACGCAATTTCAACTTTGCAATACAGTGAATTATGTGTCTCCATATCTTATGAAGAATCAAAGAATATTTTTACTTTATGTTAATTGTAAATTTGTAGTTTTGTTGATAATTCCCATAGGTATGTGATGTAATATATCTCTAGAAAGAGAGCATTTGTGCAACTCTTGAAAGTACAATGGACATGTTCAATCAACATTTCCTGAATTACCTTCATACAATTCATATATATACATATATATCATTAAGGCTGGTAATATATAAAATAATAGGGTTACGTTTCCTCCTCTTTCATGGCTTCTTTCCACTTGCTGGCTGGACGTGGTTGCGGTGACACCTCTTGGACTTTGAAAACCACAATGAGTTTTTAATTGTATACTTGCCATTAGTATTTAGTATTATTATTTAGTATTAATGATTAAACACCTATATATCATAAAATATTACATTATAGCTCAATCTTTTGACAGGGTTTGGCACACAGGTTTGCTTTACAAGTTCAGAGAATATTTACCGCAGACCCTTTTCCTAATCCTACAGTCCTAACTTTCAAACCGTTTCTTGCAAGTCCGCTGTGGTTTAGAATATTCTAACTACTAACCCATAAAAGCAGGAGTTCCACAGGACAGTGTCCTAGGTCCCGTCCTCTATAATCTATACACCACTGATGTCCACTCTACCCCCAATACCTTCTTGGAAACATTTGGAGGTGACACTGCAGTCCTGTCAACCCTTTCAGACCCTTATATAGCATCCCACAACCTTCAAAAACACCTTGATGAGATCGAGTATTGGTGCAACCAATGGCAAATTAAGGTCAATGAAGCAAAATGTTCCCACATAACCTTTACCCTCTGCCGCAAGTCTTGTCCACTAGTCTTTTTAAATTCAATTCCTCTCCCTGTGTCCGAGACAGTACGGTACTTAGGCTTCCATCTTGACAAACGGCTGACCTGGAACCCACACACGAGGCTAAAAAGACAAGAACTATACAAAAGCTTTGGACAACTGTACAAACTACTTCGAAGGACATCCCATCTCCCAATAGAAAATAAACAACGTATTTACAAAGTTATAATAAGTCAATCTGGACATACGGAATAGAGCTATGGGGGACAGCAAAAATGTCGAACATCAAGCGCATCCAATCCTTTCAATCAAAAGTCCTGAGAACAATAGTAAATGCCCCTTATTACGTCAGCAACAAAACCCTTCATAATAATCTGAATATACCATACATTCTTGAACTCATCCCTTCCAAGTTCAGAAAATCTATAGTAACCTATCCAACCACCCTAATTCCCTAGCACAGTCATTGCACTGCACCACTCAGCCTATAATCTTCCTCGGAGACTAAAACGGCAGTGGCCCGTGACCTACTATAATTAAGTGATAGTGGGAGTCCTGGCAATGGCCAGTTTCTCCAATCATGTCCTGGGCGTCTGTGGCTCTCGCGCTTTTGGTCAGCCTCCGCTGGCTCTTATCTAGTGACGCGTCTGACGTAGTAGCGTGGGGTACTTCCCAAGACTCCACTTCCTCCTTCGCACGCGAGGGAGGTGACAACCATGCGGACTTGGGGGGTTTCTAGGCTGTTTGTAAATATTGTATGAATGAGAGCATTTATCTCAATTACTTATAGCCTAATAAGGCAGATTGTAATTTTATCATAATAAAAATTGTTGTTAAGTAAATATTTTATTTTATCTTGTTGTTGATGGTTCTTCACATATTATTTTATTTATTACTCAAGCTCATTCAAGTTCATTTTATGAAACACAGTTTATATGTATAAAATATATATAGAGATTTAAATGATAGCGGCTTGTAATTTACAGGGTCGAAGGCCTTAGAAAAAGGTAATTACTTTTAAACTAGTAACTTTCGGCAACGTGAAAGATCCCTGTCTTCAACAATGTTCCTATCTCTTCTTCTTCTCACAAAAGGAAAAGTTTATAAATTAAGCAATAACGATCAATACACTCCCATTAGAACACAAAAACAGGAGCACAGAAAAAAAATAATTACTTGGCTATTGAAGTTCTTGATATCGAAGCTTAGATTCTGCAAGCAATAAAAGACAAGAAATAGTTTCCAATTGATTATCCTCATTTTCTTCATCATTTTAAAATGATTCTTTATCGGAATTATTTTTGAGTAAGATTGAGTAATTTTATAGACGAGTATTTCCCAAACGAAAACGTTGACTCCCGATCAATCTGTACTGTAATCTCAAATATTTAAGTATCTGGAAATTTCCGGGAAATTACATTTATATATAAATTGTATAAATGTAATAAGTTTTCATTGGTTACTGAGCTAATGCAGCTGTAGTAATTGAGCAGCTTCCCCAAACCAAACATGGTAGGACATCTTATAATAAATAATGTATCTTGCATGGAAAATCCAATGCAGGTGGATTGTTACAACAAGAACATACCTGGATCAAATTACCCATTATAGAGGTTTATTCCAATCTTGTTCGATATTTACTGAATTTCTCAATTTCTAAGAGTTACAACCTTGTTCGGGCAGATGTTCAATTGTATAGCTAATGCAATTTTAGTAAGCTAATAAAGGCATTAATTTAATAGAATTCATTGACGTAATGAATAGAATATTCATTTTGATTGCAATATACTGAAATTTTCAGATTTGCAGATGAACCAATAATTAAAAAAAAAAAAAACACTAAACAAACTAAGACGAAAATTTACCTTTATCCATCATAAAAAAAAAATCCCAAAAAACATGTATTCCTGATTTTGGATGAACTAGGAGAAACTCAAGAAATGCAGGATAATGAACCTTCATTTCTCTGCATTATGAGTCCATTTGACACAAAAATAATATAAAACAATGTCCGATTTCCTCGTGTTTTCAGGAAACTTTTATGACTTCATTTTTTTTCTCAAAAACCTCTATTCCCTATCGAACACCATAATATGATTGTTATTTTTTTCTTAGTAGTACCATATCTTAGTAACCATACGAAATTTTACTATCATTTAAAAGCGAAGGAAAAGGTTTCCGTTTATTTTTAAATCAGATTCAATAGCATTGAAACCAAATTCGGTAGGCTTTGACCCTTTGCCACCTCGCCTACCCGACCTTTACACTTTTTTCATCGTCCCTAACACCGAAAACTGGAGAAAAAAAAAAAGTACTATCAAAACGTCAACAGAATTCACAACCACCTTTTGACTCTTATTTTGCGGAACGCATTATTTCTCAGACGATGCTATAATCAAATGTTATGAGATAATATTTTGAATAAATATCATGCAAATAAAACAAACCTGGCAAAGACGACTTTCATCCCAGTTTTAATGATTTAGTGTTATTACAGTTTCAGAAATAAACCACAAATTAAGTATTGTCCTTATTAAGTTCTTTACTCAAAAATCTTTCATTTAATACCAAAAGATTAAGCAAATATCAATATCGTATTTTTTCTATCAATTCTTTTTCAATTAATATCAAATGTTTTGAGAAATAAGGGACTATATATATAAAGCGTTTTCCAATAGGGACTTCCGAACTTTGACAGTTGATAGCGGCCATATTGTTGAAGCTGCATCTGTCGAATTGGCAGTCATTTATTCCGTCTGTTTTGACAAATAACCATTAACGGATAAAGCGTTCAACAACACGTGCAAATGATAAAATTGTTTTATCAATATGGGTGTTCTGTTCGGGCAACGTTCCGCGCACTTCGCCCATTTTACGGTCGCCATAACCGTCCTACCGAGAAGACTATTCGCAGTGTGGTGGATGAATTTGAGTCCACTGGTTCAGTAAACAATTAACCAACAGCCGTACCTCGACAAAACGCAATATCAGCCGAAAACATCTCCGCTGTCCGTGAGAGTGTGAAGGAAAATCGGAGGCAGTCGATTTCGCGTCTTGTGAGCTCGGTCTTTCACAGACCACTGCTTGGCGAAGTTTGCGTGGTGACTTGGGCCTGCACCCGCACAAAATACAACTGACCCAGGAGCTGAAGGCAAACGACCATAGATAACGTCATCTCACGATAACGTGTGGTCATCTCACGTGGAGGTGATGTGAACTGGCCACCGAGATCGTGCGATTTGACCCCGTTGGACTTTTTCATATGGGGTTTTCTTAAGTCGCAGGTCTATGCGAATAAGCTACAAATCACAGCGGTCCTCAAAGCCAACATAACCCATCGGTCAAATTCAACCTGATTTATGCGCCAGAGTCATAAAAATTGCCAGAAAAGCCAGAAAAATTGGACATTTCGGATGCGTGCCACCCAGCGAAGCCGCGGCAAACATTTTCACAATGTTATATTTCATACATAATGGCATTGATAGGCCTTTCAAATGAATAAAAATTTTTGATGATATCTCACACACTCTTTGTTTTATTTAAATTTAAAGGTAAGAAGCCCTTAATGAAAGACCCTATATATTCAAAAAAATATCCAGTAATTTCTGCTGAAGTCACAAAAATAAAACACGCTTTAGTACCGGATAATTTCTTCTCTGGCTTAGACCAAAGCCTCAAGTTATTGAAGCATGCTGCTGTTGCTGCAAGTTTGCTGCAACTTCTTGATTAATAACCTTCTCTGACGTATCTAGTAAAGAAGTTTTAAATCGTGTGAGCTAAAGGGGGGGGGGTTGACTAAGTGTCTCACACGTCTGCCCGACCAACATATGCTCTAGAGGAGTTAAATCTGGGTTACGAGTTTGACATCTCAAAGTTCGTACACCCACATCATTGAGGTATTTCAAACCAAACCTTGACACGTGTGGTCGCACATTATCCTGTATGAAATTTTCGCCAGTAAAAGGTGCATTAGGGATCAAGTACTCCTAGATGATTTCCCTCGAATACAAAACGCATCAAGAGGAGGTCTGCGGAAGGTGTTCTCCACTCGGAAGGTCAATGATACTCATCCCAAACCACCACACTCTCATCCGCCCATCAGGTGTATAAAGAGAGAAGGCTTATCTTAAAACAGGACGTTGCTCCATTCGTTTTCAGTCAACATAAGGTGTTCCTGAGCAAATTCCAAACGAGCTCTACGATGTCCTCTGATCAACAACGACACTAATGCTGATCTCTGAGGGTTTAAATTCACTTTAGCGAGTCTTCTTCCAGTTTTCATCTCTTGGCTCCGCCTGGACAAACCTGTCTCACGATAACGTTTGATTGTCTCCAAACAGCAGTTTCAGGTGAGCCCATTGCAAGGGCCACATATTGGCTCCGACCGTCTTCGACTAAAACACGGCAACTTGCTCGACCGTCAACAAAGTTTTCAACTCAAACTAAAACAAAAACTTTTTCTAGATCATTTATACAATAAATTACAATGACAAATGATGATAAATGTAAATAAAGCCCTTTATTGAAAAGGAAACTAGTCGTTTCCTTCAAAAATTATTTTTGAGTATTTGTTTATTAAAGAATGATCTTTTTATCGTGCGCTTATTTTTTAATAACTTTTAAAAGGAATGGAGTGCGCCACTGTTTTTTTGGAGGAGCGTACATAGTGTATATAGAAGGTACATATAACAGATGGCACATAAAGGCCGATGGAGATATCAGTCAGCTGTTTCATCTCGATAGGTTAGGGCAGGTGATGTATTGGTTGTCCTCTGCAGGAGTCCACGAGTGGGATAGCACATTTATCCAGGCCTGATCGAAGGCAGCCTTAGCCAATCCACCTTCTTCTTCTTATATATATATATATATATATATATAAGGGCTCTGCTTTCAAACATGTTCGCCTGTCTGTTAATCGGCCCCTCTGTATGTTTTAACTATCTTCTAAGGCTATACTATATGTATTACCGTTAAGATATAACTTTTTTATCAATTAATCAGTAACCTCATAATTTTTCTAAGCCTCCCAGTATGGGTTAATCATAGGTGATCTTGAGGCCATTTAACCACCAAAGAATATTGTAGGGCTGTTTATGTAGCAATATGTGCACTGAGATAAAAATGAATGAATAATGATAACAATAATTAGGATAATAATTTAGAATTTTTAAAAAACTTAGAAGAAATGTTTTAAAGGTGAGTGGGCATATTAAAATTAGTACGGGGTAGTCATAAGAAGGGTATTTAGAAAAGATTTTTTTATTTTAATGTGTACTAATTAAAATATTTCAGATCGATACATAAACTATGACTACACATCTTATTATTTAATAATATATATATGTATCTGTGAAGGTTGAAACAATGTCAATAAGCTACTAAGTACTTTTTATCAAAAATACTTTGTGTTAAGGGCTTTAATAATAACCAAAGATCTGCACTTTCCAATAAAAAATCGACAGTTCTTGATTCCCAAAATCTCTCGTCAGCCAAGTCGATATTCTCAAATTTTCCAACAACAGAAGGATCCATGCTAACACTTGGCATGTTAGGAGTCAGCGATGACATTACTAGAGCTTCGGTTTGGATTGATGTATTAGGTTCTCGAGTGGAGAATAAGTGACAATTGATTCTACCTCTAGCAGTTGGTAACTGTGTAAGACCAATCCCACAAAGCGACCGCCCGGTAGGTTTCCAAGGAAGGCCCAGTCTACGAACGCAGTCCTCAGTTATGATCGAAAACTGAGAGCCTGAATCCAGAATCACACGAATAGTGTGAAGCTCTCCTTTCCAATCTGATACCTTGGCCAAAGCTGTTCCCAGGATAACGTTATTCCTACCAGCAGTGGCTCATACTGTTCCCGGTGGATCCTCTTGTTGCCTGGAGGGAACATCTGAATTAGTCGCTGAGTTTCCGGCTGTTCGCTGTGTCAAGGTTGGGTCATGCAAAAGGGAATGATGACGCCTTTTGCATTTATAGCAACTAAAATTAGAAGGACATTTGGACGAGTCATGCTCTTTTCTCAGGCAATTGAAACAGATCCCATTGTTGATAGTGAATTCTAATCTCTGCTCGTATGACAGCCTTTTAAACGTGAAAAATCGAAAGAGCAGATGATTCTTCTTACACTTAGGGCAACAATCATTAGGTAGTTTCGAAGCAATTTTCTCTCCGTGATTGTCATGGAAAGTCGTCAAAACATTAGTTGGCCTGGTTGAGCTACTAGGCGTTGGACGATTTCCTTGAGCAGCTTGTGAGGACTTAGAGAGCTCTGGTATTTTACAGCGTTGCTGTACAAAGTCTACCAAGGCTTGAAAAGGAGGAAATTCTTTCCCTTCTTGCTTTTCTTCGAACAGTTTGCGATATTCGCAGTCTAAGCAGTCCAAAGCGAGCTGTAATTTCAAATAATCCCCTTCATTTGGAATACCGAGGTGCGTGAGGGACGTGAAATTGTCAACTACCATTTTTAAGAAAGAACGCAGGTATACGGGATTAGACGAAGAACTAGCAGACGGTTTGAACTGCTTAATGTTATGTAGATAAGCTGCTGCCAGAATTCTTTTATTGTTGTATCTTTCTTTTAGAGCCTTCCATGCAATCTCATAATTGGCAGCAGAAGGTGGAAAGGCAGAAACAATACGAAGAGGCTCACCTGATAAGGAGCCGATAAGATGATAATACTTTTCGATGGGAACGGATCCATTCCGAGAGGTCACCCTCGAATCGAGGTATGTTTATCTTCGGGAGTCTATATCGAGCCATAGTGGCTGTTGTTAAATTTTGAGCTAAACTGACATTTGGGTCCATTAAAGTAGACGAAGCTGTTGGATGACCAGGGGGAACTACTCTCGGAAGAGGATTCATAATATTTTCATGGATGGTGTTACATTCATATAAGTACGATCGAGCAGCCTTTAAATATTTCTCCTCAAAAAGGAATCCCTTTTCCTTATCCATAGTTAAATATAATTCATATAATTGATCCCATGAGTTGACATAGTCTTTATGCAAATTCCCAAGGGTCAGGTATTTCCCTCGAAAGATAGAAAATTTATTTATATCCTCCTCTAATGCCTTGGCTGCATCACGAATAGCTTTAATTTCGCCGAAAATTTCATTTAATCGCTTGATTACAATTTTAGCCCGTTTCTCAGGAGGTAAGTCTGCCATGGTGGGAGAAAAAATTAAATAATTAAAAAAGTTTTGTTTTTTTTACGCTAAAAAATATATAACACAGACGATCCGGCCCGGAGGACCAAATGTTTGCGCTAGGGCTCTTAAAAATTAAGAAGTCCCCAAACGCCAGAAAATTGCGCCGGTTACGTCTTGAGAAGCTAGAGGTTCGATTGTGTCGGCTAGCTCACAAACTTGCCAACAATAAGGCATATACAATAAACAAAAGTCAAAAAGTCAAAAATATTAAAGAAATAACAATTCATTTTATTAAAAAACAAAACAAAAAAAAAATTACTGATCAGCAACTTAACCAGGCCTGAATATTAGTATAAATAATTGTTAGTATAATTAACGTATAAAAATTACGAAAAAGTTTATAGTCACGATACGCTGGATGTTTGGATAGCAGCCGCAGGACGGTGATCTTCGGATAGTCAACCGCAGGGCGGCAATGTGCATGGAGAGATAAAGGCAGATAGGCCGAGAAGTTCAGTTGTAGAAACAGCGACTTCGTGTTCGCAGGGGAACCGTCCGGTATGGAGTTATCTTCATCACTGACTAAAAACAGGCTCAGGCCTCCTAAAGCCTTGTCCTCTAACACGCAAAGACGTGTTTATTTACTTCCTCAAGCTGTATAATCCTTCGAACTATTTCATCTGTCTGTTGATGTATACAATATTATACTAAATGATTCAATTATTTATTAAATGATTCAGTCTGTCGATGTATACAATATTTACATACCAATTGTCTCCAGCCAAAACAATCAGAAAAGGAAAGAAAATAAATTTATAATTTAAAAATAATTACGTTCATAAAAAAAATCTCTCAAATAAAAAAATTAAGTTTAATGAAAACTTATTTACTGCCTAAGGGCCCGAACAGTAGTGATGCTACAGGAAATACAAAAATAATTTGTAAATATATTTGCTTGAGGAGCTATAATTATATATAATTATCTGTAAATTTAAAAGGGCTATGAAAGGAAAAAAAAAACACGATATATGTAATCCTACATTAATCATTTCACTTTGGCAATAATGTGGTCTGTTTATTATTCACATTTACTATTCTTGACTTAGTCACAAAATTATGTATACTATTAGCCTATAACTATAGCACATTAGCCCTGTATCTATCAACTGAGCATTTTCTCCTCTAAACGACTATGGCTGAATACATTTAAAAAACCAGTACAAAAGAAATTTAAAAATGTATCAAAAATAAATAAATTATGAGATATATAATGAGATCAGGGTTCACCGACCCTTGTAAAAGTAATTAAGTTGCCACTTTACTAAATAAGTAGCAAATCCGGTTTATAATGCATAAATAAATTAATGCCATTAGTTAACTCCTCAGCAACACCTGGCCATTAAGGTAACATCAATTTGCCAAAAAACTTCAAACCTTCATTGCATTAAAACATCTGTGTATATATATCCTAATTATTTATTGAAATATATGTAGTTTTTTAAGTATAGCTTCAAACAAGAAAAAATCGATAATTACTTATCGAAAAAAACGGATTGAGCTTTATTGGACATTCGGTCAACTGAATTGTGTTACACATGTTACCTATTGTATGAATGAGCGAGCGAATGATGAATTGTAAATATGGTATGAATGAAAAAACTTATCTCAATTATTTATTGCCTATTAAGTAAAGGCAGATTGTAATTTCATCATAATAAAGTTGTTATCATCATCACACATGTTACCACACCGTAATTGAAGTAGTATGATAGAGGGAACAATAAAGTGTTTGTTCCGCGCCAAGTTTCTCATTTCTAATAAAAAAAAAATCCCCTCCCCCTCTCGTTTGAAATTTAAATATCACGCTAGCAGGCAGGCAGTAGTTTAATCAAGACGGAATGTTCTCGAAGAATTTGACAATGTTCAGCGAAGCTGCACCTAGCACAGGCAGGAAAGAAAAATTCATGCATACTTAACAATGTTTGAAACAAGCTAACCACCACCGTACATTTTGACTGACTTTAGCAGTTGAACAAGTTTAATGAACTTTTTTCCCCATAGTTTGCGAAGGGATTTTTTTTTTTTTTAAACTTAAAGGTTCTCGTATAGCTAAATTGCCAGTAAAGGGATGAACCTCACTTGAATTGCCTTTGTAACCCTATAAAGGGGAGCCCCTTCACCTAGTCCTGTACCAAGTGATTTGTAATTTTAACATCAAATCGAAAATTGTTGTAATTCTACTCTCCTTCGAATGCATCTGCGTATGCAGTAAGAGGAGAAATTTGTATATCGAAAATTTGTAAATTGTAAAACTTATTGATCAATAAAGGGGTTTTATAATAAAAAAAAAAAAAAAATTATAACCTCAAACTATTATAACAAACACAGAGTCCACTGCTCTCTCCACCGTCCTAGACCACCTACACCGCACCCGAGGATCCAGCCTTCAAGTAGGTCCCTCCTAGCAAAAGGATCCACTCATCACAAAAATCTTACTTAATTTTTCAAATTTGAGAGCTGTGAAAAAAAAACTTTTGTTCTTTACATAAAACGATATATTAAAATTATGTTATTGAAATTTATTTCACAGATAGCCCTAATAATCTCTTTTTTAACTAAAAGCAAAGCATTCTAAACCTAAGGGTCATTGGCGAAGAATATGCATGTCTAATAGGCTTGTAAAATCCAATTGCTTTCAGAAATTTTTTTTTTTATATTTATACTCTTTATTGGGCTATAATTACAATCTGCCTTTTATAAGGCAATCAGTAATTGCGATAAACGCTCTCATTCATACCATATTTACAATTCATCATTCACTCACTCATTCATACAATATCAGAAAATTTAAGAGTATCATGCAAGGCCTCATCATTTGAGTTATTAGTATTTAAGTACACTATTTAAATTTAGGTAGAAGCCTATGTCATCTTGGGCGTTCTTGAACGTAGGACAGTAGAATTACATACTTCAATTACATAACATAGTCATGTTGAAACTGAAAATAGCCTGACTCTTAGGCAGATCAGTTTTATTTAATTTAATATTTAAATTATTCACAATTTTTTCTCAGAAACACAAGTAAAACAATACTTAATTTGGCCATTGAGGCCATAAACATTATCGCAACAATTATTATTTGTTGCGTTTGTGGATGTTCCTCTCTAGGTCATCTTTTCTGAAATTGGCTTTTTGGCTCCTCTGGTTGCCATTTGCCATAGAACGCAATTTTTATTTACAGAACTCTTGAATGTCTGTTGTGCCATTTTTCTTCCAAATGGCTCTGCAGTCAGCCTTCACACCTGTCTTGCCCAATCAGACGTATTTAATAAGCAAATAGTCTTATTCAAAATGTAAACTTTTTTATTTAATTTGTAAATAAGGTTTTTTTGTGTATTGAGTATTCAATTTTTATGTTTTCTTATTATTTTAACATTATTTCAGTTGCAAATCTAAACAGATTACAGTTTATAATCATAAATAATAAAATTAATAATTTTTATCTTACGATTATTTGTTTTGAATTATTTTCCTTTTAATTTTATTTCGTAGCCTAAATGTTGTTTTAGTGAAAATTTAGAATATTAAACAGTAGATTTTCGTGAAAATTGTAAGCATTATACAATAACATGGAAGAGATTATTGGAACATATAATTACGATTTAGTAACTCATGTTTGATTGTAATTTAAACAGTGAATGATGTTTTCTTATTTATCTTGTCCAGTCAATCAATGGAACTGTTGCTTATTAATGGAAGCTGTTGGTTATGGTTGTTTTGACCTGGCCAGTGGCATAGTTTAACCTTGCTAATGAAGATTAATGAAACTATTATTCCGTTTTACTTCATAATAAAGTATTCCTCTTATTCACGTAACTTATTGTACACAGATAAAAAGGTATTTAAGATACGATTACTGAACATTTTGAAAAATAAATCTAGCGCTGAAAAAATCTCTAATGTTAAGGTTCCCTCAAATTCTAATTCAGAAAATATTCATTATGACGTGTCAAAATTTACTTCCAAATACTCAAAAAAGTTGTAATAAGAAATTAAAATAACTTAAAGCATTTGGAAATGTGAATATCTTTAAAGGATGACGAGTGAAAAGTTAATAAAGTTTTGTATCCCTACTTGGAATTCAATCTGAAAAAGTGGCTATTTTTCAAACCACTCCAATAGCTTCATCGTCCCCGCTTACAATGTATTTGTTATTATTAATAAATAGCAGACTCTTTTCAGTCGAAGAAAAATATCGTCATAGTAATTTTTTTAACAAAAATTTATTTGTTTAAAATAAAAAAATGAGATCCATTTTTTCATTAACACCCACCAGAACTGTTATCTAAGGCTACACAGTACTTTTTGTTCTATTTAACCCACCCTCAGGCATTTCATCAAAGTTACAGAGGCAATATAGTCCAATAGACAATATGTAGAGTTTTAATTAAATATTTTTTGTGATACAAATTTCTCCCTAAACTACTGTTTAATATCATGAATTCTCACTAAAACAACATTCAGGCTACGAAATAAAATTGAAAGACGCAACAAGGAAAATAATTCAAAACAAATAGTCGTAAGATTAAAAAGATTTTTTTTATTGTATTTATTAACTGTAATCTGTTTAGATTTGGAACTGAAATAATGTTAAAATAATAAAAAAACATAAACACTGATAAAATGAAATTGTATACATCTTCCAACTATAGTATTACAACAAAAATTAAAGTTGTTCAAATTAAAATTAAAGTTTGGAATTCAATTATAAAGAAAAGAAAATTAAAATTAGATAGTCTAAAAATATTGTGAATGGGTTCAAAATTAGAATTAACATTTGCTCACTTAGTAAAGTGACTTTCTTAGTGTCTGACAACTAATAACAATCGTAGTTAGAGATCGTAAAACTAAACAAAACACACCTACAAGTCACCTCTAAATTACTTTGTAGCGACCGCTAACTACATAAGATAAATCACCCTATACTCTATTGTATATATATTGTAAACAAATGTAAATAACATTACCAAAATTTATTATAGACAAATGTAAATAACATGAACAAAATATAAATCATTGTAAATGTGTTAAGCAATAAAAAATGCGGGCACCAAGTAGTTACATGAGATTGGTCACCAGCTGTCAGTCGCAGGTACCCCACCAGATGAGGGAACCGACCGCAGACCCTAAGCAACCCTCGCCAGCCTCCCAGAGGACAAAGAAGTCGAATGCCGTTGGTTACACCAATCTCGACGTTCATTGGCTAAGGGCAATAATTGCCGGGTACTTAAGGCGGCCCCCTAGGTCCTGTAATACATTCTCTCAGACCACATAAACTACCTATAAACCTACCCTGTACCTCTTCTTCAGTGCTTTGTCGGGGCACACATACCTATCAAAAAATGGAGTCAGATAGTAACGCCGTCACGAAACGATTGTCCAGGTTATAAACTCAAACAACCCTCACTTGTCACGAGGGCTAGGGTAACCAGGCACCCCCCTCGTGACGTCTCGACATAGTTCAATAGATATTTTACTATCTCGTTGCAGAGTGAAAGAAGGAGAGTGTATTACTAACCGTAGACACACAGAGAGTCATACAGAGACTATCACAGAGAGTCATACACAGACTAGCACAGAGAGCGTAGACACATTAGCCCAGGTCGTATTATAAATAAGTCGTAGACTTGGCTGGAGTCTGTAAATAAGAGAACCGCCAGGGAGGAACTAACTGGCCGTCCCTGGAAGGATTAAACTCCAGTTAAACTGTTGTTAGGGGACCGAAATATTGCCGCTGCTGGAGGAGACAGTTCTTATGGGACAGCCTGGGCCCGATATTTCGTCCCAATTATCAGCTAGTGGCGCCCGGCCAGCCTTTGGAGGGCCATATCCCCTTCGTAGTATTCCTCACCTAGGCGAGAATAAGCAACTACAAGATAAAACACAAAATATAAAAAAAAAAAAATTACATATTAGTCACTACATGACATAATGGATGAATAACCTATATACTGAATATATATTAAATAGAAACATGCTTAATAGATAGACCAAATGAGAAGAGAAACTTCTTAACTATTTGTAAAAATGATAACATTATTACAGAACAGCTTATAATTGATAACAAACTTATGACCTATGACTCTACCTTTATAAATTTTTTATACATACATGGACTTCTTTATTGTAATAACATTACTATCCACCTTATTGTGTAATAAGCAATTGTCATAAATGTTCTCATTTATACCATAAGAAGGATATTAAGCTCATTTGTATTTTAAATTATCATCTTCTTACCTATACATCCTTGAAATATAGAAAATATTACAAAATATTTTTAGCTGTACCATGTAACAAACTATCTGTAATAATAAAAATATTTATTGATGAATACAGGCATTAGTTTAATAAAGCCAGCGCAGCAGACAATAAAGCATAGTTATGCTGGAGTTGCGATAGTAATTAATAGTCCCCAGTCAAGACAAACTTTTAATGACTTTCCCTCGTCCACTGCCTCCCTAGGCCACCAATACCATCAGTTTCCGGTCACGTAGAAACACCACACCCACTAACGCTGCTCAGAATATATAACTATAAAAATAATAGTAATAGAATCTATTTGTTTTTTTATTTAATTCAATTTATTATTAATGAAAAATTATAATTTATTACGTTCATATTATGCTATGAACATACCAACCCTTAACATCATCGGTTTGAGTACTGAGTTTTAGAGAGGGATTATATTAAGTTTTTCTGCGGTGAGAATACGTCATAATACCATCGTCATTTATTCAAGTTTCAAATGAAACGACGTCAACATAAGTCAAGAAGTTTTACTAAAGACGTCAAGGTGCCTTGGAGGTATTTTCGTGGTAGTTTTATTTTTGTTTAGTGGTAGCTTATCACCCCATCGTTTTTATAAAAGATTACTATTTTGTGTAAGGGGGCCTCTTGGCCTCCAACGTTAAGGCTAAGTTCATAGTTTATAAATATATTCTGGAGTAGGTAACTCTGGAACTTAGTTTAGATTGTTATACTAGAATAATAGTAAAAACATAGTTCGTTTATTCTTCTTCTTTAGCTTCCCTCTTTAGTGCCTCTCAGCGTAGAGGAGCATCCAGCCAGGAATTCCATTCTTCCCTATTTCCAGTAGGCTCCTCGCTTGTCGGAGGTCCTTCCCCCTCGCCTTACAGAGTCGTTCAATGTAGTTGAGATAGGACATCCTAGGGCGACCCCTAGGTCTTCTGCCATCTGGGACATATCCCACGGAGTCTATAGAGGATCTCTGTGGTCGTCCATCCTGATAACATGGCCGAACCACTTTATCTGACGAGTTTCTATGAGCTCTTTCAGTGGGGCTATCTCCAGTTCCCGACGAATCATTTCATTGCGAACTAGGTCTCTCCTTGTTTTTCCAATCGTCCTTCGCAGAAATTTCATTTCGGCAGCGGTGATGCTGCTCTCCTGGCGGTCCGTTAATATCCAACTTGTTCGTTTATAATGCTTCTATTGTAGTCTATCTCAAGTTCAACTTATTTTCGGGGGCAATAATTCGTACTATATTCACATTTAATAAAACCGTTTAAGCACTTATGAAAAACATCACTGTGTAGATTCTTATCCTACTAATTATTGTTTGTTTTTTTTTAGTAAAATATATTCAGCAAGGCCGGACTAAATCAATACATTAAATGTTCGTAATTTTGGATGCAGACACCGTCTTGCAACACACCACCGAAGGCCTAAGAGATGGCAGCCCGGTTCCTTCAGATACTTCAATGCTTTCTGATATTCCTAGTTTCGCATCACTTTGACTCAGCACAACCAGGATTTCGTTGAAGACCACTGAGGTGCCATTCACAACACCCTAGCACCCATTGTGAAATTTGAGTTACGATAATTAATATATATGTAATGTGCAGTTAGTTGTAAAAATATATATCAGCTCCAAAAACTACATAACTTTTGTTAGCTATCAGCCAAAGATATTTTTTCTTTTGATAATAATTATTTATTTACTGGAATTTACCTGGACTCCATAAGCCCCTGGCTACGGTTTTCGCCCATTTAAGTAATGACCAAGCTCCCTTTTGATTAGCATTGCTTATCCAGGGGTCCACTACCAACCCTTTACTGTAAAGCATTTAAATTCGAAATATTCGCACGTAATGAGTGAGGTAGGATTTAAATGTAATAAAACTCCACTTCCTCCTTCGCATGCGAGGGAGGTGACAACCATCTTGATTTGGGAGGCCTCTGGGGTGTTTGTAAATATTGTATGAATGAGCGAGTGAACGCAGATTGTAAAAATGGTATGAGAACATTTATCACAATTACTTATTCCCTAAGAAGGCAGATTGTGATTTTAGCACAATAAAGAAGTCTATTTTTTTTGACAAAAAAAAGCAAAATATGCACATATAAGTATTACATTTTCATAGAAATTAACAACAAAAATCTCGAAAGCAATTACTCTACGGCTAGATGTCAGAATTTTATAAAAAAAACAAAAACATATGTTTTTTTTGTTTACAACATTTATATATATTTTCTAAATTGATTTTCCTTATAGGGCTTTGGTCAGGTATTTTTCTACTAGTATTTTATAAAATTGAATACCGTTCCTAATGAAAACACGGCACAAGCCTGTATTAAAAGATATTCTCAGTCTAATTATCAAAGAAAACCATGAATCCACACATATTTCTCCAAAATTCCCATCTTTGGAATGAAAGCCATGAAAAGATTGTAATTTAAAAAAAATCTATGTATAACACAAATAAATATCTGGAAATATTAAAAAAAAGAAATGTCGCTGAAATAAGTGAAAATATATAAAATAAAATTCACCTAATTAAACATAATAAACCTAGCCTATGAAAATACAGTGCTCAATGATACAGCAAACAGGCCTCTTCGTGAACAGTATAAATCTATGTTCTTTTTGATTTTTCGTAATATGGTAGTTCTAAGAATAAAGATTTGAATGGCGTGTACTGCTCAGGAGAAAATCACTCCTTATAACAGAGAAGAATAGGTGGCAAGAGGAAAAGCAATATAATTGCCGGGAGATTGGGGAAGAAATCTCTAACTCCTTATCCAGTGTAAGTACACATAGGTTAAAAGTTAATGGTCCTGTGACTTAGGTAAAATAAGTCAAAAAAGTCAATTAAGGACACCCAATCCTACTGCAGTAAGGAATGTCAACACCTGACTTACCTGGTAACATTCCACGATGGCTGAGGAGACGTTGGGATGAAGATCTCCTAAATTAATTATAAGCTCTCCTTTATTTCGTATATTTGTATACATGTACTATATTACCAAAATTACTAATAAGCAGCTACTCATCTAACCGTCAGTTCTATAGTTTGGTACTAGGAACACGCGCTATTTATTCACACTACAAATACAAAAACAAAAAAAACAAAAAGCCATTTGAAAAACGGGTTTATGGTAACAGATCGCTAGTACATGATCAATATGAATGCGAGGCCGAAAACGAGAGGAGAATCGACAGCGGTATAAATCGGCCGATGTCGATAGGAACGGAGCATATCTGGCCGAACAAACCAAAGTATGTTTTATCAACAAGGCAGCAACTAGAGGCAACAATAGAGGGCGCAGTCACCATCAATCTGAATCAGCTCATCGAGGGTTCATATGCCCCAATGTTGCTGCGCTGCGGCCTCGCCGGATCATGGATCATCCTACGTCCCCTTCACCTTCCGCTATTCGTTCGTCCGTATATTGTTCTATCTATCACTATCTAATAAATATATGTGCTCTCTCTCTCTCTCTCTCTCTCTCTCTCTCTCTCTCTCTCTCTCTCTCTCTCTCTCTCTCTCTCTCTCTCTCTCTCTCTCTCTCTCTCTCTCTCTCTCTCTCTCTCTCTCTCTCTCTCTCTCTCTCTCTCTCTCTCTCTCTCTCTCTCTCTCTCTCTCTCTCTCTCTCTCTCTCTCTCTCTCTCTCTCTCTCTCTCTCTCTCTCTCTCTCTCTCTCTCTCTCTCTCTCTCTCTCTCTCTCTCTCTCCCTCCCTCTCTCTCTCACTCTCCCTCCCCCTTTTCCCTCTCTCCCTATCACTCCCTCTCAGTCTCTTTCTCTCGCTCTCTCTCTCCTCCTTCATCTCACTCTATTCAGTGACATACTTGTTTATTCGTCTGGCATCGAGCTGGCGCCATTGCTACTTGGGTTTCTTTCCTGGGGAAGGGGTTTAAGGTAAGAGGTCTTACAGTGATACTTCCCCTATATTGTAGAAGCTATATTTAAAGATATCCTATGATAATTAATTTAGGAGATCTTCTTTCCTACTTCTCCTCAGCCATCATGGAATGTTACTTGGTAAGTCAGGTGTCGGTATTCCTTACTGCAGTGGGCAGTCCTTAATTGATTTTTTGACTTACCTTAGTCACAGGACCTTTAACCTTTAACGTTAGCTAAAAAAAAAACAATTATTTTTTTCGAATAATTTTTCTTTAACTTCCTTTTACATTTTCATAAAAGAAAACACTTAAGTACGTACCGTGATGTGATTGAAGCAGTGCGAAATAATTAGGGTGTATAAAATAGGCTAAAATGTAAAAGTAAAAATTAAATAAAA
>OV884013.1:107374333-107586833 GCA_930367205.1 Acanthosoma haemorrhoidale
TCATTTAAGGGATGGGCAAATAAGTTCTATATACATGAAACTAATTATTTACAGCGATTAGAAAGTAAAATAAATAAAGATATCTTAGACCATATACACATCCTAATTCTAAACTGACGAAAATATTATCACAAAATACACATACCAATCTGAATTAAAGATGTAATAATAATATAAAATATAATAATTATAAAAGAATTCGTATTTAGAAATGAGAGATAAAACCATGAAAAATATAAGGGAAAGAAAATTCAATTATAACCTTCAGCACACGTGCAACTAAATTCTACCCATTGCAGTGAACAGTTTGGTCACATCGTTGAAGTACATACCTTAAAATTTCAGATGGATGTAATCATTTGTACTGTCGTACAATATAAATGCAGACTGGCAGACATACTAAATACGATCGTTTCGTGCAATTTTCAAAGTAGATATTACTTACGGGCTTATCAATCAGTAGTGTTCTATTCCTACATATCGTACTCAGCAGTGTTAGACGAACATCAAACTGTTTATGTAGAATTAATTTCCAGTGGTTAAAAAAGTATTTAATTGAATTGAGAGAAAAAAATATTAGAGTGAAAACTCACCAGCTATCAAAACTATTTAAAACCTATAACAGTTCCAAAACGTTTCAACCTGAATAGAATATAATGGACTGAAACTATTCTACTTTTATAATTTAAAAAAAAAAACACTGAGACGACATAAAATAAAAAAAATCTGTGTTAAGAGGTTTATATTAGTTTTGCCTCTGCAACTGTCGCCAGATAAATACTAGAAAATGTCGTTTAAGCCGCCAGTAACTAGGGTTTTTACTGCCCTTCATGGAGGGGTTGAATTTACTGCAACCCTACGGTTTTACGATAAGGCTTTGCGCAGTGTTCTGGAAACTACTCGTCTGTTAGGATAATTCACGATCTTTGCTATGAAATCTGATTTATTTAAACGTAAAAAAAATGTATATAAACAGTTTGACATTGAGTACCGTTTGCTTAAGTTCAGTCAATGAAACCTCAACGAACCTGAAACAAAGAATAAATGCCTTATGAATATTAACATAACAGAGATATATACATATATTATATTTCGATGAAAACAAAGTTGAAAGTTATAAAACATTTTATTGATTATTAGTTTGTTCCAACGTTTTGGAATGATATCATTCCAACCTCAGGTTATATAATGTTATGAATGATTTAATGTTGTCGGGCTAGCCCCAAGGGGGGAGGAGACGCCCGCTACGGGCTAGGGGCACTACAAACCGCCTGCAGTCCGGCGAGCGTCAAGATAGAGATAAAATGGGTGGACCTGTGGTCTTTGGCCTTTGCTGGTGGCCTAGCCGGCGAGCAGCTTTATTCGTGTTGATCTGACTCCATAAGATCTGAGAAGGTGTGCACCGACAGTGTTCAGGAGAAGAGGAACAGGGTAGGTATAATTGGTATGTGGTCTTGGAATGACCACGAATTGACACTCGGTATCTAAGGGTAGGCAAAAACCGTCCGGATCCCAAAGGTGAGTGTGAACCGAAGAGACTGGATCGGTAAAGGGGAGATGTTACTAGGTAAAGTTCATAGGGCCCCAGGGACCGTCGTCCGCAAGGAAGAGGTCTCTTCTAAGGAGGTGATAGTTTTAGCGAGGCGAAGGCAGAGAACTCGCTATGAAGCGAGGTTAGGAAAGAGAGATGCAGAGGTAGTTGAATAAGAAATCCATGGTTCGAGTACAGAAGCAAGCGCCAGTGCAGAGAGAGAGAGAGAGAGAGAGAGAGAGAGAGAGAGAGAGAGAGAGAGAGAGAGAGAGAGAGAGAGAGAGAGAGAGAGAGAGAGAGAGAGAGAGAGCAGGGTTCTTCAGCTGCCGGGTCCGAGAGTCAGGGGACGAGCTTTTTTTTTTTGCTTTTTTTTTAAACTCTTTGATTTAACATTTTTACAGCATATGTACAATATTTTCGGAAAATTGCTCCTCTTGCTGCATACTTAGATGCATGCCTTTTGAAGGTTTTTAGTATTAAAACATGGAAACATAGGTGGATATTTTCTGGGCCGAGAAGAGGGGAACTTCTATTTATTCGTGGTGAAGAAGTTTACACAACAAATGTATTTACATTTATTTTGAATATGTTTCCTGAGGATGGACTGATAACGGGCCAAAACGTTGCAAAACTAATAATCAATAAAATTCGGACGGATATGATGTACACCTTTTAATCACATAAAAAGTGCAGTTTATGTACATATGTGAAAGCTATGTGCGTTTTTCTCAAATTAACAACATTGTTATTGTTTAGGCCACAGGCGTGTATTTCGTAAGGTAATTTAAAAAAAACCCTAGAACTTTTACGTTATAGAACAAGATATAAATTGAGTAGAAAGTGAGATGTGTGCTGAAAATCACAGTACTTGATGTTTGTCAGTTGAACGTATGCACCTATTGGGACATTTGGGGCAGGAGGTAGAAGCCTTTATTTTGGCAAAAGGAGTAATCTCTCTCGGACAAGCTAATTTTGTTAGAGCTTCGCGAGCAGAGTCGAGGCAACACATAAGTTTCTTAACTCGTTTTATAATAGTGTTTTTGAAAGTGGTTTCAGGGATCAATAGTGCATTTTTCCTTCTTTATCACTTCCTCCTCCTAAATATCGTTTCTATCCATTATTGTCACAGGTAAGAGATTACAATAGATCCGCAGATACTAACGTAAGCCGCTTGATTTACGTTCTGAGGCTTTTTTTTCATATAGTTGTATCACTAATTCCATTTGCATTTGCAAAGCTACTCCTCCAACCAATGGTCAGTAAGTTAATACTTGTGTCAATTGAGCACTAATTAGTTCAATGATTTTTCCCCTGATGAACCGATGGTCCGTTGCAGACTGGTTGACAAGAGTTGGGACCATTTAAAGCCGATTTTGTACCGAAAACAATGACTGACACTTGTAGGATGAGAATAGTGAGCCGAGAGGGAAACTTACCGAGATGAATGTATCACGCCTCATATTTCTCAGCATAAACGTTTTAATCTTGTATGTAACTAGTAAGAATAAATGGACTTCACTGTAAACAGTGCAAGCCCCCCCCCCCCCCCGGCTATTTGTTTATTACTCAATCTGTTCAATCAATTGTGATTGAGACCTCGTTGCGGCCGCATTATGTCATTTTATGAATATAATCAATACCTCGGTATTAAAGTTTCAAAAAACTTGCATTTAGTAAGAAATAGTATTACCACTAGTTGATATATGACGAATTAAAATATGTGTACACTACATTTCTCTTTAAAATTGGACCTAAAATTATCATTGTTGATGAATAGATTTATCAAAGACATTTGACATTAACCCCCCCCCCTCCTGCGTACAATGAAGGTACCCTCAAGAGTGAAAAATGATTCTATGCAACTCGTAAGCTCAAGACAAAACAGATGAGGACTCAAATATTAACAACAATAATTAGGAAAATGAGGAACCCGTAATTAATTATAATTTTCAAAATTAAAATGATACTATTGAACAAGTAATTTGGACCTGAGTAGGTCTTGTTAAGTTCATATGTATTATTGTTTTAGTTTATTCAGTGGATGATTCTCTTTTCTGTATACAAATCCTCTAGTAACATCATTTTCAATTACTGTCCACCCTCTACAACCTCATCGAAGATGGAAGCGGAAGCGGCTCCGTGATCTTTTGTAAATATTTAGTTACTCAGGGTTCTGGAGTTAGTCAGTTTTCCAGTCCCCTCATGTCTAGATTGTAAATACTTGCAGATTGTAATGTAAATACTTACATAGGATCTTTTATCACAGGTATCTATTGCAATTTTAGGACAGATTACAATATTTAAAAAAACGATTAATACATGAAAATCATTGGTGCTTTGCCGTATTAGCTCACCAGTTCACCAGACCGTCCGCGTATTACCTCTTCATCGCTATTCCCATTACCTCTATCGCCATACTTTAAACTGCACGAAGTGCTTCAAGATAACAGAAGAACCAATTCAATCTTATTTATGTAAGTGCTGCTCTTCTGTCAATGAGTGAGTACCCTTTTTTTTTTCTTACTGAATAAAGGAACATCTTTTAAAAACATTGTCTCTATAACATTTTTGCACGGAGATTAATTACAACAGGGTAATCAAACTAACATAGCCAATTGTTTGACATCAATTGTCCAAAATTGTCAGTTGGAGAAATCCAAATAATGGGTGCGAGGAAAGGAACTGAAGTCAACTTAAATTCACAGGGTTTTGTTCATCGAAACCCTTATGGTAAATCACAAACCTTTAAGATTTACACTTAAAATATACACTTAGAATATCATTTAACAATGGAACATTCAGCACATTTGTACACCCCCATGCACTAATGCAATAAGACAGAATAACGTTGACTAAAACAGGGTTCTGGAACACTCAATAAATATGATATTATTAATAGAATTGAAGAGAAAACACATTTAACATTTAAAATTAATTCAATTACAAACAAAAATCTTTGTTACAAGTAAAGATTACTTCAAGTATATAAACTAATCCTCTATTGCGAAGGAATATGTATTAGTATAAATAAGGGATACCAAATACTTTATATTTACAATTACTTGAGAATTGAGCATTGAGCCTAACATGTTTTTACCCTAATACAGACAACTATTTGCATCATTGAGCAGTATATAAACAATAGTTCGGTACGGAACCAACCTATGCTAAATACTAACAAATAGTTAAAACCAATTAAATACACACACCAGTGAATTAAAGTGGATTATCTTTGCTTTTAGAAACTATACACATGTATTTAACTTAACAAACTATACTTAATATTTACAACACTCCGCTTCCTCTTCCGCATGTGAGGGAGGTAACAACCATGTGGACTTGGGAGGCCCCTGGGCTGTTTGTAAATATTGTATGAATGAGCGAGTGAATGATATTGTAAATATGGTATGAATGATAACACTTATCTCAATTACCTATTGCCTATTAAGTATTAAGGCAGATTGTAATTGTATCATAATAAAGTTGTTTAAAAAAAATATTTACAATGTCCCACCAGATGTTAGAGGTGGATTTGACCTACGTTCTACCTTCTTGGCACATAATTTATTTGTCATATTAGCCTATCAATGTATATTCAAAAAGAAAATCAATTCAGTTATAATTCTTATAATAAACCATATACAGTAAGGAAAAAGTTGTCATTTCACCCTGTCCCTTTTTGTTCCAGTAATTTTATTAGTCGAACACATTTATTTTATTTGTATACAGTATTCTAGTTATTTTTTATATAATATTCACTTGCCTAAATCATTATCCTTAATAGAAAAATCACTGAAGGACCTTAGGCAAATGTTCAATGAAAGCGGGACCCTGCCGTACATGAAACGAGAGTCAAGATAGAGGTACAGGCAAGTAGGAGTCCTTGAAGAGCACCACCGGGGCGACATTATCCTCAACGGCCACACTTAAGATGACAAAAGGCCTACTTTGCAGATGACTTGGGCTGCTAAGGAACTCTTTAGCGATTTACAGCGAGTCCTTGCATTAATTATGTACGCCAGGATCTCCCATCTGCATTTTTATTGTGTGCAGTCTTCTCAGCAACTGCTCCTTTTATTATCCCTTGTAGAAGTCTCCAAAAGCTCTTAGCAGAAATTAAACATGGCAGCGCCGTTCCGCCCTAACGACTAATATACATACAGCGAAGTTGGAATTGGTCGAGTACTTGAATCGAGAGATAACTGAAATGTGTTTAAACCCTTCCATGTGAAAGGTCACTAGAAAGTGTGAAAGTACAATGTTTAATAAATAACGAAACCTATTATTGTTTTTTTTTATATCTGCTGTTTTTCCATAAACTGTTAGTTTAAACCAGGCTTAATTACGTTAAATATGTGCTGAAATTTTATACCGTGAGGACGGTTTATACGTAACTAGTAATCGGTTTATTTTAACTTCATCTTAATATCGTGCATATTTATATTTTCGTTTATTAAGTTAGTATGTGACATGTTGTAACTATCACACAAAACGTAATGCATAAAATAATGTTGGAGATATTCGCTACTTTCGGCCGGCTACCTGAGTACCTCTCGCATACTTAGGTGCACATGATGGTATTATTTTTCTTACGTGAGAAGCTTATCGTGCGAGAAAGTTTTATCTCCTACTAATAAACGGTTTACCATTAAAATTTTATCCTGAACATATAAACCCTATTTATACACTTCCTGCGCAAGCGTGAACAATACAAAAAATTAATTAAAATAAATTAGATATTATTTAAACAAACAGGAAGACGTGAAGTGTACCTTTGTAACCGTTCAACTGCCATTTGGATGTAGATACCATAGAAGTGTTCATTTGTTTTATACTTATACAACTGTGTTGTTTTTTCTTTTCATTATTTCTTAATGAAAAAGTAGAAAAATCTTCCCCAAAAATATTCTCAGGGACCTGCAAGGCGTGGAAAATTAGTTAGTTGTGAAAAGAAGTGCTATGGTCTAAACATCATTGGAATATTCTGAATGTATAAGAAATTTAGTAGGCAATATGACTTGTATCTACATCTTCACCCAATAACTAAGGAACTGGACAAGACCACTCCGGAACTCATCCTGAGAGCATGCCCTCCCATTATAAAAAGATGTATAGATTTTTCATTATTATTAACCCAATCCTTTCAATCAAAAGTCCTGAGAACAATAGTAAATGCCAAGTTTTTACGGCAGTAACAAAACCCTTCATAACGATCTTAATATACCTTACATTCTCGAACTCATCCCTTCCAAGTTCATAAAATTCCGTAGTAACCTATCCGACCACCCTAATCCCCTAGCACAGTCATTGCACTGCACCACTCAACCCTATAATCCTCCTTGGAGACTAAAACGGCACTGACCTCGTGACCTGCTATAAATGCGCGACAGCGGGAGTCCTGGCAATGGCCAGTTTCTCTAATCATGTCCTCTGAGTCTGTGGCTCTCGCGCTCTTCATCAGCCTCCGCTGGCTCGTTCCGGTGACGCGGCTGACGGAGGAACGTGTGGGACTTCCCAAGCCTAACCTTCCTCTTTCACATGCGAGGGAGGTGACAACCATGATGATTTGGGAGGTCTCTGGGCTGTTTGTAACTACTGTACGAATGAGCGAGTGAATGAAAATTGTAAATATGTTATGAATGAAAATATTTATCACAATTACTAATTGCTCAATGAGGCATATTGTAATTTAACATAATAAAGCTGACATTTTTATTATTATTAACGTCTAAAACATAACTAGTGTTTATATACTTTTCTTTCATAGAAAAATTAAACCAGAAAAAATAACAACTTTATGTCACAAACCTGCAATATCAAGAAAGAATTTTAACCTTTACCAAACTACCTCGGAATGGGTTTACCCAACGTCCACTTAAAGTTCCTAATTATGAAAAATTTTAAAGTGAAATAAGTAAAACATATCCTATAGTGAAGTCCTTTTCAAAAAATACACAACATTCCGTTAATAATAACAAAGAATATATAAGAAAACTAAATAATTTTTTTTTATCTTTAAATATAGTCCATAATATCCTCTCATTACCCTTGAAGGCAAAACAATAAATAAATAAATTTAACACAAATCATTCCTTGTCTATTTGAAGTAACAATTATAGATCCAAATCACGCGTTAGACATCTATATGTACAATTCATATTTATGAATATGTCAAGGGTTATTCGAACTCCTTTATCTGTTCTGTCCCAAATATAAACATACCACAAAGGGCCGGAATTAGATTATCCTCGATCCAGGAATAAATCGTTAAAATGGGCTCAGTGATAACCTTTTACCTGATGGTTTTACCTTTCGTGAGTAGAAAATATATTATGTAATATGGATAAAAAGCAGCCCTTACAGCATGAACATAAAGGGATTGCAATCACGAAGTAGTTTACACACAGCCAAGAACCTCAGAGGAAGCGAGGTTAAGTAAATGAAGTGGTGGACGATTGCGATGCACAATAGCAGCGGAACAAAGTTTATTCAGCGCTGTTCCATTGATAACAGTAATGACCTCCTTAGCATAAATTAATGGTGGAGATAAGCGCACACATACACACATACAGCGAACACATACAGCTTCAGGCGGGCCTATGCGACATCTGATAGGCCGATTGTCCAGCCATTAAAGCGCGCCCTCTGCTAATTAGGAGCGCTTATATTTCATCTAGGATCGGGGCATCCATTTGATCCTGTAACAATCGACCCTGTCAAGTCCGTCCGTGGTCGTATCTCATCGGTGCTCCTCTGTTACAGTGACCTGCGTTACATCCCATTAACCGGAAACAGTAGCATGCCTGGGGGGAGATTGCAATGCCCCCCCCCCCCGGAGTACAGATATTGTGATGGCATTTTATTATATTTTGTCTAAATTATATAAGAATAAAAAAACAATTGAACAATGTCAGTCAGGAAACCAGCTTAATATAAAATAAAATGATTTGTCTAATGCATATTAGTGCCATCAGAATCTTGAGTGTTGTGACTGTGCAGTGTTGGAATCCCTGTCCCCCCCCCCTCTCCATCTCGTCACTTGTCAGTCAGCAAATTAACAATATTATTCTAGGTTAATTAACCCCGTGCCGATTCAATCTGACTGTGGAACAACTCCACCGTATTTGTCTTCATCCAGACAACCAGTTTGCTCATGGTAACCAGCTTAGCAATTGTGCTAAGAGACCAAGCCCTGCAGCCTGCCAATCAGCTGGACATATAGACAGAATATAACAAGGCTAAGACCTTCTCAGCATCCATAGATCAGTAGGCTTAGTTACAAATTTTATTCCACGAATAGATGCATGCGTCTTTTTTTGTGTTGATAGCATTTCTTTATTTATCGTCATCCTGTTCAATAATTTATTCGAAAATAGGTTATACATATCGAACAATAGATATGTTTGTAGTACATTAACGTAATGTTGAGATTAGTTAAAGGCCTTTAGGTATAATATGTTTCTTATGGAAATCACTTTCGTAAATACAATCCATTAAGATCATTCTAGTTTTGAATTAGCTATTGTTGACAAACCAATATAACGTTAACAAATGTAATCGACACAATCAGTCAATGATTATAATAAGTATGGAATTTAATAAATATGCGTACTTACGGCCCCGGTCAACGTTGACATTTTTACACTTAATCAGTGAAAAAACACGTACGTAATGAGTTTTCTCTTTTCACATGACGATACGCCACCTGAAGGTAAATTCGAGAGATACTTTCCATAGAAAAACCACTGACGTATGGTATTAATTGTGGCAATGTCATTTAACAAAAAGATAAATGCAAAGTGTGTCCCAAAATTAACGCAAGATTTGATTTAAATAGAAAACACAGTTTTTAGTATTTTTGTTGTTATTTTTTTATTGAAGTATAAAGTAAATAGGATATGGTTATTTATGGAATAACACATCGGGCAAATGGCCTCCACGACTTTGCTGCCTCATACGCACTCTTTTGTCGAAATTTTCCATGACCATTTGGCCTTAATGTGGTTGAATTTCCTCTTTTAATGCACGGCTGGATGTGGGCTTGTTGACATACACCTTTGACTTTAAATAACTCCATAAAAAGAAATCTAAAGGTGTTAAATCACACGATCTAGAGGGCCAATTCTGAATTGTTTCATGGGCTGTATGGCATGTGGCACCATCTTGTTGAAACCACATATTGGCCACATCAATATCATCCTATTTCGGCACAAAGAACTAAAATTATTATGTCGCGATATCGGGCACCAGTAACAGTGACTGCTTGACCAGCCTCAAGTGACACTCTCACGCACTGTTTCGATATTGACATTTGAACGGCTTGTTTTTGGACGACCAGTGTGTTTAGTTTCTCCAGCTGATCCAGTCTCCCTAAATTTTTCAATTAATCTCTTCAGAGTTGATGAAGTCAAAACACTATTCCGGCCAGATTTTGTATGAAATTTTCGAACTGCCGCCGCCAAACTTTCATTATTTTTGAGATAGTGTTCAAAAATAAAGACACGTTGTTCTATCGTGTATCGCTCCATTTTTACTAACCCTAAAATGTCAGCTGTCAAATTGTTATTTTTTAGGGTTGTCAGCACTTTACTGCAGAAATGGCGGCAAATTAAAATCTTGCGTTAATTCTGGGACACCCTTAGGAACCCAGTTACTTTTATTATTATATGTACAAACTGTTTTAACGATATATAGAAATATATTTATTTATAGTCAGTAATTGTCAATAACAGCTCTTAATTTGTATAGACCTCGAAAGGGTGGCAAATTGGGGACTACCTAGTCAAGGTGACGAAACCTCTCGGTACTCTGCTCACTGCTAAAACGCTAAGTTATACGAACGTTTTCTACACAATGTCCGGTTGGAATCAATTGACCTAAAGCAAATAGGAAATCGATAACCCGATTAGGGCGTAGTGAAGGTATTATAACATAATCTAATAAAATGCAAAGGGAGTCCTTATAAGATCGCAATAATGAAGTATATTCAAGCTGCAGTCGTCTCACCACATCATTCATTTCACTATAACATTTTACAAACACAATTAAAATAATAATTTTATTTTCACAATTGTTTATTATTATTATTATTATATATATAATTCTGGGACACCCTTTACGTTTAAATAAGCACGGTTGTTGTAACTTCTATTGTACCCCGTACGTTAACCCATAACGGGTACCAGGCATGGAGGGGATAGTGACTTAGGCATGTCAGTTAGTATAGTGTCTTGTTCCGCAAAGTAATGCTAATTTCTTGTGATATTTCATTATTTTGATGACAAGGTGACAAAACGCCATAAATACGCTTTAAGCTTGTCCCAGTGATGAGGGGCAGTCAATTGGTTTTGTGTGAGATATTAAAAAAGAAATCGTTTCGAACACTTAATCTGTATGTTTGTTGTTGAATATTATTTTTGCATCATGTTTCATTGCTCCATTACGTAAATTAATTTTATTTAGATGAAACGTTTTCTTTCGGTATATGTAAATTATGCAGAACTAGACTGCACACCAATATTTTTAAAATTGATTTAAGAGAGTAAGGATTTCACAAGTGGATTAGTTTATCGATTAAGACCCCCTACCCGTTCGGAAATGTCAAAGCCGGTGTCGAACCATGACATTGTAGCCCCAAATACCCTCTATGATATCAGCTGTATTAATTGTCCTGTAATCTGTGATCGGGTCGACTGTTAATCACCACTATTTACCCTCGTCTCACCTCGAAATAATTAACCTATCGAACCGGTCAGCTGTATTTATTTTTTCTCAAAAGACAATTAAAATAAAAATTTTCCTTTCACAATTGTTTATTCTATATGTTTATTGTATTTTTTATTGTTTATTATTATTACTATTGTTTATTTTGCACAATTTATTATGTACAGTGTTCATTTTGTAGCACAAGCACTTTCAGCAGTTAGGCTGTCACCCTAAAGTGCTGTAATAGATACAACTAAACAAATAATATTAATACCTGTACGTTTATCAACTAGTTATAAATTTTAACTGGTTTACTCCCGTGAATAGTAAATTAAATTCAATCCTTTGATTAAAACCAACATTGATATTAAAATTATCATTGCCCTATCACTTTATGTGTTCATACGCGTTATATTCTGTACATCGGGCGATCATAGAAAAATTCTTTTAACCTCAGACATTATATATAAAATGTAGCTACGCTAAAGTAAATATAATTATCACGATATGCATTTATTTAAAGATTCCGTATTGTGGAATCTTTACATAAATCTGTACGTATATGAAAGGTTTTGAAAAAAAAAAATAAAGAGTTAAAAATTAAAATTAAATGTAACATGCATCACAATATTAAGTCAAGATCTAAAATATTGATTACTTAGGATGAGTATATCAATGCTATTGCCAAATTACGTTTGTGATATACGTATGATAATGAAGTATTATATTTTCGGACTTCTGCTGGCTATGTGAAGCAGGGCTGGGGTTCGTATCCCACCATAGGAGTTTTTTTTTGTTCAACAGGAGCCATTTATGATGCGCTATTAAGTGTTTATGATATAATTTTATTTAGTTTCACTTTGTAATCACTCTGTAACGTCTAATTTAGTTTTAAGATTGCACTTCTTCAGCTGTTAGCTGAAGCAGGTTTTAAAAAAGTAAAGAGAACTAAGTAGCCGAAATATTTTTAAGCATCTTGAAATTCACCGGAGTGGCAATTAATGCAAGATATTTATTTTAGTTCGTTGAGTTTATTTTCTGGAATATAATTTTTTTTTTTTGAATATAAGTTTTCTCCGAGTTTTTTATCAATTTATCGATGTATAGATCTCAATCAAAATCCGGTATGGCACAGTGCAACTTCTTCTGGTGGGATTTCGTGGTTACCCCTCGCTGCCCGGACGATAAACCTTAAAGAAATACCTTACATTTTTATCAGCATCCAATGGAAAAAGGGGGCTTTAATTTAGAAGACTATAGAAAGCTTTATTGAATAAAAATACTATCTTAATACATATTAACTTATTGGATTTAACTCAAATGACGCTAAAGCAATCGAGTTTGTTTGCGAGATCGAATATTTTAAAACTGAGTTCAGATTTACATACTCATAAAGAAAACATTGCTTAAAAATTATTTATAATTATAATTACTCATATCAATAAACTATTCTTATTTAGGTTATTTTATAAATTATAGATTATTTTAGGTAATTTATTTATTTTATAAATAATTTAAATTATTTTGTTCTTGGTTGTTTTAGACAGTTCGTTATAAACTGAAAATCCGCTCATAGGTACTGTTTTCCCATATTTTAAACTAATTGGTATGCAATTAGACTTAAACTTAATGGTATTCATAATTACTTTCGATTGTAAAACAAAAGAATGTTATAAATGCAATTGGAATATCTATTACCTAAATATGAATAACATATATGGGCGTTATTCATTAGAAGTGTCTTGTTCAATGTTCAAATCTCAAATAAATGAGAACAATTTATAACAAGCACATACCCATTTCCCCTCGGATAGCTCAGTGGTTTAGTTCCAGACGCATTCCTTAGGGGAGACAGGAATCGAACCCGTTTGAAGGAACTATTCCCTTACTATACAGGCACTTTAACCAGTATGACACTCCATACGTAAAGTTCTATTTAAACTTTTAGTTCCACCTACAAGAATATTTGTATTTAATCTAAACTTTTAACAACATAAAACATAAGAAAGCATTTAGAAAGCAACTGAACAAGACACTTCTAATGAATAACGCCCATATATGTTATTCATATTTAGGTAATAGATATTCCAATTGCATTTATAACATTATTTTGTTTTACAATCGAAAGTAATTATGAATACCATTAAGTTTATAATTGTATAAGCTTAATATTTCTTTAAGTATAGGAAAAAAATTAACAAAGCAACAAAAACATGTAGTCGTAATTCAAATAAGCACGGCGACCTTGTTAGCTCGGAACTACAATACAACTTTTACTTAACACCGGCAAAACTTCTAACAAGATTCAATTTAAGGCTCTTCGAAGCTCTATTCTCTAGCTAAGAAAACTTCGGAGCTTTATTGCATATATATTCTGTCAAATGAAAGCAAAAATCGTAAATGATCGCAAACCGGATTGAACACAAACCGTTCAATTAAAAAAAAAAACTGTTATGTTACAGGAAACTTACAGTCAGAAAAATACAGACAGAGAGGGCCATATGAGCGGAATCTAAATGGTTTCTGGTTTTGAACAAACGAACGCAACCCTCAAAAGTAAACAAAGAAACGAACAACGATATTGTTCTTAGGCGTAAGAATATCAAATGAGGATGAATGGCAGAAATGTGTTTAAAACACTGAAAGGATCCCATGGGCTCAATAAAGTACATTGTACAAATAATATTGCTATTTCTGGCTGACGGGTATGTTTTATTCATGGCCTAAGAGAAGTCTCCATTTGGAGAGTAAACACTAACGTTTGTATTACCGTTTGAAAACGTCTCGTTGAATGCGAGCATTCCTTCTTATTATACCCAAGGCTGCTTGCTACATACAATACAAAACCGAAAGTGGCAATTCAGCAACAATATTATTACACCTGCGTTGTTTTTGTATGTATAGCGCTGAAGATCTTCCTACCACTTCGTAAATACTATTTTGCAGTCAAACATCATAGCGAAAGTGCTATTATTGTAGTATTATTACAATAGTACTAGTGATGGTTTGACTAGCAAAACAACATGTAATTTTTAAACTTTATTATGGATAGCGAACCTAGATTACTGAGACTGCTATCAATTCCCCCCGTAAAATTCAAAGATATTGAAGTATTTAAACTAAATATATGACTACTGTTCAGCCTCTTTGAAAATCATACCATGTCCCACACTCCCCTGATTTTTATATTTGCATCAATCATACAAACTAGTAGCTAATAAATTGCAGTAAAGACATGGAGGAAATTGAAAATTTCACGTGGGTCAGCGTACGCATCCTAAAAATCTATGTGGCTTTCTAATTGAAAAATCTAGACGAATGCTACTACGTTTAATCCACTGGGTCACTACTCCCAACCATTATCACTTCAAATCTTGTGTATTATCGATTCCACGACGTTTGGCACGTACTGAAAGAGAAAATCACTTTTACTCATCTTAAACGAAACTTTATAAATACGAGATGTGTCTATTAAAATACAACGCGTTTTATTTTTTCAAGAAATTCTTACTTTATTGAAACTTTATTTTTTAGTTGTTTTTTTCATTATTTTATTAATTAAAAGATATTTAATGAGGCTAGTTGTCAACTGTTGTCTTATTATTTTTTTTTAATTAACACTACCTAGAATCCTCTTATGGGATTATTAAAGCGGCAAAGGCCTCGTGATCATGGAACTAACCAGTAGTCTCCCCTCATGCCCGGATCGTCTGCGGCTCTCTTTCTATCAGTCTTTACTAGAAGACTAAATTGACAGCTGGAGTAGTGCGGAGGAACTCGTTGATTTCCTCTTCTTTTCTGGACAGGTAGCAGTTGATTTTGGGAAATTCCTGGTTCAATTCATGTTGCAAAATGATGTATGAATGAGAGAGTTAACGCAACATTGCGTATTTCGAATGAATGAGATCACTTATCACTATTGGCCATTTCCCTTTGAAACAGATTGTAATTTTTATTACAGTAAGTGAGCAAAATTTAATTTTAATTCACTACATATTCATGTTCAACTTACGGACGATATAGGTTTCCCATCTCGCGAGATCATCAAAAGGGACTGCCAATTAAAATTTCTTGTTTATAGATCAACCATGGGACTTACAAAAACCAGGATCGACAAAAGGTTGAAAAAATAAGGGTACCAGGATTTGAAAAAAAAAAACGATGAAACATTTAGCATTTTTGTTAATAAATTATGTAGCAAGGGTTGGTTGGAAAATCCAGTTGAAGAGACGAACAGATAAGCTTAGAGATACCGTTGAGAGAACTGGAACACACTTATCTGGGCAAGTTGAGTAGAGTCTAATTACCTCCAGCCGATGGAGACAACCCTAATCCGTTTTCTCACTGGCCCGCAGCCCGGCTTCTATTTAATTGTCCCTCCTCATTCAGGCTCTTTGCAATTGAATCGTCTCCCAGACCAAGATATTCACGCTCCTTGCTCATACAAAATAGATCCAGGAAGTTAATATCGAGGAAGGGAAATGCCCGTGAAATATTAATTGTCAAATTCTCACAGGTAGATAATTCAGGAGCTATGGGTATTTTCGGTTCACCTGTACAAAAAAAAACGTTTCAGAGACGCATATATTATTGTTTTGCATTTTCAATATAATAAACTTTATCTGACTGTGTGTGGGAGAATGGTCGAGTGTCCAATTGCGAGCAGGAGGAGACTCCTCCTTAAAAAGGACTTAGTGTGAGCCAGAAATCAAATCAGGGTCTACACAGTGAGCGTTCTCTACACTACATATAGTGGAAATGCCATTTTCAATGCCAAATTTAATGCACCTGCCCATAATTCTGATATTAAAAAGATTAATAATAAATATGCTATGAATGAGTACATTTTTCAAAATTATTTATTGCTAAAGAAGGCAGATTGTAATTTTATCATAAAAAATGTTACATTTGTCCAGGGAGTGTGTGGTTAGGACAGCGGTTGGAGAACTGGGTTTTTGCTGATTATTGTTTATTTGGGGGAGTGAGTCCCTTTAACCTTCTCAGGGGTAAATAGCTACTCATTTACCTTGAACGAAGAAGTAGCTAATCCACTCAACAGAAATTATGGTTGTGAGGTAGCACCCTAGGGCCAAAAACAAACTAAGACCACAATCTTTTTTGGTTTCATGTATGTTAGCATCACGTATTTAATTTTCATTGATAGATATGTGAGCCCAATTATTAACAAAATGTACTACAACTTCGGAAATGACGTCATTTCTGCTATTTGCATATGTAACACCACTTTTCGCATCTTTTCACACTATTTGAAATCATGGGAATGAACGAACTGACCATAAACCAGGTGTAGACCACGAATCATGTGGCAAAAAGTCGTTATGTAGTTTCATGATGTTGTAGCTCATGTGCTGCCGTCTATGCGGTAAATCATTTGGATTTTGCAAACTGTCATCGATAAGATGATACATTTTTAAAACAAGAACTTTTTTGTACATTAAAACACGAAAAAAAAAAACCTGCCCGTATGTAAATTGGAAAAGAATAGAACGGTGATTGAGACAGCTCACTAATTAGCTCAATCACTCAATCACTTACATGTGCTAGAGGTTTGTGAACTATTCCATTCACTGAATCGGTTGATACACCATTGTAATGATACAACACTCATCCACGGGACCTCCTAACCTCCCAAGACAAGGGCATGGGACCAACATGCAAAATGATGTGTTGAACTCGGCACCAATATCCCATTTGAGCCTCTCGAGGTTTTTTATCATTTGGTGCTGGGGCTGGTTAAGTATTATTATGTTAAGTAGGATCAAAATATTTCGGATTTTTTTTTTTTTTTTTGGAGGAAGTTTCTGTTTTTTCGATGTTAGCCTCTTGGCAGGTACTTAATCCATAATACCAGAATAAAAACTAATGAATTTTTGAACAAGCATTGTTCAGGTATTCCGTCAGACACTGGCATAGGTATCTCACACCTCACTCACCCACCCCTGCCATAAAAGCCCGCTAAGATTTAATAAGACCAAGTGTCCTTATCCGAACGGCTGTTCCACGGAGGCGAGAACACAGCCATAAAAGACTGAAAGGGAGCCAGCTATTTACCAGGGCCGCTTTGAAGGGGCTCACTCACAACCACTCGTCATATCCGAAATTGAATGAGATCCCGCCAAGTTGGCCTCTGCATACTTAACCCCCTCCACCCAGACTTTATTACACCGACGCGTCCACATAACTGCCCCCCTCTTACACTTTTACAAATTTTATAGCCTCGCCCGCCTTCGCTCTATGTCATTTTAATTTTAATTTATGGGATCATCCCCTCCCAGTTTTCGGAGTTATGTAAGAAACGCCGAAATGCGGGCTAAGATATATTGTATATTTAAAAAGGTCTAACTCGCTCTTAAGGCGTTGGATGGAGGGGGGGGTTAAATGTTATTAAAACACTTTTTCCTACTTCTTATTTGTTTTATCAGAGTATCTTTAAGTTACAAAAAAAAAAATTCTGTCGAAAATAATTTCCGTGTACATAGATTTTTCTTGACCAAACACTGTTTCTTTAACTTACCCCTCCATCCGTACTTGCTATAACATCCCATATCTCTCTATGTGCGTTTTCTTAAAATAGGGTTTAAGGAACAATAATTTCAAAATAGTACAAATAAGATTTTTTTTTACTTACAAAAACTTTACTATGATAAAATTACATTCTGCCTCATTGGGCAATAAGTAATTGTGATAAGAGCCCAGCGGAGGCTCACCGAGAGCGCAAGAGCCACAGACGCTCAGGACATGATTGGAGAAACTGACCATTGCCAGGACTCCCACTGTCACGCATTTATTATAGCATGTCACGAGGCCACTGACTTTTTAGTCTCCCAGGAGGATTACAGGGATGAGTGGTGCAGTACAAAGACTGTGCTAGGGGGATTAGGGTGGTTGGATAGGTTACTATGGAATTTCATGAACCTGAAAGGGATGAGAATGTAAGGTATATTGAGATCGTTATGAAGGGTTTTGTTGTTGTAATAAGGGGCATTTACTATTGTACTAAGGACTTTTCATTGAAAGGATTGGATACGCTAGCCATAGCTCTAAATTTTATAATTAAGTTAACATTTTTATTTAGCCGATAGCAACATTTACTGAATTTGTGCTTTTGGGCTCTGTACAACTGCATTTGAACTGAATAGAAATTGACATAAGACTAGGAAATATTTTTGGTTCCATTTAAAAAATTTGCCGATCTCGAACGGTTCTACTTTCTAACAACAATCCCCTTTTATACGTCTGCTTGCGTGTTCTGCGATAGCAATTAAAAATAGAAATTTTAAACCGAGCCTACATCAGAGAGAATAATACATCAAAAGAAATAGCTCTATCCACTCATCAGAGCTAATTTTGATGTTTTAGCTATATTCTTATATTTGTGACGTATGGTTTAGCAAATGAAATATAATGTCTGTGATAAAAGACCGAAACAAATTACTTTAGTTCATGATTAATAATTATTTAACGATTTCACCCATTTCCCAAAATATATGTTTCTACGCTCCAATTATGGTTATATAGTTCATTACCGTGGCATGTTATTTCTATTCTGCCTATTTCAAAAAGTTCTATCTGGTTTAATACTATAAAAAAAAGCCACTTGCTCTTAACTCAAATGGAATTCTCATGAATAAACCAATTCATCGTCAATCATTCGTTGAATAAACATTTAGGAACTCATCAATCAAAAGTAGGGAATTGGCAATTCTTACTAATTGGCTTATTGTACTCTCTTTTGGCCATGGAATCTCTTAAACGGGTCAAATACTGACAAAATATTTTATTTTTGGCTGAGAAAATATTACCATCTATCTTCATTATCCGTCCACATGTCTTGACGTTTTCCAAATAAAAATATTACTAAATTGGTATCATTATTGGGGGACTATTACTGTTTGTGAAAGCAATAATTATTAACTCCATCCGTAACTCCAAATCCATACTATTAAGCGTCTGTATATGTGCATTCGGTGTGATGCTAGAGTTTCTATTAAGCTATCTGTAAAGATGTTCAAAACGCCTGTTTATCTCTTGTTAGTTTTTATCATATTTCTGTTTTTTATTGAAACAGTAAAATTAATAATAGTAAAAGTATAAATCGTGCTATCTTGCAGAAACAAGCGTCTGTTTTCGTAATAAAAGTAATAACTTTGTTTGTTTGTTTTTTAATGCCAGCTATTTATTGTCTTTCAAATTCTGATGACATTGATGACCTTCTTCATGGACTTGTCAAAGATAATATTGAATATGGTAAAACAACTTATGAAGAAAGCTATACATAATAAGGGGAAAAATTAAGAGATTCTAAGACTGAAATGAGCGGTAATGAAGACAGTGGGGTGGATTACGATTTTTTTATGACCACTCAAAAAGTGAATGCCAAATTAATAAAAATATGGAAATTATTCTAGTAGGATGGAAGAAGTGGTCACTGGTCGTGTTTTTCGCGATGCTTTACGTTGCTAGTACAAATGCCCAAACTCTATATTCAAAAAATATGGCACTTTGCTGGATTATGCCTTGGAGGAAATTCCTTACAGCTGTCGCCAAAGGATAGACAACCTAGCATGCTCTAAGGAGATATCACCTTTCAAAAAAGGCACTTTAAAAGGAAAAAAAAAAAAAGAAGCTAGAGAAAGTAGTAGTATTTGTGGCAGCGAATCGGCCAGGAAAAAATGCCGGACCTTCGACACGTCGCTTTATGTCTTCTTTATGAATTGATTGTTCTTTTCTTTCATTTTAACCTGGTTCGTTTTCAATACATTTAATTTAGTTTGTGTTTCAATTCAGTTTTTTTCCTATATTTATCCTAAATAACATATCTTCTTTGATGTTTATTACCAAAAATATTATACAAATATTATAGTAGGAGATAAAATATTCTTGTAAGACATAAGGTCCCATAGAGAAAAATGGTTGCTAATAGAAAATATGAAAAAATTATGTTTGCTGTACCTGAAGGTTTTGAGCGAATGTTCTATAAATAAATTTAGTCATTTTTATTTAATCTTTCCATTTTGTCCTAAAAATGAATCCCATTATATATTTGTCAACATATTAATACACATACAAAATGTGACATCTCAATTTGCCCTTTTATATGTTTAAAATTAAAAAATGCCTAATTTTCAAAACTCCATCATTTTGGACAAATGCCAAATATTATTCGACTAACAAAACCAAAATAATTATTATATATCTATTGTAATTTATTATTGATAATATTCAAGGCTGATAAAAAATAATATTGAGCGCGAGAATTATTTCGGTGAGATAGTTACGTAGGTGTATAACTTGTACCTTTTAGAGTATTTGACTTAATGTAATTTTAAAAATACGTATCTTTTACGAGAAACAAATTAGTTGTGTTTATTTAACCCAATTATAATTTTTTAAATATTTATAGATGAATTTGCAGCCATTTTATATGAGAGGTACAAATTCCCGGTATTGTTCGTGTTCAGGGCAAGCCCGCCGCAGGTTAGTTGTCTATTACATATAACTTTAAATTACTGTTTTAAATTTAAAAAGTGAAGTTCTGTTCGATGAATTTTCCCAGAATCCGATGGGATCTACCAGCCGAACTAAAACTAATTTACACTAATAAAAAAATTCACTATAGGAAAAAAACAAACCTAAAACCTGTACATTTGTAAATAACTTGTCACGGAACATTGCCACGTTTTAAATAAACAAAATAAAAAACCTACACAATACCTCGGCTTTATTTTTTATTTTATTTTTCTCATAGCTATATCCTCTGTTTATTGAGCGGACGTGCCCTCGCTGAAATGAACAGAAACCTGTACTTTTTTTTATAGCTATTGTTTATTGTCAAAACGTGTATCGAACTATCAAGCATGGAAATGAGAATGATCAATGGCTATCATAAAGATCGAATGATAACTGATCCTAGATGCAACACATCAAGCGACTCGGATAAATCAAAAATCCTTTCAACGATGAAATTCAAATTAGCCTCTATTACTAGGGAGGGACCTAATTTCTCACCACAAACGATAATTTCATATAAAATTATATAAGAATTTTAGCTCATTGACCTCAATTGTCTCTGAATAATTAATTGAAAATTTATGAGATATTTATTTTTACTGCAGGATATCAAATAAAATTTTATATATGGAGTATTTTTACATTATAATTATTAATTACACCCCGTGTTTCTCTGTATTCAGGAGGATAGTGATTTTGTACTTTTTTTCTGAATTCTGAACTTTTATTTCTTACAATCTGTAAATATTTTACGTAAATTAAATTATAATTAATTGCCTGTAATGTAACCATTGCTGTTCAATTATTTCATACATGCAATTAGACTATGACAGCCAAATAAAAATGATAACAAATTATCGATTTTGAATATCAAAAGTATATTTATTAACTGTTGGTTAAAATTCAATGACAGACACTACTGTGAAAATAATGAAGCACGACAAAACATTGTCACGAGCCCGTTTATCAAACATTCCGAACATCATTAATCCGAAGTCATTTAATTTTTAAAGTTACATTATTCCCTAATGGTTTTAAAAAGAACGCATTAATGAAAAGATTAACTATTTACACGTCTTGTAGATATGATAGATGCCAATTCCTATCTTCCTATCACGAACTAAACATAAAACATCAATCTAGTGTTTTAACATATTTATAAGAAATTGATAAGTAATAGTTATTGGTGGTAGATGTGTAATTCTTTATTCCTTCTATCGCGTTGATCACATGCTTCTAGCATTAACTTAAAAATGTATTACGAATATAATGTGTATGCACATTAAGGAAATGAAGATTCAATGATTAAAATCTAAGCGACGTGAGTAAATCTCCACGACTCAAATTTTTCCCGTCACCTTATCACACTACCTCCATTTTCCTTTATCGGGGGCTTGGTTTACTAGGACCTAGTCCACCACCTTTTAACAGAAAAACCATAGGCGTCATTGTTCCCTTAAAACCCCCAAAGGCCCAGAAAAAGCAATGTACTCCCTCACTACACCAATTAAGCATTCCGCTTCGTCCAGTCATCACTGGATATCTAGATGTGGAAGCTGCCACGAGCCGGAGTCATCCGGGTGTAGCTCCTTTGGGTCCTAGGAGCATCTCTAATAGCATGATTCTGGAAGCTAGGGGCACTCTTTTCATGAACAGAATAATGTAAGAAATAGTACCATTATAGTTTGTTCGGTAGAGGCAAGTTTTTTATTCACATGTTCTGCCCGACCAATGTGCCTTAAGAATAAGGAACCGGAGTCCTACCGGGATCTCGGCGACGACCTATTTCATTGGTCAGATCTACGTAGTCCTTAGTTCCGCAAAAAAACCCGTAAATTTACTTCAACTGGAAAGATCAGTATAGCAAAGGACCTGACATCCGATTCTATTCCAAACAGCCAATGCATATGCCTCCTATTTGTGTTCAGGATAGATACAAACATACAAACGAAAAGTAACCATTTTAACTCATCAAGTATCAATCATCAAGCACTTTCACGTTTTCCATAACTTGTGACGATGAGTCTTCTGATCTGAAAATTCACAAAGCCTTTTCCCGCACCCCACCAAGATAGAGCAGAACGTATAAGCCAGAAGAATGCTTATTTTACTAATAACTTGCGTGCCTAAGTTCATTTTTTTTTTTAAGATGCTACATGTGCTAGATGTCTATATATTTGCCAATACACATAATACATAAATTGTGACAGGTCCTATATATTGTGATGATCATAAACTAAACAATGGTTCCTGATGGAGGTCACACGTGGCTGTCAGTCGTGATTCCTCGTGTAGTGCAGGGATAGTTGTCGCTAACACTGATTAATAAGGCCCAGTTGTCGGCCAGTGATATTGTATGACTAACTTATATACCTGTTTCGACTGGGTCGGATTTGCATGCATCTACATACGCCACCAGTTGAGGTTGTTTTAAGGAGAACTCCTTTTGAGGGAATTTATAATTTAATTTAGATAACTAATTATACCGGATAGGGCTAAGAAAGAGACGCAACTTTGGTGAAATTTCTTTATGGTAATCATTTTTGTGGAATTTTGAATTAAATAATCATTGCGGAAGTGTGAGCTCGACATTGCTGGTGTATTTTAATTATTTGTAATACTCTAAGCTCCCCTTTAACTTCATAAAATACGCCGAAGCCATATTTTTCGTGAAAATTAGTTACTATAATATACTAAATCACTTTTCCATAATGCACTTTTATTAGGTAGAGAAGAGGTTATAGATTTACAAGAGGAGATATCGTCTATTCTCACATTTAATAGAATGTTTGCGGCTTAGCGTAATAACGCGAATAAGTTTATAGTTGACAATCTTATGTTCACCATTTTGATACACCATATTTATAATTATAGATACGAGAGGCATGGCCAAAATTTTGCTACCTCTCACAATCATGGAATGATATGAACCGTCAAACTATTCCTGAATAAATCGATCTTTCATAGTGTGAACAAGTATCTGTTTGTGTTATTATGACTCACTCCCTAACAAAATATATTTATGCTTAGAATTTTATTACAGGAAACTAAATTTAAAATAGGATTTAACCAACAATAAAATGTAAAATAATATATATTTTAACAGAAGAATCAAAATATCAACTCTAACTGTATATTATATCATACCAGAAAGTTGATTCTACGAATTATGCATTATTTATATTAGAAATGTGATGAATTACTTTTAAATAGAATGACTAAATGGCTCAGAATAGATACCATAGATGTTCTCAGTATAATATTGATAGATAAACAACATTATTATGATAAAATTACAACCTGCCTTATAAGTAATTGAGACCATATTTACAATTCATCATTCACTCGCTCGTACATACAGTATTTAACAAACAGCTCAGAGGCCTCTCGAAACCACATGGTTGTCACCTCCCATGCATGCGAAAGAGGAAGTGGAGTCTTGAGAAGTCCCCCACGATCCTCCATCAGCCTCGTCACCGGATACGAGCCAGTGGAGGCTGAAGACCGCGAGAGCCACATACGCTCAGCACATAATTGGAGAAACTGGCCATTGCCAGGACTCCCACTGTTACGCATTTATAGCAGGTCACGAGGCCACTGCCGTTTTAGTCTTCGAGGAGGATTATAGGGATGAGTGCTGCAGTGCAATGACTATGCTACTGGATTAGGGCGGTAACACCTAGGTAAAACCTAAACCTAGAACCTAAGACTAAAGCATTCCAGCCACGACAGTGTCCTACCATCGATGGGGGAACGGAGCGGGGGTTATAGTGTTAAACACTGGGTTGGTTAGTTATTGCAAGGAGTCGAAAAATGTCTACGTTGGATGAATTCATCCACCGTAGGCAGCTCAAATATCTCGTGAAGCTCACTGTTGCTCCGCTGTTCGAATGAAGTACCTCTGACCACTTTCATCAGTATACCGTTTTGGAATTTAATGTACACTAACCAAGGATCTCTATTTGTATTAGACCAAACAATCGCCTTCACCGGACGTCTAAATGCCTTCTCGAATCATCTTATCGAGTATACAACCCCAAATAAAGGAGAGCACCGGTAGAACAGACTATCAATGGGCTACAGTATGCAGTCCCCATATTCTGTTAGAGCATAGGAAGAGAAAGAGCGACTTCTCCAATATTCATGGAGGACATTTAGGGTCGGTAGGGGGAGGCCATGAATTGTGGCGTGGGTGTTGGCCGGTGCTTGTGCACACTGGTCGCTGGAGGATAACCCAACTACGACTAGCTAATGTCAGCGGCTTCTGGTCTGCGGTAGGCCCGCACGTTCGCCATTACCCTATGGGTCATTGGCAGTGGAAGTGTTAGCCAAACATTGAAATATCCATACAATACTGCGGTTGGCACCTTTAAATCCATCTGCAACAGTAAAAACCAATAACGGTCTCACCATTGTTTTATTAATGATAAGAAAATTGCCTTGTATTGTTTTTTAACACCCAGAATTGTATTACGTCATATCAATGACTTTTTTTTCTTTCATAGCCCCTTTAAATTTACAGATAATTATAGATCCTCAGGTGAATCTATTTTCAAATTATTTTTGTATTTCCTGTAGCGTCGCTACTTTATATACAGGTTTTGTTATTTTATAAAAATTATATAATGCAATAAACATGCATAATGATATACATTATACGTGACTGAACTGAACTGACTAATAAAGGTTATGGGACTCACCTTTTTGATCAAACTTAAAACTAACTTACATACTAATTCTTAATCTAATTTTTCCCCGACAGTCTGTTGCCATCGATGCGGGAGGGGTAGTGGGGCCATAGTGTTCAATGAATTTTGAATATAGACGTGCATATATATCACGGGTAGTGTCCATGATTCATCCACAATTCACACAATGGTATATCGCACCTTCACATTGTAAACAGTCTTAAACATATCGCAAACATTTATTATTCAATTTTTTCAAAACTTAGTACAAAACTTTTTCTTTTAATTGAGTAAGTTTTCAATTGTATTACTATTATATTTATAAACATATGTTCACATACATACCCATACATTATCTTCGCCAATACAATTTCACAAGGAGAGGTTAATACAAATTACCGAATCTAGATTCATCTGAGGATATATAATTATCTGGAAATTTAAAGGGGCTATGAAAAAAAAAAGTAAATTACCGAATCTAGTAAAATGTATCATGGGTAGTGTCCATGATTCATCCACAATTCACACAATGGTATATCGCACCTTCACATTGTAAACAGTCTTAAACATATCGCAAACATTTATACTTATTAGATTCTTAGAGAGATTATTAGATGCCTGAGGATCTATAATTATATATGTAATTATCCGTAAATTTAAAGGGGCTATGAAGGAAAAAAAAAAAAAATTACCGAAACATGTAATAATAATATAGTAACCTCATCGCAGCCAACATGAATTTTAACAATAAGAGGTTCAAGTTGGACCACTTCACTAAATGCCAGCCAGCGTCCACCCCTCGAGCCCCTGTGAACTTGGACTCAAAGTCCAACCCCAACTTCTATCATTCCTTTGCTTTTGGTGTGGATTACATCGGAAAATGACAAAATATGTACTTTTTTATATTTTTGAGGGCGTGGCGTAACACTTATTATTCTGGTTAGTAACTGATGCAAGGTACAGCGTTGACAATAGGCATTTATGTAAATATGTAGATTGTGATCGGCTATTCTCTCGGGCGACTCGGACCTGGTCGGGAACTGATCAAAATTAGTATAAGTCTCATCTAAGCAGGGTTCGGATCCCAGTCGGAAGTTGCTTACGATCAGTATGAATCGTCAAGTCCCACCGGCTCGTGACAACTGAGCAGGGTCTAGTCGGGAGCTGCTGTCTGGCATGTTCGCTTCCCAAGAGCCACCTGGTGACTTCTCCAGACACTTCCGCCAGCTTGACAACCTGTCGAGGGGTACCTGAACTGGATGATCCAGTACCTGCCCTCCGGTAGTTAACATTCAAATATTCGACACGTTTGACGAGGCAAGATACGCCTATTGTGAGAGCACATCCACGATTTTAAAGGAGTGAGTTTTCAGTTGAAATCTTCAGTGTAGAGCGTTCATGGATGTGGCAGGTATCAAGGGGTTGATTACCCTTTTGGAAAAATCACTTTATATTTTGGGTATGTACCTTAAGTGACAGTTTAATTTGTTATTAGAGTGAGTTTTGAAGATAGAAGTTTTGTATCCTCTTTTAATACTCGCCTCCTTTCTTCCTAAAACGTACTTTCTACACGATGACTACATCCGGTCGGAGATCAATCTAAAGCGTCACACAGTCACAGATCAGTCAAGTAACTTTGCAATGCCTGACTGTTTAATTGTTCGCATCGTTTCATTTTATATTTTAAATTTTTAAATTATACGTTAGCTGTCGAATATACAATACAACAAGTAACAGTGGTCATATGATAGGAAGAGTATTCAGTCGAGTAGGCTCCTACTCCACAACGTACTCTCATCATGGATGAAAGAGATGTGGGTACATACAATTTTTTTCAGATTTAGGTTTTTTTTTTATTGTAATTTTGAACGACATTTATTTGAAAGGAAATTAAGCAGAGTTAAATGGAAATGTCAAGGGATACAGAATTTCGCGTGTTCTTAAATTTTTATATTTTACTATGAAAAAACGTTTATCTATTTTTTTTTTTTTAAATACTACATTTTATTGTTTTGAATATTGCTGTGTCGGTTGAAAAAGAGGCCAATAGCTTGAACGCATGAATAATAAGAGGTTCTAATATAATATTTAATGATTAATAATACCTTTTCTATCTGGTGAAGCGGCTGACCGAGGAGCGTGGGGGACTTCCCAAGACTCCGCTTCCTCTTTCGCGTGCGAGGGAAGTGACAACCATATGGATTTGGGAGGCCTCTGGGCTGTTTGTAAATACTGTATGAATGAGGGAGCGAATGACAATTTCAAATATGGTATGAATGTTTTCATTCATTATCACAATTACTTATTGCCCAATGAGCCAGATTGTAATTTTATCACAATAAAGCTTATTATATATAAAATGCCTGTTCTATGACTTTGATTACTAATTTTTTAATGGTATAAGAAAATTTAAAATATATATATCGGGGGATGTCCAGATAATAAAGACAATAAACGACCGCAAGTAAGGGAGTCGATCTTGGTGGATTGTTGGATGACTTGTTTTCTTGTATTATTTTTTGCTCCGTAGGCCTCAATTTTCTCCTAAGAAAAAACTCAGCAATATAAATATCAAAAGAGCTGTCACTTGAGGAATTTCGGAATTCATGTCCGGGCCATTTCAACTATAAAAAAAGGGCTCAATTATAATTTTCAAACAGATGCTTTTGTTGTTAGTGTTTAATGTGCTATTGCGATCAAATTAAACTAAATAGATAAATTTATTCCGTTGGACCAAAACGTTATAAAATAAAGACTTACCAGTCGAAAATCGAACCCTACCTTCCTCAGACCTGGTCGACTATAACATTGCCTTGTACTGTATACAAATAAAAGTTAAAACATAAAGATTTACCCTCCACCCCCCGCCCTGTTAAAATGCTAAGAGATGGAAGACACGGTCACTGAGCAGAATGAAAACCATCCCGCAAACCACGGAGAAGTGATTTTTTTTTTACACAAGCTGCTTAATAGAAGGAGGGGAAGTCTAGTTCTTATAAGAAGGCTAAGTGGCCCTTCAAATGCTACTGAGTTGCTGAGCTGAGAAGATTCTCTCCAGCCAAGTACTTCCCACTCAACGACCGTGATGTTTGAGGGTGTAAGTTCAAGAGCTCAACAGCAACATAGTCTAATTGTCTATTTCTGTTTAGAGATTTCAATGCTCTTATTGACTCTGACCATGGCGGCGTGTCCTTCGAAGGGCCTCCCATAATGTCTTTCTAAAACCCTTGACCGATTAACAACTTATATGTTTACTGATACTGCAGCACAATTCACATCCTAAAGGGGTGTTTGTTATTATCGAACTAATCTAAGCTGGCATGACGCAAAATGTACCTTTTCACAATACTCAAGCATAGCTTGATGTATTTTTAGTGCTCAATTTTTTTTTTTTGACTGCATGGCCGATAACTTGAATTAACTCCATACGGAAACTATTGAAAAACAATATAGTTTTCTTTTTGGCTTAGCAATAAAAATTTTAGTTTTCTAGTTTATTTCAATGAGCAGTATTTTTCAACAATCTCACCTTAACTAGGGTGCTCCTAGCATATTAACATAACGTAGGAGTAACATGTTAATAAGTCAAATGCAGATGAAAAATAGATGGCATTCATGCATTCCTAAACCATTGCTGCCTCATCGGACAAAGCACGATCAAATGTTTTATTAATAAACACTAATGTCTACCTGCTGTTCACAGCCAATGATTTATTCAAGAAAGCGAAACTGACAACATTATAATCGTTATTACGCCGAATGAGACATACTCACCCTTTACACATACACATACATCACCTGAGGATCTATAATTATCTGTAAATTTAAAGGGGCTATAACAAAAAATATATTTATATGTATCGGCCCACTTTTCGTGACATACCTCTCTCGAGAGGTTGAAGAACGCTGACCTGCACCCGTTGCATGGTGTTAACATTAAGTTTTTTGATTCGTTGCAGCACCTAACAAACCCAGTGTTTAGCACTATGACCCCACCACCCCTCCTGCATCGATAGCAACAGACTGTCGGGCAAAAATTAGGTTAAGAATTAGTATGCAAGTTAGTTTTAAGGTTGATCAAAAAGGTGAGCCCCATCACCTTTATTAGTCAGTTTAGTCCAGTCACGTATAATGTATATCCTTATACTTGTTTATTCATTATATATTTTTTATAAAATAACAAAACCTGTATGTAATGTAGCGACACTACAGGAAATAAAAAATTAATTTGTAAATAGATTCGCCTGAGGATCTATAATTATCTGTAAATTTAAAGGGGCTATGAAAGAAAAAAAACAAAAACTATATGTATGGTACCCAAGAGAAATTTATAAAAAGGATGTTTTTTCTTAAAATTTTGGGCGGAAAAAATCCACTAAAAAATTAGCTACTCTCTGTATAGGAATTTGAACCCAGACCCATCGTAATGTATACTATAATCACTGAATAAGTAAATTCGAAATTTAAAAAAAACAACAGCTTATAAATGGAGCAAGGGTGGATCTACAGTACTAGGCATTTTTTTATGATTGACTCCAAACAGGTAAGGGGTGAGTCCAATCTCTCTCACCTGGAATCGCTAGATTTGATCGTCCCACTTCCGACACCGTAATGGTGTTATATTGATCACTCGCCCTCTTGTGTCATACGAGTGTAGTACATACGAGTAATACAACAATACACAATAAAAAAAACTGGGGACTGAAATATGTATTATTCAGATAATAAATAAAATTTCCCCGATCTCAATGATAATCTAATATATTTTCAGGCACACATGAATATAAATTGTTCTACGCTCTCAGCTCAGTTCCGTTTCAAAACAACAATATTTTTTTACTATTGTTCGTTTATACATCTAGACATATTGAAATTCTGATCATGGGAGCATTGTAAAACATTCACTGTTCGTTGCTAAGTGGAAAATTCTAAAGGACGTACAAATAGTGAATTGGAGTTTCCTCCGGTTTTTAATTTATCATCCCCGACCCTTTCCCTTCAGGAAGAGAAATTGGTTCTCTATAAGTTAACTTTTTCTCATTAGGCAGAATCCGTTTCGGAGAAGTAAAGAAATAAAAATTCAATTGGAGCGTAATAGAATCTGAAAGTTTAAGGGTTGAGGGAGGAGACAGAAAGGCCTATAGCTGGGAATATGAGCAACGATTGTCTCCGGAAGGGGTAGCAACGTTGGGGTCGGATCACCTCTTTTATACAGCTCACCATTCAGAGAGCAAGTATTATGAAAGTTATATGATATTAGACTTTCTGTTTTGATATATAAGTACAATCACACCAACGTAACGCCGTCATTGAACGCTATATCAAATAGGCCTCGCTAGCTCTCGTCTAATTATGAATATAATCTAATGAATAAATAAATTCGTCTCTTCATAAAGTTTTATCATCACACAAATGTTTTCAATTGTCGTAACAGTGAATAGCCTCTGAAAGAGAACGACATATGATAGGAAGTAGATAACCTAAAGCAACAAGCTTGTCAGCTACATAAAGAATGTACATAAAGGTAAATCTCGAACTGAGCGCTCTCTGGCATAAAGATGTTATATTAAGCCACAACTGGGCCGAAATTTTTAAATCAACTTAAGCATACTATGTACCTAAATACAAAATATCTAAGGTGAACACATTAGTAAGCAACCAGATTGTAAAATACTTATGTTCACCATTTTGATACACCATATTTATAATTATAGATATGAGAGGCATGGCCAAAATTTTGCTACCTCTCACAATCATGGAATGACATGAACCGTCAAACTATTCCTGAATAAATCAATCTTTTATAGTGTGAACACGCATCTGTTTGTGTTATTATGATTCACTCCCTAACAAAATATATTTATGCTTAGAATTTTATTACAGGAAACTAAATTTAAAATAGGATTTAACCAACAATCAAATGATGAATGAATCAAAATATCAACTCTATATATTATTTAAAACCAGAAAGTTGATTCTACGAATTATGCAATATTTATATTAGAAATGAGATGAATTATTTTTAAAGAGAATGACTAAATGGCTCAGAATAGATACCATAGATGTTCTATAGTATAATATTGATAGATAAACAATTTTATTATGATAAAATTACAACCTGCCATAGTAGACAATTAGTAATTGAGACCACATTTACAATTCATCATTCACTTGCTCATTCATACAGTAATTACAAACAGCCCAGAGGCCCTGTTGACAACCACATGGTTGTCACCTCCCTCGCATGCGAAAGAGGAAGCGGAGTCTTGGGAAGTTCCCCACGATCCTCCACCAGCCTCGTCACTGGATACGTGACAGTGGAGGTTGACGAAGAGCGCGAGAGCCACATACGCTCAGGACATGATTGTTTAAACTGGCCATTGCCAGGACTCTCACTGTCACGCATTTATAGCAGGTCACGAGGCCACTCCCGTATAATCTCCTAGGAAGATTATAGGGATGAGTGGTGCAGTGCAATGGCTGTGCTACGGGATTAGGGTGGTTGGATAGGTTACTATGGAATTTCATAAACTTGGAAGGGATTAGTTTAAGAATCTGGGGTATATTTAGATCGTTATCTATATTACTGAAAACCACATTAAGCTTTAAATAGATAAATTGAGATAGAATTTCTTAGCTTTTTTTATGATTTTTTCTTGATAACTCTCCTAATCGTGATGAAATACAGACTTCAATATTAAATAATCTTTACAACCTCTGGTATAGAACATTCGGACAAGTAGATAAAACGACTTTTTCATACGTTCTACTGTTGGAAAAGTATAACCTTCACTACCACACGAAATCTCACTTAGCGCTATCGAGCAGACAGAACCTAATTATAAAAGGTTGCTTTTGTTAAGGAAAGGCTACAGCCAAGTAATTGACATGTAAATCGGCTCCCATTACTCGTGCTTTAGTCAGTCAGCTGTGAAGTGAAAAAGATCAACATTTCGACCCATACAATAGTGTTTTTCCAGTTGTACTTAGAAATATCAAAACTTATTTTTTGTTTATTCCCTCGGTGCAGAATAAAATAAATAACTACTTATTCCATCCATGATCGAATATAATTCATCATCTTAATTGTTCATTTTCTATTTGTATAAAGGTTGGAAAGGCAATTAGCCAATTGCTTTTCGTTTGTCAACTTCCATGTTTTATGATAGTGGTCGAAAATATTTTCAGTCGATCTGAAATTTTACTAATGTTGATTAGTTTTCATATGAAATACATCGATTGCGTTTATTAAAATAAAAAAAAAAACGCGAAATAAAACGACAGCTAACTTTTAATAGTTCTCTAGACCCACCTCAGAAGTAATTAAGCATAAGAAGCCTTTCATAGATACTACAAAAATATAATTTTGAAAGTCACAACAGAAACTGTATATTGTAAAGGTTATGCCCAAGTTTTATCTATTCCATTGTTCTAATAATTTATATATAATAATATAAAATACGAATAAATAAAAAAAGATATATATTTTATTAAAAAATATCTAGTAGATTTTTTCAAACTCGACAAAGTTTTCAACTTTGTTCAACTTCAACAAACACAAAGAATATTTTCGACAGGAATAAAAAATGGGGGTTAATATAAGTATAATTATAAGAATCTATAATATGAGAGAGACTAATACACATAGTGATTAATGGGTTAAAAGCTATAAAGTAAGAACAATTTAATGACTAGTTATGAATTAGAATAATATTAATATAAGGTGAATATAAGTAATAGTTAAGTAACTTATTAATGAAGGTTTGTTTAGGTAGCAGCTATATGTTTATTAGTACTTATTATTAGGAAGAGGTAACTGTCCTTGAGACTGAAGGCATTATGTTAGTCATTGGCTAGTGTGGTGCCTTCAAGGCAGAATTTTTCTGGCGCACCACCACGCGTGGTGTACTTTCAGCACAACATTAAATGCTTATTTTTATATTAAATTGTGGTTTTCAGATGCCATAAACTTCTAATCCTCCTTTGGTACCTACCTTCTTGCTTCCTAAAACATCCGTTCTGCCCAATGATTGATTACCACAGGAAAAAGCTATAGATATGACAACACTTAGGTATGTGAAGTAATGTTACAATGTCTGTTTTATTGTAGCATCGCTTTATTTTACACTGTAAAATTATCTCTTCAACTATTCCATCCATAAGGACTCATCTGTAAAATTATTTTGTCTATAGGCCGAAAATAGAGAAAAAAATTGGCGTGAGCGCTGAAATATTACAAGTTTGATGGGACAGAAATTGTAACAATCTCACGTGTGGTAATTTTAATGAACATAGGATCAATTATCAGGGTATAACTAATACATACGTGAGAAAATATTTCAAACTATGCCAACATTCATATCATCCAGAAGCAACCTCAAATATTTTTTCGCCATGTTCACAGGTTCCTTAGTCTCTAAAATCATTAAGATAAAAAACTGTTATTTCAAAATGAAAAAGAATAATTGGTCGGCGGGCCCTTCTGTAGGGCTGTTGCAGCTATCATTCATAATGCTCTCTAGATTTCATTATCTTTCTAATGAGCGTCATTGCCTTTTAAGCATTTCTGAAATTCTTCCTCTCCCGAGGTTATTTTCCTCTCCTGGTTCATTTCTTCTTCTTCCTGGCTCCGGTCATTACCTTACCTTCCTTTGAATGAGGTCAAGGGAGATGTAATTTTACCAGTTTATCAATATTTACCAATCGTCTCGATATTTTTCCCCTTTTTAAATTTATTTAAAAAAATAAATTAAGCTATCATTGAATACTACACTTTTATTTATGAGCTCTTGATATCTGCACTGCACATATAGATAGTACAAAAGTTATTATTATTATTACTTGTTAATTAAAACGCTGAGTAGTTCTTCTCAACTATTTGTCATAAGTGTTTATCGAACGTAAGTCCTGTGTTCCGGCGGGAAATTTAGACTAGCTGAGGAAGAGAAATCCAACTTCAGCATTTATCACAGGTTCGAAATACCGTATTTTTAAGTTGATGATAATTTTTCAAAAATTTAATTAGAGGGTTCGTACGATAAGTTCATGGTGAATGTAGAATATAGAAGTAAGTGAATTTATTGGTATAAAGGAGAAGTAGTGTTATTTGTTTTTCTATCATAAGTTAGCATTTAGTTTAGTAAATAGTGGTTCCGTTACAACTTTACTAAATAAATTGAACACCCAAATGGTGTGTGTGGGTATTACTAATATATTTTTGTTTCTATTATTATTTTCACCTTTGTAATGATGAGTTTGTATATGTGAACTGTTTATTAACTTAGCTCACCCGTGCTATGCCATTAGTAATTTATAATGATATTAATCATTCACATTTTATGTCCTTCATTTTGTTTGAAATGCAGTTCGTAATTGATGTATAAATAAATAAAAATGCCTAGGTGACTGATACGTGGATTGACTAGTTGTATTGGCATGATTTATATGGAGGACATGTTTCATATCAATCAAGTCGCTTGTCAGGACGTAAAGCAACCTTCACCAGTCAAATTTTTAATTGCTTTATCCCTCGCACATTTACTTGAGGTATCCAAAAGTGGTGTCAGCCCATTTATGAAAACCAGAAACCCTCGTATGTCTGGCCAAAAATAGTATTTTATTATAGGCACTAGCGCTTTCAACAGCGCTCGCTTTGCCATTTGAAAGTTTTAATTGTGCTAGCAATCAGGGTGGAGTAGGAGAGAGCGAAGAAGAGATCAGACACTGCCCTGATTGGCAACATCATTCGCACTTGAGGATGGCAACGTAACTGCACAAGAGTTAGCCTTAGGGGTATAGTGAAAAGCTCGTTTGTAGCCAGACATTGTTGTAGAAGAATGTAAACTTAATCCGAAACCGGCACATACATCCTACAACACCTTATGTTTCCACTTGTGTTTCTGTGTTTGCATTGGTCATTGGGACTCTCTTGTTCAAGCTGGAGACCGCAAAGGAGGTCTCAGTGGTATTCGAATGACAAGTTAAATACATCTAAATCCACTAGAGGTGGTTAGGTTTCACGAACTAATTAATTGCTATGTATAACATTAATTATTTCCTTTACGATAGTTAAAAAAATTAAATGCAAGCATTTGCTCGATCGATGCCTGGGTGATGGTAAAAAAAACCAAACCCATGTAAAATGACGAAAGGTTCAATATCCATTGTATTTAGTTATTAATTAAAAAATTAATTTCTCGTACAGTGACGCGACTGACGGAGGAGCGTGGGGGAATTCCCAAGACTTCGCTTCGTCCTTCTGACGCGAGGGAGGTGATAACCATGTGGACTTGGGGGACCTCTGGGCTGCTTGTAAATATTGTATGAATGAGCGAGTGAATGATGAATTGTAAATATGGTATGAATGAGCGAGTGAATGATGAATTGTAAATATGGTATGAATGAGAACATTTATCTCAATTACTTATTGCCTAATAATAAAATTTATAATTTATATAATAAAAGTTGATGTTGATAAAAAAAAAAAAAAAAAAGAAAAGCTCGCACATACCTATACTGCATTCCTTCTGTTGTTAGTTTTAATTATAACGTGGAGCATGTTAGAAGCTCTACAGTCAAAACAGAGCCACAAGAGTACGGAACGAGTCAAATGATTTGTATACATGATGGGGCGAGAGTAGGGGGCGGAGAGAATTACTTAGTTTGAATTAGCAAGGTTCTCGGCCGACTCTCAGATGAAAAAGTACGCTTCTTTTGGACACTTGTAATTAAAATAATGTTACAAAGCGTAGTTTTAAAAATGAAAACGGTTGCGGCGAGTAATGAAACTCCTGCAGGGAGATAAACTGTCGAGCTCTGGTGAAATTGAGAATAATTCTAACGGGGCTCACCTTCCTTCCCGCTTTATCAAAAAAAAAATAATAATAATTTCTGTGGCTGAAAATAAACAGATTTTCTTTAGTAAAAGAATTTTTTTGCCGACGACATTGCGGTTTACAGCAGCAGCGTGAGTGCGCAGAGAGCTCTTGCACACGCCGAGTTATCAGTGACAGACTGGGCATGTTAAACATCAGCGTAAACGCCGGGAAGACCGACTGCGTAATCTTCTCCCTCCAAAAGGGGAAAAAATCCTTGCCAAAATCGTATATCGTGGGAGGGCAAGAGAGCTCACCAGCTTTCTCAATGTACTATTTGGGTATAAAAATGGATAGGCATCTCCATTTCTCTACTCATTTTAGTAATAAAATAGAAAAAGTACGACAAAGGTCTTACCGGCTATCGCACTTGCTAACTTCACCCAACCTGTCGCTTCGTCTTAAATTGATGATATATAAATGTCTCCTCCGGCCCTTACTCTTACCCACTTGACTCACAATACAGGCAAACGTCTCCAACACTTCCAGAATGCTTGGTGTGCCGTCGGTGGGCGAGTTCATCCGCCGGAGACACATTAAGTTTTTTGACTCGTTGCAGCACCTGACAGACCCAGTCTTTAACACTATGACCCCACCACCCCACCCACATCGATGGCAACAGACTGTCGGGGAAAAATTAGGTTAAGAATTATGTAAGTTAGTTTTAAGTTTGATCAAAAAAGGTGAGCCCCATCACCTTTATTAGTCAGTTTAGTTCAGTCACGTATAATGTATATCATTATGCTTGTTTATTCATTATATAATTTCTATAAAATAACAAAACCTGTATATAATGTAGTGATGCTACAGGAAATACAGAATAATTTGTAAATGGATTCACCTGAGGATCTATAATTTTCTGTAAGTTTAAAGGGGCTATGAAGAAAAAAGTACAAGGATCCGATCACCCTAAATATTTTATATTTCTCCCTCATCCTAAAATTCTAACTAGAGAGCTTAGAAAAAACCCCCCAAAAAAACAGATTTAATCTTGAACTATCAATTACAAGACAGGGAGGCCCTGTTACAATACCTAGCCTTCGATGGTTCAGGCAGTAACATCTATTTGTAAGCTACAAGAAATCCATTGAGGAGTATTAACATTTTCCAGCGCCATTTCTCAGTCTGCGTCGGCTACCTTTAGTGGTGCAGTGAAGATTTTTCCGTAACGGTTTTTAAATACCACCATAATGCCCTTGTGTTGAGAAATTAAGGCCAGAGGTTTCTTAATACAGTAGCTGCCACGGCAGTCCAAGGTCTGCAGGCCGACTTTCTATATGTGCTTTACTTTGTGTATTATGTGAGTCCAAAGCTTTACATTTACTTCACGGTATTCTTTGAAGTATTTTACAGTGTGGGTTGAACCTTGATAAGTGTCCACCCACAGTTCTTTAAAAAGCCGTAGGTGAACAAAGGTACAAAATTCATTATATACCTATACCCTAATGATATCACGTCATACGTAAGACTCAGATATCACGTGTTTTTTTTTCTCCTCTGTAAAATTTTTAAAAATGGATTGACCTGGTTTTGAAACTGAACTTCTCTTATACACAATATTTATAGCAGAGTTCCAGACTTGACAGCACGTGCTTCCTTTAAGCTACCGAAAAACTTCCTGCCGTGAGGTTGGTTTAAAGCAAATCAAATATGGACACATATGGTTATGTGTCCTCTGGCCAGCCCTGCTGTACGGTGCCCCAATATTTACCCACTTGACTGACAACACAGCCAAATGTCTCAAACATTTCCAGAATGGGATCATGCGAAATCCTCTTTCAAGAGGATGAAAAACGCTAATCTGCACCCGCTGCTTGGTGTGCCGTCGGTGGGCAAGTTCATCCATCGGTGACACTCCAATTTTTTTGACTCGTTGCAACACCTAGCCAAACCAAGTGTTTAACACTATGATCCCACCACCCCTCCACATCTATGGCAACAGACTGTCGGGGAAAAATTTGGCTAAAGATTAGTTTGTAAGTTAGATCAAAAAGGTGAGCCCCATCATCTTTATTAGTCAGTATAATGTGTATCATTAAGCTTGTTTATTCATTATATAATTTTTATAAAATAACAAAACCTGTATATAATGTAGCGATGCTACAGGAAATACACAAATGATTTGTAAAGGTCACCTGAGGATCTATAATTATCTGTAAATTTAAAGGGGCTATGAAAGAAAACAAAAAAAAAACACCTCTGGTTCTCTACCTCCTTGGTACAACAAGCAGAAATGATGAAAAATTATCGCATCCTTCACTAATACATGCCAGGTTTACATTTTACTTTGTCTGAGGATGATGGGACCTGCACCGTTACATTAAACGCTGAGCCCTCCCGCTGATTTTTCTTTTCATAAGATCTATTCCTCATTCTCTGGGTTAGTATCAACTTATATCCCGTTATTTTTGATGTGGTTTCAATGTGATGTGTGTACTCTATGGAATAAAAACCATCTGTCTCCTCTACAGCTTTAATTATTTCTATCCTAACCTTTTCGACAGGGTAAGCCGTCATCTTCAAGGGTTCAAGGTGATGGTTACTAAAGCACTTGTCGGGTCCAAATGACATCTCTAATAGCGAACCCGTCTGATGCTAAGTGCTGCTGATGCTATTACCTTGAACCCCTGAGAATGACGGCAAAGTTTGTCGAAAACGTCCAGCTATACATCAATATAAAGCTGTTTCATTTCTATATCTCGAGTTACCTCCTTCTTTACCGATCTTTCTTAAATCTAACACATTAAATCATAACAATAAGTTATTAGAGATATATACAAACATGATAAGAAAATTCTACCTGGAGCCTTGTTTAACTATGCAACAGCCCTTATTGTGTTCAATTCTACAATTATATTCTTTATGATGATAAAATTACAATATGCCTAATTGGGCAATAAGTATTTATAATAAATGTTTTCATTCATACCATATTTACAATTTTCATTCAATCGCTCATTCATACAGTATTTACCAACAGCCCAGCGACCTCCCAAATCCACATGGTTGTCACCTCCCTTGCATGCGAAAGAGGAAGCGGAGTCTTGGGAAGTCCCCCACGCTTTTCCGTCACCCGCGTCGCAAGTATACGAGCCAGTGGAGGCTGATGAAGAGCGCGAGAGCCACAGACGCTCAGGACATGATTAGAGAAACTGGCCATTGCCAGGACTCCCTCAGTCACGCATTCATAACAGATCACGAGGCCACTGCCCTTTTAATCTCTTAAGAGGATTATAGGGATGAGTGGTACAGTGCAATGACTGTGCTATGGGATTAGGGTGGTTGGATAGGTTACTATGGAATTTCATGAACTTGGAAGGGATGAGTTCTAGAATGTAGGGTATATTTACTTCGTTATGAAGGGTTTTGTTGCTGACGTAATAAGGGGCATTAACTATTGTTCTCAGGACGTTTAATTGAAAGGATTGGATACGCATGATGTTTGACTTCTTTCTGTCCCCCATAGCTCAGTATGTCCAGATTGACTTAAGTATAACTTTGTATATTAGTAATTTATTTTCTATTGAGACATGGGATTGTGTTAAAAATAAAGTTATTTTTTTCCTTTTCTCGTACGTACCTTTTCTCAAGATACGAGCCGTAGACGATAGCCTGGTACATACATGAAGAAGCAGTGAGCTCAGGCCAGGGAGTTGGTGAGCAGATGCTGGAGATGGCAGCCCTGGAAGTGATCACCGGCTGTAATCACCAGCAGCAGTAGGCAGGGTGACAGCCTCCAGTGTCTGGAGCCGGCCATGCGGAAGTGAAACCGCAGCCCAGTCTGCTGTTCCAGTCTGTCTTCGCTCTATCATGTTCTTGTCGGTGCTAAGCCATCGTTGCCTATCGATGCTAATTCTGTGTTATTAGAAACCTATTGCTGAGCCCGAAGGAAGGTACTCTATTTGTTTGCATGCATGTTTATGCGCCTGAATTATGTGTACTATGTTAGCAGTCCATAAAATTGAAAATTTTACGTTCATGCTCCATATCACCTCGAAACACAACGATTATACACAAAAGGTAATCAAGATGGGTTTTTGGCGTAGATGACCAGGTTTTGCACCGAAATAAAACAAAATAAAGGTTTTTGAATTATTTAATACATTTTTACCCTACAGTCGCGTATATTATAATCACATTTTATAATCGACATAAATTTATATATTCGAAGTAAGTTGAGAAAGGAGTTTACGTCTCGAAAGAATGCAACCTTTAGGACATCGGGTAATCAGCTTTTTTGTAATCAGCTTTGACGAAGTGAGCAAGCCTTAAACTTGCCATTTTTTAGTTCGAACCAACTAATATCTACCTAAGTCAACATCTCTCAGATTTAGAAAGTAGGCGCTACAGTGGTTTCATTATTTACTTCCTTCTCCTAAATAACTGTAAGTTGGTTTAATAATTCAATAACTGATTTTATTAATCTGTAAATATTTACAATGGCATTAGAACTAAAAGCATCAAACGATTGAACAATATAAAATAAACGAAATAAACATACCTGTAAAGATTAATTAAATTACTCTTTACCAGGTATTTTAGTGGATAGTCACAATCCATAAGCAAACAATAAAAAATAAGTCTTCACACACAAAGCACAGCTAGCTAGATTATCAGCTGAAGTTTACATACCCTTTTAACCATAATTGCTACAGGTAGGACATTACACTAGATCTGCACAAAGTAGGGTAAGCCAATTAGTTTATGTCGTCTAACTGGTTTTAGTTTTGAAACAATAATTTCATTTTGGAAAATTGCTCCTATACTAGCACACGTACCATACATTTTTGAGAAACACCTCTTAACAATATTTCTTGCCTAATGTTTCGTTCTCAACGCCAGGTGTCCGCTCGAGATCTACAAAAAATAACGGTAATGCCGTTTTGGTGGATTCGTTTTGTTGTCTGTCCTCACGTAAAACGTTGGTTATTTGCCGAACTTTGAATCCCAGAGCTGATAGTTCGTCTTCAATTTCATCAGCTGGTGTGGTCGGGTGCAGATTTCTTATCACTACTCGAAGCGATCGTTCTTGTTTTAACTGATATGTATGGAAGTCTGCATTGGTTAATTCCAAATACTTGATGATCGCTCGATAAGTATCGGGAGTGTCTGGGGAAATTTTTGTATCCCGAGAGCGATTGAGGCACGTATATTTTCCGGTACCTACAACTTTGCTCATTTGTGAGCATAATAGTTTAAAATTGCTAATTTTCCTTACGAATATAGCAGGTGGCTTGGGCTGTGTTGGTGTTTGAATAACTTCAACACAGCTTCAACAGGTTGGCTATTTCTCAGTACCTCGAAGCTATTTGGTATGAAGAATGAAGATTCTGCTACAGTTTCTTCTTTTGAAGTGCTGGCAAGTGGTGGTCGATCTTCCATAGAGCTGGCAGCAGATGAATTTATAGGGATGTTCCTATTTGAGCGCCTAGGTTTTCGCTTTACAGGCGACGTTGTCGGAGTTGGACCTAAGGATCTAGATCTTTTTTTTTTTATTTTGTGATATTAGCTGCTGATAAAATCTCATTTTGTCATTAGCTAAGATTTTTGTTAGTTAAAAAAAAAATAAAATACGTAGCGCCGGTGGGATTCCAGAAGCGGGTCACCGGTCTTGGCTCTGAGCCACCTATCAGGTCTGGCTCAGAACGCCTATGTATCGTGAACGACGGCTAATGTCGATCAGTCAAGATGGCCGACTACTCTGTCCGATGTCACTATTTACACTTTACACCAATGTAACTAGCGATCTACTCACTTATTGAGGGCTCCCTCGTGGCCAGCTCACTTAAGTTGCCAGTTGAAACAATCCCAAAGCCGAAAAAGGGTCTATAAACGGTAGTTATCGGTATTGATTTGGAGAGCGATAGTTGTACGTGGTTGGTAATAGTAGCGCATGCGCAGAAACTAACTGTTGTTTTAAAGATTAACAGTTCAAACAGTTTGCTTTGATTGATAATCGGACCTTTCCGTTTCGAATACGAGTGGTTTGCCTTTATTTCTCCCCAAACACCAATTAGGCTCGTAAGTAATATAGTAACGCATGTTAACGATAGATAACGTTGAAAATGGCAAGAAACGTCGAATATATCGATAGGAATTTAAGTTGCAAATTTATTTGAAATTTATGTACGTCAATTTTACTGTTCAGGTATCATTTTGTATGAATTAAATTCCTTTAATTTACAGAATATATTTACAAATGAAAGATATATAAACTTCTCTAAACCATACTTTTGAGGGCTAATTTCCGAAGAAGCAGGACTTTTTAATACTATAAGCATATGTTCTTACCCTCCCCCTACTCCCCCCATTAAACTTCAATTCCGTCTAGAACTACCTTCCACGCTCTTTTATTAAATTTGTTCAAAAGTAGATGTTTTAGTTATTTGCAATCACGAACAAATTTGTAGTTGCATAAATTGTTAACAAAGTTAAGAGTGATGATTTTCAATACATTCCATTTATATTATATAGGGCGCTAATATAAATTAGTACTTATCTTCTTTTGGCACTTTTTTCTTTATGTGTATATCTAAATATTTATATGTTTAAGTGTGAATACTGAAATGTGAATTTGTGTGTGTTTGTAATTTTGTGGGTTTTTTTTTAGTTTTATTTTAAACAAATTCTTGTTTTAACTTCTTCTTACTCTTTTTGTTTAAATTTATTTTATATTTTTAATTTTTAAATATGTGTGCCTTTTATGTACGGATGTATATTTGTCATTATATTTTTTCATATTTCATTTTTTTCTAATACTTTATTTGTACATTACATATTATATCAGCGGGGACTGATACTATCCGTTTCATGGACAATGAATATTTGTTCATTGGGGCATAACCCTAAGAGAATATAGATATTATTATTATTTTGTCAGAGGGAAAAGTGGTTAATTGGTTTCAAATAATTCAATTTGATTTAATTTTTGCGACCAGCCTAAAAAGGGCTAACAAGGAAATAGTAGCACAAATGTTCCGATCCGACGTCTCAAAGTGGTTACCAGGTCTTTTCAACTGGGACGACGAAGGACGTCAATATTTGGGGTAAGTGCTATAACAAAAACAGTTTTATTTAGAGCGCCGGGAGATGATATTTACCAAGCCTCAGCCCCTACCCCCTTAGACAATATAGCAGAAGCTAGCACAAACAGTCCCTTAGCTTCAGCGACCTTCAGCGATATCCAATGATATTTTGGATTGCTTCATCTCCTGTCTGCAACACCGAAATTCTCTATACCAAAACCGACCATGATGTATTTCTTCCAAGGAAATTTCTGCTAATGTTTTTGCAAATACTTCTATCTAAGTATCAGCAGATAACTATTCGAAATTCACAAAAGGTTTAGCCAAAAAAGAGAAAGTTGTCACTAGTGATGAAAGATAAACGATCGGCATTATCACTGAAACACAACTTCATATTTGCTCTTATCCGTACCAGAAATAACTCAAAAGTCTTTGAAAAGAATCTTTTCTGATAATATTATAATATCAATCTTATTCAATTCTTAAAATTCTGGTGATATCAATTTTACCGCATTAGTTAGAGCAAAAGCTTTCTGGAGTCCGGTGATTACATTGAATCAACCTATGTTAGCTAAAATTAGATAAATTTTAAAAAATATTAATTTTTTTAGAATTCTATGTACTAGGCTTGTATCCAGTAACTGATTACTGATTTAAAATTCTCAATTCACTATCAATTTTGTTTTGCATGAAAAATTCATCACGATCTGTACAACACGTTAAACGGTACTATCATTAATGAAGCTAAGAATAAATTCGAGTTTCGTGATTCAAGGAGTGTTACAAGTAACTTTTTTTTTTAAGTTTTAAATTATGTAAAAATAAACCAGGTGCCGGATATTAAATAATGAATGAACAAGTATCCTGAATAATATATAATAACCTGAAGTTTATTAATAACTTTAATTACTCCATGGGCAATAATCTATTTGACTTTTGATTTAATGGCTTTAAATATAAAGAAGAAACACCTTTTACGCCCCATCCTCCTGATTAGAGAAGGCAATCGTGAAATTATGGAGGTCTAATGATGTTATTTAAAGTTATAATCCCTTACTAGTGCTTTATTTAACTATTTACGCAACTGGATTAAGAGAGGGAACTCATTGTCTATTTATTTATCTATAAGTGTACATAAACCAATATTTAGTGTAATTAAATATATGAACATAATAGCAGATGGAATTATACCAAAACTAATAATCTTCAGATGACTTGAAAAAACATTTTGGTAATTATATCCTTTAACTGATAACAATATTAGATAGTGATGGGCTTATAGCAAATGACACATGGCACAAATTAAATCCACTTAAAACAAATAAAGTTGCAGATATCGAAAAAAAACCTTTTATCGCATAGCATTCATTGACTGTGATGGCGGCCGGAAAACGACTGTGGGGGAGTTAGGGACGACCACGGCTTAATTGAAATTCCGAACGGAATAATTGTATCATGGGCCAGGTAATTAAGGAATGAATACCCACCAGTGCTCTACTGTTTCGGGCAAGAATCAGGAATGTTATTCTGACTTTTGAGGATGAGTGCTGGATCGTGTCTTCGCCTGGAACGGACTAACGAAGAATCAGTACTTAGGTTATATCCCATATTTATATAAATTATAACCCGCCCTTCTAGAATTAAGTTGAAAGTCATACAAGAAATGCACACTAACGTTAAAATCTGAAATAGTGGGGAAAATGAAACGTTGCTAATCTTTGAGGAACTCCGCACTAAGTAAAAATTAGTCTTTCCATCTAAGGGATGATATCAATACTTCAAAAAGTTATTGCTTGGGCAAATAAATTTAGAGAGTATCACATTAATTAAAAGAGTGTTCCCTTTAAACTTGTGATAGGCGACTCAGGAACCGATCGCATGAGCTGCAATATATACTGAAACGATTTTCCACCAAGCATAATAAGCTGGAGCCATGATCGCGGAGGAGTGGGGAGAAAAATTTGAGCTGGCAAGACACGAGAGTTTTATATATATATATATAAAGGGTGTCCCAGAATTAACTCAAGATTTGATTTAAATAGAAAACACAGTTTTTAGTATTTTTGTTGTTATTTTTTTATTGAATTATAAAGTAAATAGGATAGGGTTATTTATGGAATAACGCATCGGGCAAATGGCCTCCACGATGACCATTTTGCATAAATGTGGTTGACTTTTGTTAATACAGCGTTGAATTTTCTCTTTTAATGCACTGGTGGATGTAGCCTTTGACTTCAAATAACCCCATAAAAAGAAATCTAAAGGTGTTAAATCACACGATCTAGGGGGCCAATTTTGATAACCGAAACGAGAGAGTATCATGTCGCGATATCGAGCACCAGTAACAGTCACTGCTTGACCAGCCTCATTTTCAAAAAGGTATGGTCCAATGATGCGTACAACCCACAATCCACACCAAACAGTGACACTTTGTGGATGCATTTGTTTTTCGACAATCACATGTGGGTCCTACGAACCCCAAATGCGACAATTTTGTCGATTAACAAAGCCATCAAGATGAAAATGTGCTTTATCGCTTAGGATAAATTTTCTCGAGAAATCAGCAGGTCAATTGTTGTGTTAACTGAATTTTGTAAGCATGGAGACCCAGATGTTTAGTGAGTATACGCTGTATAGAGCTTCTTGAAATTTTGCAATTCTTGTCTGCGACGCTGAATTGATGTTCCTGGATTTTCAACAACACTCTCACGCACTGCTTCGATATTGACATTTGAACGGCTTATTTTTGGACGTCCAGTGTGTTTAGTCTCTCCAACTGATCCAGTCTCCCTAAATATTTCAATTAACCTCTTCACAGTTGATGAAGTCAAAACACTATTCCGACTATATTTTGTATGAAATTTTCGAACTGCCGCCAAACTTTCATTATTTTTGAGATAATGTTCAACAATAAAGACACGTTGTTTACATTACAACTATCGTGTAACGCTCCATTTTACTATTCCTAAACTGTCAGCTGTCAAATTGTTTTTTTTTAGGGTTGCCAACACTTTACTGCACAAATGGTGGCAAATTCACATCTTTCGTTAATTCTGGGACACCCTTTATTATATAATTTACATATTATTTACATACACATATTTATCACTTACTATATACATTTGGAAAGCTCTCAGATTTGAAAAATCAAGGGATAAGAGGGTATCCGGAAGAGTTAAAGAAAGCATAACATAATTAGTATATTGATCATATCGGGACTCGAACCACCACTTGAAAGGGGTCAATGAGAAGTTACAGATATATAGTGGCGGCTGAAACAGAAACTATGTTTAAGGGTAGATAATGTAATATAGTAATATTAATATAGCCATTGTAAAACATACAGACACACAGGTGAAAAACGATGCCCTCTTCTTACCTGAATGAAAGTAAAGCCTCACCCTTTGGGCTCGTCAATTATGGGGCTACGTTCCTAAATGGTAATTTAAACAAGGCTTTGCTCATAGTAAAAATAGATTTATTATATAAGCTCATTTTATTTGTTTCTTGATTGATTTATTAACTCATTTTTTTTTCCATTTTTTGTAACTAAAGGCGTTTATAAAATTAAAAAAATTATACAACCCGTTACAATACACAAGGTGAGCTATAAATGCCACGTTTTTAAATGTTTTACAAAAGTAATTTATTCTGGGCTTCAAGATTCAACTAGAGACCTAATCCAAACGCGGTAACACTAGACCATTTTAATAAAATAACCTTTAGCTATATATCATCATACATTCATCACGGGTTTTCTTCCTGAGATTGAATTTTTAACGACGTAACAAGACAATAACAAGTTGAGAGAAAAACTTTTCTGTAGTCATGGCTGTTTGACATGCGCTGCTTCTTGAAGTAGGATATTATCAATGTAAAGCAAATATATATCTTAGACACGAGTTTTATGTCGCAATTCCATTACTAAAAAAAAAAAAAAGTTTGGAGGCTCGCAAAAGGAAGTGGTTTTGTTAGAAAGTTCGGTTGGGCCCTTTCGGAGAGTCGTTTAATATGGATTTAGTCGTCTTTGAAACTTTACTTTTAGCAGAGAAATAACTTGTTACACATTCTAGTATCTTTTCCTAAAGTCTTACACCGCATAAATACAGCATCCCGTAGGTCCAAAAGAAATACCCGGAGAGGCGGAGAGCGGTAATAGTTAGTCGATGTACCAAACTGTGGTGGGATTGGGCCACGGGAGAGGGCAAAAAGTGGGCCCTCTATTAGTGACAGTGGAATTGAGTGGACGATTAGGTCGAATCTGCTCGGACCAGGGCTGGAAAAACAGGTAATGGACGGCAGCGCCGCTTCTTCCCTCTCCAGCTGGAGGATAATGCCCTCTATATTATGATGTCGGCTGGAGGAGGACCCTCTCGCAGTGTGCTATATTACAGATCAAGTATTCTATAACTCCAGGCTTCACATTCGTTAAGGAAAAAATGGAACTAATTACACAGAAGTAGCACTAAGGATAGTTGCAGCTCTCGTTTCGAGCATGGCTTCAATCTTATGCTAAATAGATAAAACGTGCAAAGTGCAACTCTAGTCAGAGAATATTTAGCATTCTGTACAATAGATCCTACTTCATGCGATGGGCTTAAAGTTTAAGAATAAACTGTATGTATTCAAGTATGGAAATACACAAATCTTGTTTACGTACTAATAGATAAAAATGTATTTGGCGTCTACTAGTCTACTACCTACGAAATTAATGTTTATTTGAGACAAAAATAAAATTAAAAAGTTAATTACCAATGGTGACAAACTAGAGGGGATTAACAAGGCGAATGCAGTTTACTACCAGATATGTAACACTGTGGTAGGGAACAGAGAAGTAGGCAAAGAAGTGAAGAAACACATCTTCAAGACAGTATATCTGCCCATACTCTTGTATGGAGCTTAGAGTTGGATATTAACAGACCGACAGAAGAGCAGAATCACCGCTGTCGAAATGAAATGTCTGCGAAGGACGATTAGAAAAACAAGGAGAGACCTAGTTCGCAATTAAAGGATTCGTCAGGAACTGGAGATAGCCCCACTGAAAGAGCCCATAGAAACTCGTCAGATAAAGTGGTTCGGCCATGTTATCAGGATGAACAACCACAGAGATCCTCTAAAGACCATGGAATATGTCCCAGATAGCAGAAGACCTAACGGTCACCCTAGGATGTCCTATCTCAGCTACATTTAACGACTCTGTAAGGCGAGGGGGGAGGACCTCCGACAGGCGGCGAACCTAGCTGGAAATAGGGAAGAATGGAATTCCGGGCTGGATGCCCCTCTACGCTGAGAGGCATTAAAGAGGGAAGCTAAGGAAGAAGAAAACAGGAGCATTAGTCCATGTACGTAAGATATTATCTTCAACGGGACAATCTCTGTGTAAACTCCTTAAAATTTTTCGGAGCTGAGGAACTTTTCCGTACTAATAAGTTAGAAACCACCTCTATACATAGTATGGATGTACAAAAATGATTCCACTCTCAATATATATATCATATATTCAGAAATATTAGTACATAGGAAATTAGGTGCTATTAGGTACCCTCAATCCTGAGATTAATTTATTCAAATATATAACAAAACACAAGTCAAGAAATCATAGAGCGTGACACGAAATTTTTATTCTCTGATCCAAAAGATTTTTCAAATTTAAAACTCAAACCAGCTACTTTCCAAGAGTTCTTCATGGAATGTACATCACCTAAAAATATCAGAAACTATTAAAAAATATGTAGTTATACCAAAATACAAATACCTTACAATTAAACCAACTATATGCTTGAGGAGATTTTAAATTTCTGCATACAAGTATTCGCCCGAAGATTTGAAAACCAGAAGACCTCACAAATTCGGTAGACCTAGATAACGTAATAAATAAAATAAAAATATAAACTAATTAAACCTTGAAAATTACAGATAAATCGATTCATTTTTAGGACCGCTAACGTGTAACTTGCAGATTGTTGTCAGACGAAGAGAAGAAAGATGATTTGCCCTTACCAGAATGAAAGTGGCCCTTTTGGCTTGGCAACAGACGTATCATCATTCCCTTTATAAATAGAACATTAATGACTCCCCTCGTATAATGGACTCAAATCATTGACTAGCCAGAGTGTTCAAACACTTCAATGTGTGTTAGGAAATAATATATAGGAGCACTCCCTTTGGCCTAGCAGCACCAATGCCAATATCAATTTATTGGCTTTGGTCTGCTATCAGTTACCTTGTAACATCCAATTACATCTGACAGGATGATATTGTGTCCAGGAATCGACTCAGGGGCTTCCTCCCGGGAATAAAAATTCAAACTCCAAACGTTTCTTTTGCCTCATACAATGCCGGTATATTTTTATTATTTTTTTTTTTTTCAATCATCTACTCACCGGTTCTTGTACTGGCGTAATTTTCCATTTCGTTCCCTAAGGATGAGGCAAACGCGTTCCCTAAAGGAAAGCAGGTGAATTCACTTCACGGTACAAGTTTTATTTATTTTATTCAAGTTTTTAGCAGAGTTGAAGGACGAAGGGCAGCCGTAAATTACCAAAATGGATCTCGGGAAAAAGTTTTCTTTTTTCCTTTTCCTTTCCAGGAGAAGATGAAAGTTTAATAGAAGAAAAAAAAAATAGGTCAAAAGGTGCCAGTGAGCTCAAGTTGGTAAAAACATTAAAACGCCAAAAGGCTAACTCTCAAACCCCTCCACCATAGTAAATTTTGCCAAAGTCAGATTTAGGCCCTCCCGCACGTATTTTTAACCATTAATCTCAATAGAAAGTAACTGGGGTCATGAATTAGGCAGGTGTTTGCTCTTTAACGGATTCTTGAATTAATTGTCTTATTTCTACGAGGAGCTCACACTTTACATCAGGAAACCCAACTGTAAGTATCTAAGTTTTATTAGAGTATAATTTCCTTATTACGTTTATTTCCACCCTCAACAAAACCCCAAAGGAGGCATGTGGTCCTGACTCAAAAGTAAGTCTGGCTTATTTATGCCTATAAAGGTAATTACATATTCAATATGCTATTCGAAAACTGTGTACCGAGAGATGATAGCCTCGGAATCAGAATGGCAATTATTATATTATATAGATATCTACATATTATATAGCTATATTTTCATGTATATATTATACAGCTATATTTTCATGTATATGTTATAATCTACCTTAGGGTTTTCTTACTCTTTACTTCTGACCGGAAGATAAGTGCAGTGTTTGTACGATTTTAGGAAGTATCCCTTATTACAACTTACCACATTGATTAATAAATGATGTAAAAAACAATCGGTTATGAAATGAATTGTGTTAAAAATAAAAAGGATATAAATAGTAAACGAACAGAGGGAAGGGGTTATTTTCGGTGTATCTGCCTGAGCATCCCTTCCCTCTATTGATGTAACGTTTATGAGGATAATCTTTTGGTTTGATACAAATATATACCATTTTTCTGATAAATCCAGTAACAAGTATTACCAATCATATAAATATATAAAAATACATAATAAGTAGCGGAACCGTACGTTACAAAACTAAGTGGCATGCAACACTAATCAAATAAGTTATGAAATTATAGTTTATGACTACAGGTTTTATTCATATCTGCGTGTTTTTCTTGCCCTTTCATCGTCTATCCCTTTATCAATTATTCTGTTTCTTTAATGGTCTCTTCTCAGTCTATATCCAGCTATAGCCTCTCTTGCTAATTTTCTTTTATATCTTCCATCTATCTCTTATGATTTGGTTACCTAATTTCTAGGGTTCTATAAACAGGGAATACTTGACTTTCGCGTGCACTCCTCTTTTATAAAACCTAGAACTACCGAACGCTAATGCAAATACTGTAGCACGGCATTTACATGCAGGTAGAATGTTTTGTAAACAATTATTTGTTGAAGATAAGTCTCATAAATACAAGGTACTGTTAGTTCTGTATTTAATAGCTATGTATATAGTATTTTGTTTTAAGCCATAACCTATCATTTAGTTTTAATGCATATTGGTTCTGTTACCGTTGTTTCAAGTTCATCTAGTTTATGGTTATTATTTTAAAGGTAGGATTTCAAATAGTTTTAGTATTAGCGTAATCAGTCTTTGCACTGCACCACTTATCCCTATAATCCTCCTCGGAGACGAAAACGGCAGTGGTCTCGTGACCTGCTATAAATCCGTAGCAGTGGGAGTCCTGGCAATGGCTTCTCCAATCATGTCCTGAGCGTCTGTGGATCTCGCGTACTCGGTCAGCCTCCACTGGCTCGTATCTGGTGACGCGGCTGACGGAGGAGCGTGGGGGACTTCCCATGACTCCGCGTCCTCTTTCCCATGCGAAGGAGGAGACAACCATGTGAATTTAGGAGGTCTCTTCACTGGCTCTTCGGCTGACGGAGGGGCGTGGGCGACTTCTCTGGTGGGCGAGACCGCTTCCTCTTTTGCATGCGAGGGAGGTGACAACCATGCGGACTTAGAAGGTCTTTGGGAATTTGGTGAATACTGTATGAATGAGCGAGTTAATGAAAATTGTAAATACGGTATGAATGAAAACATTTACCATAATTACGTATTGCCCAATAAGGCAGATTGTAATTTTACCATAATAAAACTGATTATATGAAGTATTAGGGTAATAACATATAAGGGGAAATAGAAGAAATGGTGGCCTAGGAATTGTAAATAGTAAGTATTAGTATTTCATACACCCGTCACAATTATTCAAATGTTTTCCCTACTATTTTAATAATAATATTATATTTATGGAGATTTACTTTTACCATTATTCTTTGTTGTATCACAAGTGCGAGGGGGTATACATATGTATTTAAGGTTCCACTGTTTATAGCTTCTCCCATTGCACCTTATAGTTTGTACTCCAGCAGATGTCGATGACCAACACCCTGTGAATTAAATGATTTTTTTTTTAGTTCCTTGCCCTAATCCCATTGGAGGGATTTGCTGCCCTTGTGCCCTTGTGGTACAAACTAATAATCAAAGAATAAATTGACAGTGTTTAATTAGCCAATAAACTATTGGTATTACATCCGGCTTATTCTCTAGGATTTGTAATTATTTAATTATTATTTGAGGAAAACGTTGGGAACGGGTGCTGTATATGCGTTTTTATGTTCAATTGTGACATGCCATGAAAGAGTCAAATCCGACAAACCAATTTATAAGGTTTAATGTTCAGTTCATCTACCAAAAATACTACGCTGTACAACTTCGTGTAAAAAAAAGGTGTTATGAAATTTAACCTTCTCTAATCTTAAACTCCATTAGATCAACAGCAATACTAATCTATTAGCGGCTTTGAACGTACACGAAGTACAAAAAAAATATAGAAGAGATATGTGATGGGAAGGAATGCTTGTGTGCCTGCATTCCCCGCTCACTACCTCGTGTCCCCGACATCCAGTTAGTTATGAATTCCTCTGCCTTCAGAGGAGAGCCTCTCTATGTTTGTCACCTGCCTCAGGTCCTTCGCATAGGCCAGCTCTGCTATTTTGACGACGTCGCTCACTTGATTTATTCACTAGTCAACTAATTTCATTCATATGTCTATTATGTTCTCTGTCCACATATGGGAAAATATTTGCTTAAATTAAACGTAAATAATTCTTTATATACATAATAACGTTCAAAACTGTTGTAAATTATATTTCTGTTGCTCAATAATTCTTAAAAGAAACTTTATTTGGTGTAAAACACAAATGTACAATTATATATGGTTACAAGCTGAGAGCTCAAAGGCGACAGGCTCATCGGGAACCAAGAAACTGTCTATTTATTTGTGTAGAAAAGCTTAGGGGAGGGGTAGCAGGGCAGGGCGGTAACACTAGACTTAAGGATGTAGATGGAAAAGGTCGTGGGATTCAATTATTTAGAATAGAGGTCTGGGAAGGGAAGATAAGTTCTTAGTAGGATAAGATAAGCTAATTATAATAGGGCTGACTATTATAACTTATGAGAGATAGTTCTCAGGATGTAATTGATAAACATACTTACTGTTCACTCCAAGAAAATATGCAAACTTCTACTGAAAACAATTTTAATATCAAAACTACATATATTTTTAAATGAAAAGCTGTAAGACATATCATTTTATAAAAGAAATTATACCCGTTTAGGGTTTATGTTTAAGACTGATTAAGACAAACTACGTTAGTTTGGGTTCATGGACTGTCAACTGTCCAACAAAGGATTGGGGTACAAGGACTGTGTACACCTTACTTTCCTAGTAATATACAACGACGACTGAGATGTTGGAAAATAAATCTTCTAAATTAATAGCAGTAAGATATCTTCAAACAAAGCTTCAACAGAATAGAGCATCACTTGATGCCTTCATATCAGGCATGTTATTTTGTCACATTTACAGTACATTCTGGTTGCGACGCTAGATCCAGTTTTTAATCAGTTAATAAAGTTAACTGAAAAAAACTGTAATTATGTTTCATACCTGGTAGGCGTTTGTGCTTATGTCAAGTGTCTTTCGCCAACCCAAAAATTTGAATCGAAAATCTCTCTAATTGAGGTGCTAAAACTGCGTTTCGATTAAATAACTTACAATTTCTATTTAGTTTTATTACCTTCCGAATAAATTAACTACCATTTAAACAACTTTTCCTGGAGCCATATATTTTTAGGAGTATCTGAAGCGACGATACATTGACGAGGATTAGAGTTGAATTGTGAATTGATAAGGTTTTCAATTTAGACGTATGGTATCTGAAATTGAAACCAACTCACTGGAAAACTATCAGATTTTGGGATTTTAATTTGATTGAATTGTTTTTTGCTTTGTTTTCTTACGCACTGATAAACACTACACAAAATTCCTATTAATTATTTTATTATTTTTGAATAAATTTAATCAGTACTGTTTATTTTGTTCAAGGCTTTATTAGGATAACTTTTTAGATGAAAGTTTTCTTCTAACCGATATTTTATATATTAGAAATTAAAAGAATTTGCAAAAATAGAATAACTTATCTTTTAAATTTGTCAACGAAACGGTTGGTGATTTCAAGTCAGAAATGGATTTCTAGAAGATTTAAAGGCATAATACTTTTTTTCAAATCATTGATATAGGAAAATACGGAATTGTTTCTTTTATTATATTAAAGACTCTCATCACTTAAGGTGGTGAAAACACTCATGCTCCATCGAAGCATTCAGTAATTATTTTCATCAAGAAAAAATTGCAAACCAGACAGAATAGATATTACCATTAGAATCAATATCAACTAACTTGCCTATCGAATTACTGAAGTATCCGTGTATATTGTTAATCCACAGTTTAATTATTGATAAACGGGGTATCTATGTAAATTGTTAATTAACAATTAGTATGGGGCTGTCCCTTTTATAAATATGGGCACAATCGGATGATATTTCCATATAATTTGCCGGAGGGTGGAGGGGGGGCTCCTTTGATCCTTAAGTGACGGACTTGGTTGGGGCCGCCCTGTGCCTGGTATACTGAAGCCTCTGCTGAAACCTAACTCAATTTGAATTTAGAGCTTTGTAATCAATTCCGTTAGGAGTTTAAGGCGACGGGAGTTTGCCTGAATTTAAATGAGTGGAGATTGAGATGCGCTTTATCTCATTGGTTCGTGTCCTTAGCGACGCCCCGGTTTCGAAATCCAACGTCTTACTTATCCGGTCTAGCTTTTACTTCGTCGGGGATTTAAAACTTTTTCAGTAGATTTTAGCTAAACTAGATATAAAAAAAAAAAAAAAGCTTTCCCATTCCCTCAGGGGACCTAATCGCTAATTTAAAGTCAGCGTCTGCACACTAAACGCAAGCAAGCGTCAGCTAGAATAACCTCTGGCACCCCCCCTCCAGATATGACAGTGGAGGATAGATACCTGAGCTGCAGATATGATTTAAAGATAACACAAAAAGAGAAATGCACCTACGCAATGCTTGGCAAGAAGGCTGTGTCATAGTAAAAGATATATCAGCGAAATATTTAGTATCTTTTCCAACCCATTCATCCAACTTCTTCTTCATATTATCAATAATAAGCTAAGTACAGTCCACTTGGTATCGCATTCCTGGAATTTTCGTCATTCATTAGGCGCGAACAAAGTTGAAAAACGAATAAAGTTATTTTGTTATTACAGCGTTTTCACCTGTATTAGAAAATAAGAAGGGAGGAGGCATGCTGACTGGGATTAGACGAACGAAAGGGAACTTTTGTGATCTATATGAAAATTACCTGAGACATCTAAGATGCGGAAAACCGCTAAAAGAAATATGTACTACAATTTGCTTTAATTAATTATTTGTTATTACAGTGACTCTACCAGTATTCGAAAACTTGCTTGGTTCTGTTGAAATTATCAACTTGTTTTAGAAATACAACCACAGTCTGGGGGCCACCGTTCGTTGTCCCTGAGGTAGGCCCGTATCTTTGGGAGCTATAAAAAATGAACATTTTAATTTCTTCTTATATAACCCCCAGAGTATATATTGTACAGAACGCTAAGGTTGCATGTTATTGGGTAAAGATCTTCTATAGCCAAGAGAGAGGCCTCAATTGGCCAATCCGCAGTACGCTCAGCTTTACTTATTCACCTCTTAAAATCCTTCCTGGAGTTTTCCATGTAGTGATGTACTGCTTCATTTACGTATTTTTTTATTCGGAAACTGACCTGAGTAAGCCGATCTTGCCATCGTAATGCTTTCATGCATGAACATAACACTATACGCTGCTTTACTTGTTTACCTGAAGAGAAAAATGAACGATAAACAAACAAAGGAAAGTGGAAAAACTCACGTGTGAATTAGTCCTCATGGCCGGAGAAGGAAATGTAGAAGACGATACGTTTCAATAAGTAGTATGTCCTTTCCTCAATTTTCTCGTAGATTAAAATTAATTTTATCAAAAAAAAGGAATAAATAATAACTGAATAACCAGATTTTAATCTTATAAGGGAACGTGAAATTCCATAGTAACCTATCCAACCACCCTAATCCCCTAGCACAGTTATTGCACTGAACCACTCATCCCTATAATCATCCTCGGAGACGGACAATGGTCTCGTGACCTGGTGTAAATGCGTGACAGTGGAAGTCCTGGCAATGGCCTGTTTCTCCAATCATGTCCTGAGCGTATGTGGCTCTCGCGCTCTTCGTCACCCTCCACTAGTTCGTATCCGGTGAAGCGGCTACCGGAGGAGCGTGGGGGACTTCTCAAGACTCCGCTTCCTCTATCACATGCGAGGAAGGTGACATCCATGTGGATTTGGGAGGCCTCTGCGCTGTTTGTAAATACTGTATTTTTTTTTTTTTTTTTTTCTAACCTCTCCAGTTCGAATTTTCGGATGAGGGATAACCATAAAATATTTAGGGTGATCGGATCCTTGTACTAGGAGGACCTGCTTGAAGGTGGTGTGAGAGGAGTAAGGAATGTGGGAATCCTCGGTGGAGGTTGATTGTTACGGTACAGTGGTGAGAGTCCACTAGTGGGTAAATACTGTATGAATGTAATTGTAATTTTAGCACAATAAAGAAGTTTTATATATACGAATATATATAAATATACGTGAACCAAATAATTGTTTGGCAATTTCGCATAACTGCTATTTATACCCATGGTAAATTTAAAACATTAAACTAGATTTCATAAGTGTTTAAATGATGAAAAAACAATCGCTGACTATACCCGGTTAGAAGTGAACCATTAAAAAATGAATTCACTTCTTCATATACTCAATAAGCACACACTCTTTATACTGTTCCATCATAAAACTTTGCCGAACGGTTACAAAGTTTATAACTTTGATATAAAGCCCTGGAATCCTCGACTTGGGAAATTGTTGGCCTGAGAATCTCGAAGTTAACGCAATGAAGGGGATTCATATGCAAGGACACTTTTCAGTTTACAGCAGTCAGCAGGGACGGGCCCTGCTGCAATGTGAAATGATTCAGAGAGCCTAGAAGTAATAATTGTTCATTACTTCTCTGGTAAACTTGAATGAAGTTGATCTCTCAGGGAACCCAATGTGAGGTGTGGCACATTTAATAATGTATTATGCCTTAAATATAAATATATAGTAATTGTATTCTTGATATTCTTGTTTCTTGATATATTTCTCATAACCAAAGCATGAGGTGATTGTCTATAGGTTAAGTGACCCAATCTATCAGATTGGAAAGATTATAAAAGTTCTTTTTTTTTTTTTTTTTTTTTTCCTTCATAGCCCATTCAAATTTACAGATAATTATATATAATTACAGATCCTCAGGCGAATCTATTTACAAATTATTTTGTATTTCCTGTAGCATCACTACATTATATACAGGTTTTGTTATTTTATAGAAATTATATAATGAATAAACAAGTATACAATATAATGAATAAATATAATACAATATATACATACAGTATATACAAACAGCCCAGAAACCTCCAAAGTCCACATGGTTGTCACCTCCCTCGGGTGCGAAGGAGATTAAGCGGAGTTCAGGGAAGTCCCCCAAATTAAAAGTATTATTAACAATATGTAAATTATGTTAGTAAAAAGTAATAACACAAAGCCAATATATTGTCATTGAAATCGTGTTCTCAAATTTAACTCAACCTGCCATGTTAGTTCAAATGTACTCCACTGTGGAGATCCAAAAATAAGCAGCTCCTTACATGGATCCAACACCCGATGCTTGGTTGTTTAACAATTTGACATGGAATAGGCTAGTTAGAATAGAACTTAACTATTATTTATATTTCATACTCTATTAAGCATTTAAGCTGTGGAATTATAAGTTACAATTAAATAAGTACGGTTTGTAAATCAGTGCTTAATTGTTCTCTCTGTTGTTATTAATCTAAGCCGATTTACTGCCCCCCCCCCATTCACTCCCATCCGATTCCACGGATAAATATAAAATCACAATTCAATAACAACCCAAATTCAAAATTGAATTACTGATGAGACGTGAAGGAAGCTATTTATTTATACTGAGTGGCGATAAATGCTACCCTGTGACACCAGTACAGAACAGACGTACGACCATTTAATATGCCAGTGTAGATTACTGGACAGTTCACAATCAAAATCACCTTGATTTTTTTCCATTTTTGAAATTGCATAGTCGTTAAGAAGTTTTTTTCTCACACAAATACGCAAAGTGACAACGATAATATTAAAATGTAACATATGGCCTAGATCTGAGTTCTTGTGATTTGTCCCAACTCTTAGACAACATATGTCTACATTAATTTGTAACATAAGATTTTGAAGATTTTCTTCTATTTCTTACAATTTACTTCGATAAAATACATACCATTATTTAAAAATGTAAATATATTGGCATTAACATATGTGTAGTATTAATAATTTTTGACTATTTTATAAACAATTACCAATTTTAATGGATATATATATATATGTAAGTTTGAACGTTATCGACAAACTTCGGCACATATGTTAGAGACACCTAACATATACAGAGGGAGTTAGTATCAAAGAAAGCTCCGAGCTGTTAACCTCGTGAATAGCAGTACTCTTGTTAAGACAATTATAAACGCTTATTATCGACAATTGTATTGATTCAGGTTATTTTAAGTTTTATTTATTTATTGTAATATTTTTAGCGCAAGCTAATGTGTACATATGTTAAATATTACAGTTCTAAACTACACCTGCAAGTGTTCGATTAATAACCTTACAACCTGGAACCCACATACGAGACTAAAAAGACAAGAACTAAACAGACGCTTTGGACAACTGTACAGACTACTTCAAAGGACATCCCATCTCTCAATAGAAAATAAACTAATCTAAAAAGTTATACTTAAACCAATCAGGACATACGGAATAGAGCGACAGGGGACAGCAAAAAAGTCGAACATCAAGCGTAAATGCTCCTTATTATGTCAGCAACAAAACCCTTCATAACGACCTTAATATACCCCACATTCTAGAACTCATCCCTTCCAAGTTCATGAAATTCCACAGTAGCCTTTCCAACCACCCTTCCTGTAGTACTGCTACTGTAATCCCGTAGCACAGTCTTTGCACTGCGCCACTCATCTCTATAATCCTCCTCGGAGACTAAAACGGCAGTGGCCTCCTGACCTGCTATAATCGCGTGACAGTGGGAGTCCTGGCAATGGCCAGTTTTTCCGATCATGTCCTATTCTATGAATGAGCGAGTGAATGATGACTGTAAATATGGTATGAATGAGATCATTTATCTGTATTATTATTGCCTTATAAAGGCAGATTCTAATTATTGCACAATAAAGATTGTTGTTGAAGACTGTACAACCTCCACTTACAGTCTTCAACAACAATCTTTATTGTGCAATAATTACAATATTGGATATACGTGAGATATATATATATATATATCTCACTGTTATTCATGTAATGTGCGCTGACCTAGGAGGAAATTTTCTCGATAAAATAAATGATAAAAGTAAAAACAATTATTCACGGTAAACGACTTACCTCGACACCAACGCCAAACTAGTTAATGCGAGTCATGGATATAAAGCTTGGTCAGGAGGTAAGGTGGTGTTTATTAAGGATGACTAGAAACTGCTGAAATCTTATATTGGTACAATAATTCATTAACTACAATGTTGCCTGGTTAGCGCTCTCATAGCGAGGTGCAGCCGCTAATTCAACAAAACAAGAATTCTGTACCTTGGCCACTGGCACAAAGCAATAAAAAAAATAAGCCGTAAATTAGCTGTGTACACGGTTAAATTCAACGGTTAATAAATGAATTTAATTGCGCAAAATAAAGTTGGCCGGCTCAGCCCTTAGTGTCGATCCTAACGACTTAGATAAGGGAAGTACATTTTTATTGTTTAACTGCTAGTTGTGGCTTTAGATTGAGTAGATAACCTGTCCTGTTTTTGTTTAACTGCTGATTGTGGCTTTAGATTGAGTAGATAACCTGTCCTGTTTTTGTTTAACTGCTGGTTGTGGCTTTAGATTGAGTAGATAACCTGTCCTGTTTTTGTTTCGGCACAGTTCATAAACTCCTACTCACAAGCGCTGGGAGCAGCCTATACTAGCATTCTTAATCTCGTTAATGTAAGGGGAGTCCCCCTGCTGAGTCCTAGTTCAAGCACCATTGACGTCAACAGCATTTTTAGCTGCTGAAAGCCATTTTAAAAGTAACAACTCCTGGGAAGACAAAATAGGACCTGTTTTTATAGGAAATTAATTTATTTATTATTTTGTACGTATGCAAGTGTGTATTTAAAGTTTTAACGACTATACAACAAATTGAATGGCTCAGATCAGCTGTTTCTTACTAAACTCCAACTTCTCTGAAAGCTTGTTAATATCATCCAGAAAGGTGTCCCTTAAGGTTCGTCTTCATTGCTGCTAATCTTTTCCCTGGATTCATTACTTATTTTTTACCCCTTTAAAACCTTAAATGTCATGGCATGCCAATAATTCCAAACATGATCAATTTAGTTATGAATTTTATTTTATGTTCAATTTACTTTCACATTAAAGTAAATTTAAACCCGTTTTATTAAGTTTTTAGTCGTCTTTCTGTCTACAGTTTATTGTAATTCTGTGCACACCATATTTTCCTAATAACGTATTCACTCATTCGTTCTTCAATTTTTTCATTGTAAAATTCGCAGGAACCAATTTGTAAATATTTATTTAATTGTACATATATTTCACTCTCTCTCTCTCCCTCTGTTCTTAGTCGAGGCACAAAACAATATTATTATGGCCTCATTTCATGGACAAATTAATAAAAGTTTGCCGTAGTAATCTCGTAGCTTCTTTTGTATCCGTTTCGCATGGGATAAAGAAGAAATTTCAGCGAAAAAAAGGGACAAAAGGGCCTTGTGTAAATTTGAATTTTCCCCGAGAGCCTAAGGACAATGAGCTAGGGACCTGTGGAGCCAAAGGGACGGTTTCCCACACCGGAATAAATAACTGAGGACAGTGGGGGGGGGGGCGGGAGGGGATGGAAACAGGCGGGAAATGTTGCCTTTTTGTTTGCCCTGTTTCATTATAGCTGTATTTGTTACTCTGGATTTAAACGTCGAAACAGGCCGATAGGCCTGGCTTTGGTTTTGAAGTTAGGCAACTTTTTTTGTCATTTTTTTTAAAACAAAATATAAGTCACCAAGCAATCATGATAATAGTATATCATGTAAATAGATAGGACTAGATCAAGTCATCCGTGGTCTCACCATTGTTTAGGGTTTTGTTATTTTTTTTATTTATTTTTTTTTTTAAAACGGAAACCCTTATGTTTTCACCAGTCTCTCTGATTATAATCGATCTTTTTTTTTTTTTTACCCATAGCTCTCAAACTTATAAAAAATAGGATCTAGGAAAAATAAAAGGAAAATTATTTTAGATTGATGGGTGCCTTTCACTAAGGGGAGTCCTATTTGAAGGATGTGGGGTGCGGGATGGCTAAAGGAGGTGGGTGGGTTTGGGAAGGTAGTGAGAGTCTACCTATGGTGGTATTCGTTCTTGTTCAAGCTAGAGATATCATGTTATGTGGTCTCATTTGATAGCGGGAAGACATAAAAACTATTAAGTCCAGATTTAATACCAAATATGTCCAGAAGACAAATGTGTAATGTTTGTTTTGACTTCTAAATAATGAACGACAACTTTTGAACTCAGAAGAAGAATACTTAAGAAAATTACTACAAAAACAATTTTCTGCGCAATCGATTTCTAAGAAACCCTCCTCCACAAATATATGTAGATTCGACCAGGTGGCGAAAAATAGGCGAGACCTTGCTCAAACTATCCAAGCAAGGGATTGACCTAAGTCTGAAATAAGGTTAGCCTTCGGCATAAGGGGATGAGCCCACAACCATTGAAATGGAAATTTATTTTGAGCGGATATAGAAATGTAAATTTGTCCCAACAAGGGCGTGGCCGGCGACAGATATGGAATATCAACTGTGGACAGGGGAGAAAAGATTAAAATTATTATTCCCTTTTTTATGAGCAATGGGTATAAAAAAAGAGGTTTTTTCCCTCTGTCAGAGTTAGGAGATTACTGCTTTTATTTATCTTGTTTATTGGATTTCCATCATTCGAATGGAAATATTTACACCTATTGGAGAGATCCGGTGTAAAGCTACCGGAAGTAATGGAGTCATTACCATGAGTGCTCCGATACAATTAATTTCATAATTTAGGCGATGAACTAATTCGTGTAATAGTTTATCCCTGGAAAGTAGAGTCTCGCAATTTTGTTTTTATCGATTTATACTTGTCGATTCTTGTAACAACTTAGCTTAATAAAGATAATTACAGAGATAATAATTATATTTTATAATTTATTTATTTTATATAATAATTATATAAGATAATTATAATAATGATTCTCTTTTATTCATTTTAAAATGGCTTACTCCATACCTACTAAGTTCAAAGCTCTTCTCCATATTTAACACCAAACCCGCTACCGACAATCTTATGTCCTTACCCCCATGGAACCACAATTCCTTCGTTTTAATTACTCCTTCTGGAACACCATTCCCCTCTCCATTCGCCACGCTCCATCATTAAATATGTTTAAAATAAGGTTATTCAGTTCTTTGGTATAATATTGCGTGGACTTGAGTAAATATTTTTTTTTTTTTCTAGTTTTATTTTCTTCATATGGTTTTGGTCTTCAGTTATGCATTTTATATTTTTAATTTCTGATAACTGACTTTTATGTAAGTATGTATATTTTTTTTTATACATTATAAATTTGACCAGCGACTGATACGGTAGAAGAACCCGCTTTTGTTAAATATATGTTTGTTCTTAAGGGAGACAGTCCTAGTATAATAAAAATATTATTATGACTAACAATTTTTCAAATTTTCATTTATAGAAGAAATATTCAACACTATGTATCGGGCCATCCCAAATACAAAATCGCCAAGATTACACAAATAAATAACACACATGGTGCGCTAAAAAAATTTCAAAACCAGGATTGAAAGCTCAACCCAACTCTTTACTAAACACCGGATACACCAAATACTACCATAAACTGTCTATGGTAATACAGACAAGTGACGAAGACGTAATTTTAAACACATACTTTACAACTTCACACTATATGACAAAAAAAAAAAATGAACTTATACAAAACAATATATCTAAATAAGGAACTTGACTTGAAACAGAACAAATGCTTTCCAACATAATTAGACTTGATTTACATAAATGCAAAAGACAAGCAGACTTTGACAAACCAAAGTATGGCAATTAAACAGGGTCCCAGTATCTTATTATGCAATGTTTTTTTTTCTTATGTTCTAATTAATAATTCAGTCACCATTTATTTAATTGTAAATACTTACGTTCTTAATAACTTGAAATTAATTACTTATGTTTCATTTGATTTATTTACTTTTGTATTTGTTTTATAAATTTAACATATATTCATGTACAGATAAACATTTACGTACGTTTATGTGAACATGTTTTTGGGCAAGAAATATTTATTCTGGAGTCTAATTCCCGGTTAATAGTATAATAGAATACAAATAAAATATTTCGAGTCTGCAAAAAACTAATTCGAACAAAAAAGACATATTAAGATATCACATGACAATGAAAAGTAACGCAGTAAAATAAGCATAGAAGAACAAAATGGAGTGGGCAAACAATTTTCCGGAATGGTAGGGTGTAATTGCAATTGTGAAACTGCTAATAGATATTATGGCCAAAAAAAAAACGTCTTTCCAGCTGGAATACGCGTGTGTTTGGTTTGACTTATCTTGCCTCGAATTCCAACAGAATAAGCACAAGAGATTCAAAATAAATTTATCATGTGAGCTTCAGTGCACATATCGGGATTTTCGGTTAAAAAAAAATATATCAGAATATCAAATTCTTATTGTATCGACTATACAAGTCACAGATTACTTCTAAAACTTAACAAAATTATATACTGATAATTCATTAAAAACAAGAAATAGGGGAGAATAATGAAAAAAAAACAAATAAAGACGAAACAAGATACGGTTAGCTAATACCAGGTGATTCAAGAGAGTATAGCCGAAGTTGGTGAAGTCAGGATCAATATGCAATTTGTTCTGTTTCAATGAATCCTTTAAGGAGCCCTTGCGATGAAAGTGAAAATATTCAGAGCATGTTTCAGAGAACTTTAACGACCGTTATTGCTAAAATTTCAGAGGGGAAAGGACCAATCTCCCCCCTCCTTCATAAACTAATTAAAGTTAATTCCATCTGAATGAAAGATTTGAAATTAAATCTCAGGAAGAGTTAAAGTTAAAAAAGAGAAAATTATAGAAGTAGATTGATAAAGAGTTGCATCATTTATTTTGGCCTTCGCCCGGAAACTCTCGCTTTCAAATATTTGACATCTAATAAAAACATGGATTGAATCTAAACCTACTTTCATTATTTGAAAGTAAGGCATGGTTAAAAGTACCAAGTAGTTTGCCTATGCAATAAACTGATAAATGTTACAGAAAAATAAAAGGGCGCAGGGCAGGTGTTTTATGGTTTTCGGGCGTATTAACGGTATTAAACAAATACTATAGATTATAAAAGATTTTATTCGGTGTTTAGGCCACTGTCGTGTATTAATATATATGAACATAATTACCTGGAACAGGTATTTTGGCGGGTCACTCCTTTGTCATGTTACGGATGTAGTTATCTGTTGTTTTGTTTTTTGTGGCACTATGCGAGTACCTCCCTTCCAGACCAGCTTCCAGAAAAAGGATGAGAACCACACCGTACAGGTTCGTACCAGGTATGCTTTCTCTCAGTGCAAGTCAGAAGTTAGTGTTTATTTTGTCTGTGACTCTCGCGCTCTTGGTCAGCCTCCGCTGGCTCTTATCCAGTGACGCGGCTGACGGAGGAGCGTGGGGGACTTCCCAAGACTCCACCGCCTCCTTCGCATGTGAGGGAGGTGACAATCATGTGGACTTAGGGGGCCTCTGGGCTGTTTGTAAATATTGTATGAATGAGCGAGTGAATGATGTTGTAAATATGGTATGAATGATAACATTTATCTCAATTACTTATTGCCTAATAAAGAAGGCAGATTGTAATTTTATCTTAAAAAAACAAAAAGTGTTTATTTTAGGGTTTTCAGTCATCAGAAGCGTCCCGTCCTCGTGAATATTCACTTTCTCCTCCCTAAGCATTCTTCTATCCAATAATTATCCCAGGTAGGAAAATGCACTAGATCCTCAAGTATTAAGTTAAGCGAATCAATTTTATATTGATTTACTTTTTTTAATGTAGTATCGTATTTTTTATTACAAAATTACTCCTCAAACTAGAGAACGTACAGCTGGTAAAAAACAAATTAAACTTAGATACATATAATGAAGCTTACTCAGTGCCCCGAAAACTACCCGAGGTACGGTTAAAATTAGAGGGAAAATGATAACAAGAGCGAATTCAGAATGGTGAAAAAATAAATACTATACCGGTAAAGTCGATCTTAAGTGAGCCGTGTGATTTTCATACAGGCAGTTACCGCGTTGACGCACTGTAAATCCTATTCGGAAAAATTTTCCACTCGAATGAGGTTATGGGCAACCTCGATGATAAAGACTCGGGAAATGGCACCCTAACTTCGTAAGCCTGCCCCCAGCCGAGTGGTTTTCAATGGTCAATCAAATTTCATTCCAAAACTCAATCCGCACACACGGGCGGACTCTGTCGTTCCTTTGGTTATTTTGTAATTTTATCTATCTCTCGTCCCGATATAGTTGGATGTGTATTTTTCTGTTCATAATTCCCCATCATTTTTGGAAGGTATATCGAGATAATCTTTGAAAAGCAATAAAAGCAACCATTTCACTTCATATAATTTTATATTTTTTAAAGAGGATGTGTCTCTTTCGGAAGCATAAAAGCGGAATAAATCCTTATTCAGGCCCTTTCACGTTTTCTTATATTGTTTCTAAGGAAGAAATATATACATTTTTTTTATCTGAAGCTTTTCAGTTATCCATAAAAAGCATTTTTGGGTTCTTTGTAGAAAGAACATTGCTGTGCAAACCGACACTCTTAAAACCACTTTTCTTGGTTTCGTCCTCTGAATAACATAGGGCGAACCTTGACCCTTTTACGATCATGACTTCGCATTTCCTTGAGTAGATACATTAGTAACTAGGTTCTTTAAAAAAAAAAAAAAAGTTCAAGCTGCATTGTCTGTTTAAATCACAGGAATAACAAAACGCTGATTTTGTTTTTTTCGAACCAACAAAACAAATTGTTTTTCACCGGTTGTATAACTAGTCAACAATAATCCTGATAAAGATGAGTAAGTGTCAATGTCCCTTTATTAACCAGAATCTATGAAGTGGAAATCTCCATCACTACATGCAAAACCTGATCTAGTTTTTAGACGCAGCGTGCACATAGCTCCTAATTTTTATAGTGTCGTTTTGTTATAAAAAAAAAAAAATACAATCTGAATGTTCAAGATGAATAACAGACTGATGGTCGTAAAAAAAAAATGTTCAGTTTGCTTAGGACCAGTTATATATATATATATTGTAACTATTTTCTTTCAATACACGTTTTTTCTATATTCAAATTTCTATTGATCAAAAAATGTTTAAACAAACCTGTTAGGGGGCTGTAAGAATAGCAAATTGCACTCTTGGACAGCCTTACCTCGTTAGCACCAACTCTGGAATCTCACCGTCTTCAATCCAACTCCATTATTTTTCTTAAAGAAAAATACCTGTTGAGCTGTATTATTAAAATTGAACCATTAGTTGAATAAACTATTTTAATTACAAAGGGGAATCTGAAAAATAACTCCGAATGCCCTTTTGACACTAATTTATTGGTAACACCATTCCAGCCAACCCATTCAATCTGGCAATTCTATAAATTATATCAGTTTAAGCTGATCACATAAACAAAAAAAAACAACCTATAAATCTATATAACATGCAAATATCCATATAAATAATAAATATAAATTAAAATTAAATCTTTCGATTATGACAAATACCTTAATTGCGTAGTATAGTTGTTTTCAGAAAACAGAAGCATCTAGTTCTCCTTTAGTACTCACCTCCTTGCTTCCTAAACATCCTGCTATCCTTTAGTATTGTTTCATAGTTTAATTTCATGTGGAATTACACCTCAATTAGCACGTACACACAGTCGTAAACATCCGAAGTCAATTATTTTGCGCAAGTAAAATTATCTAGCTAGAAACAAGGTGAGTGGATACTCTGAAAGCCGAAAGAAATGGAAAGTAGAAACATAAGCAGATGGCAGTTAGGTCTGTAGGAAAGCCATTACTCGACAGCAGCTACAGCCTGGCTAAGAAATAGTCGAGTCCAGTTCCTGTCTAGACTGAGGGAAGCAATTAAAAGCTAAGCTAACTGGGTTAACTGTCGAGGCTCCTGGCACACACATTACAGTTGCTGCTTGTGAGGCCTTGGGCTTTTCTACCAAGCTACGTGTCCCTGGCTTTTTCTCGAAGTACATTGCATGAACACAGCTTTAAAACTTATACAGGAATATAAATAAACAGGAAGGTTAAAGTAACTACCCTATGAGACAGAATTAAATAGGGGAAAAACATTTAAGTAAATAAGCCCGATATGACTTATAAGACCCAAAAGCACTTTTTTGGAATACATACAAATAAGTCTGCAGCGATTCATTTTCGATAACAAAGACTCCGCTCTCAACAGGTACGGGTAGATCACCTGTCTTCAGCTAGCATGCATTTATGTATATTCTAGGGTGCCAGAGGTAAAAAGATTCTATCAATCTGAAACTTCTTTATCGTGCTAAAATTACTAACTGCCTTATTAGGCAATGAGTAATTGTGATAAATGTTCTCATTCATATAATACTTACAATTTACACCATACAAACAGCCTGTGGAGGCTGACGAAGTGCGAAACAGCCACACACGCTCAGGACATGATTGGAGAAACTGGCCATTGCCAGGACTCCCTCAGTCACGCATTTATAACAGATCACGAGGCCACTGCCCTTTTAATCTCTTAAGAGGATTATAGGGATGAGTGGTACAGTGCAATGACTGTGCTACGGGATTAGGGTGGTTGGATAGGTTACTATGGAATTTCATGAACTTAGAAGGGATGAGTTCTAGAATGTAGGGTATATTTACATCGTTATGAAGGGTTTTGTTGCTGACGTAATAAGGGGCATTTACTATTGTTCTTAGGACTTTTAATTGAAAGGATTGGATACGCTTCGACTTTTTTGCTGTCCCCAATAGCTTTATTCAGTTTATGACGAACAATTTTAGTTCAGGTACTATTTGAGACCTAAAGCTTCCAAAAAAATTAATTTTCCAGATCCAACATTAGAAATTATGTGCTGAAAACGCTCCACCCGATTTCAATAGAATTTCAAAAGAAAGAAAGTGGTCAGCTAAAACCCATCGAATCATCAAATCAGGAAAATCAGATATGGCAAAAAATAGATTTATAACGCAGTCCTTGTTGGGCGATTACCTCATAGCCATAGGGACAAGTTCTTTCCAATGTTCAAGCATACAAAACTTATTCCAATTATTTTTTTTTTTAGACTTTCTCAATAACTTTTTAAATTATTTTGCCCATGATAGTTTTCACGTTATTTATGGTAAGAAGGATTCATGGCAAATGTAGCATCGTCATAATATGTTGAAAAATATAGCCAGTAATTAAATAATGTAGATTATCGCGTCAAGGAAACGATCAAAATATAACTACAAATGTTGCATTTTACGTGGTCGATCGGCCATTTTCAGGCTATTGGATATGGTAAAATACAGCTTACTCAATTTCTACAAAAATGTCGCTGAGATCATTTTTCCATAACCACGTGCAGTTGTCCGTTTCGTTCTTGGCCATTAAGGGTAAGAAACACATACAGAAAGGTGAAGGGGTTGACCACAATGACAAGTGCCGGGCAGACCCTAAAGGTGACCAAGGCAGCCGCAGCTGATGGTTGCCTGATAATCCCCGACAACTGACTAGAACTTACCCTCCAAGTCATGAGATAATTAGTTTCCGCCTGGCAATCTCGGGCCCCAAATCAGCTCTGTCCCTAGCCGGCCCTTTGTTGGCAAGGATTGGACGTGGCTCCAATTGGAGACAAAATGCAGATTGGATAGAATTGGGGCCCTAAGTAGGCTTTCATTGTTGTCCAAAGTGCCTTTCCAATCTATTGTTGTTAGTGGTCTGTCCTTTATCTTCCACACCTTCTTTTTCCAAACATTTTCCGACATTGAGTTCTTTTTCGCCTTTACGAGAACGGAAAGCCTTTATGCCTAATATGGTATTGGCCTTACCCTTTCCATTTTTTTTCCTATAAACTGGGTGCTCTAAGAATTTTCTTATTTAATTTTCTAGAATGAGAAATATTTAATTTTGTTTTCCCTTTTGGTTCAAAAGAAAGGTTTTATTTAAAACAAAAACACTTTAATTCATTAAATGTCTTAGTGCTGCTAGTTTATTAAATTATTGGTTAAAAAATTCTTGACGACGTAGTTCACGGCACAAATTGCATTCGGTTATGAGTCATTTTTAATGTTAGATTAAATAATGAGAATTAAAAAAATAAAAATGTTGCTCTAGTTTCTTTTGTATATTTTACCATACATATATGAAATAGCAAGGTAGCTGTTTAACTTATTTCACATGGTAAAACGTATGTAGCGACCGCTAACTACATTAGATAAATCACCCTATACTCTATTGTAAATTGGTTATAATATGTTGTAAATTAATTTAAACAAATGTAAATAATATTACCAAAGCATAAGTCATATCAGTGTAAATATTGTAAACAATAAAAGACACTGCTACAAAACCAGCTCAGAGGCAGCGGTCAGGTATAAAGGGCCCTGGGCCCTTTAGAGGGGCTGGGTCTTGGTCTAGAACCTTCGAGCTTCATCCAAGCCCGCAATGTGGTTGGCCAGAATAAAACCACGCCTCATTGGGTGGACGCGATTGGCCAGAATAAGACCCCAGCCCATTGGCTACTTGGGGCTATATATACCCCCTAGTTCTAGCCAATAAGTCATTCTAACTACGGCTCTCTGGACTGGTACTTGCAGCTGCACTGATGTTTCTAGATTTGGCCTTCTCATTTATGAAAACCTCCGCATATCTCTTCCTAACCTTGCTATGTTTTAGTCCGGCCTTGTCAGACCCCACACTTTCCTAGTGGGTTTCTCTGCCTTCGACTCGCTAAAACTAGCACCTCTTGGAAGAGATTTCTTCCTTGCGGACGACGGTCACCGGGGTCCTACGAACTTTACCTAGTAATGTCTCCCCCAGTGATCCAGACTGCTTTTCTCTCCGGTTCACACTCGCATTTGGGATTCGGACGGTTTCACCTACCCTCAGATACCGAGTGTGAATTCGTGGTCATTACATGACCACACAAACTACCTATAATACCTACCCTATACCTCTTCTTCTGAACATAGTGCACTGTCGGGGCACATACCTATCAGATATAGAGTCAGATAGTACAGTAGTAAGACCCATCATGAAGCAATTGTCAGGTCATATCCTAATTAACCCTCACTTCGTCACCAAGGCTAGGGTAACCAAGCCCCCTCGTGACGACCCGACAACGCATTTTGTCAGTTAGGTTTTATGTAAAGATACAGAATTATTTATTCTTTTGTTTTTAAATAATTTTGATTAATTGGTACACCAAATTGTATTTGTCCAATTAATTATACAAACAAAAAGATAAACATTTAAGTAAACCTAAAAGCCCTAAAACATAGTCCGAATATATACTAGTCAGCCCAAATGTTACACTGTCTTGGAACCCAATGTCATTATTTATTTAACGCATAATTTACTTACAGAGCAAAATCTCTATGCCAATGGTATGAAAAATAGTGATACTATTTAATATTTATTGCATAACAGAAGCAAACCGAAAACTCTCATAGCCAACCGTTACTAATTTCTTATTAAAACTTGTGAAAAAATGAATTTTTAAATTATTTGATATAATCGAACACTCTTCGGTCTCTCCATAATTAATTAATGATTACAAAGTTCAAACAACATGAAAAGCATAGAAGCCAAAGAAGATTCCCTTAAATAGGATAATATTAATAGAAAAAATGAAATAATGAATCATGATGACTCATAGAGGGGAGTCAACAAAATGTTTTAACCGTTCTGTTTCATACGAAAAATTTTATTAAAAAATTGTACTTATTTTATTCTAGGTGAGTAGCCATACGATAAATTTGTTATCACACGAAGATATAAGTGGATAAAGGTGATATGTTAGATAACTTGAAATTGATAAAAACGCATTCAAAGTATTTCAGGGTCAGGCCTTATAGTGTTACAAAACACCTTTCTTTTGTAAGTTTTAAGGGAAATTATGTGTTTTCAGAAACTGGCAAGAAGTGACATGATAGAATAGCACAAAACACTTACATTCATGAGGAAAATACGATTTTTCAAAAATTTTCACTTATCCACTTGCACCTTTATTTATTTGTCAGTTTATTTATTGTATAATACATATAATAGGTTCACTATTGCTGACTTAATCAATTTTTTCTGTAGTTCCGACTTTCAATTTGTTATATATTGGTTTTATTTATTGTTATTGTTCTTGTCGTGTGGCTTATTTGTTTAGCAACTGAGGAAGACAGTCAAAAACTTTATTGTGGAAATACCGAGGAGTCCTATTTGATCCAGTAATTGGAACGGTCTTCAGAGCATACATGAGTTATAATTTAGTTTTAAATTTCCACTTCTATTCGATGACTATGTTGTTGGCAAAAGCATATTTTTTTAAATTTATTATAGCCTAACAAATTTAAGATATTTTATATCTTAAACTTCTATTATTTCATTAGTTCATAATCTTTATTGTGATAACATTACAATCTGCCTTATTGGATAATAAGTAACTGTTTGAATGTATTCAGCCACTACCAACACCTGCCATAAATAGATCACATAAGTTAAGTTATAGGAGCGATTGAGAAATATATCAATAAATAGGTACGTAAATACAATTTACCCTTCTAACGAGAACTATCTAAAAACTGACAAGAGAAAATATTTTCATAATATATTAAGAATAATTTCACGGCCATTTAATCAGAACGTTAAGAAAGGTTAGGTAAAGAGAGAATAATAGGAATGAGAAGGTAATTCATCTTGTGGGCGCTCTACCACCGGGACGGAGGTTTCAAAAGCACCTAACGATGGTCCATTCAAAAGAGGTGGGCCACAAAAGAAAAATTGTATTTGGCAGTTGAGAAATGGCGGGTAGGTATTGGACAAAGCATGAGAGATGCAGGGTAGGTATGGATTGTGAGGCATCCTGGAGCTGGGCCAGGCTCTCTTCTGCCTCTACATAAATATATCTGCGGTAGGATCGAGGGTGGGGGTACGAGTTTATGGGATCCCTATAGTTACTGCTGGCAGTCAAAGTCGGTGCTTTTGAGCAATGTTACTGTCTAGTTATGGGATGGTTGGTTACACACGATTTTGGGAACTAATAACCGCACATCCCGAGAGTCTTGCAACAGAGTATAAAACAATATGTGGATCAACATTTATCGGCAAAACTTTTAGAAAACTTCAGATAGGATCCAGAGAACATTCCGAACGTAAATATGGTCATTTCATTATCCATACCAGCTAAGCAGAAAGTAATATTAGCTGAACAGGAATCAATATTAGCTAAACAGGACATAATATTAGCTGAACAGGGCATAATATTAGCAGAACAGGGCATAATATTAGCTGAACAGAACATAATATTAGCTGAACAGCAGATAATATTAGCTGAACAGGAGATAATATTAGCTGAACAGGAGATAATATTAGCTGAACAGGGCATAATATTAGCTGAACAGGAGATAATATTAGCTGAACAAGGCATAATATTAGCTGAACAGGGCATAATATTAGCTGAACAGGGCATAATATTAGCAGAACAGGGCATAATATTAGCTGAACAGAACATAATATTAGCAGAACAGGGCATAATATTAGCTGAACAGGACACAATATTAGCTGAACAGGGCATAATATTAGCTGAACAGGACACAATATTAGCTGAACAGGACACAATATTAGCTGAACAGGACACAATATTAGCTGAACAGGACACAATATTAGCTGAACAGGGCATAATATTAGCTGAACAGGGCATAATATTAGCTGAACAGGACACAATATTAGCTGAACAGTAGATAATATTAGCTGAACAGGAGATAATATTAGCTGAACAGGGCATAATATTAGCTGAACAGGACATAATATTAGCTGAACAGGGCATAATATTAGCTGAACAGGACACAATATTAGCTGAACAGGGCATAATATTAGCAGAACAGGGCATAATATTAGCAGAACAGGGCATAATATTAGCAGAACAGGGCATAATATTAGCAGAACAGGGCATAATATTAGCAGAACAGGGCATAATATTAGCTGAACAGGACACAATATTAGCTGAACAGGACACAATATTAGCAGAACAGGGCATAATATTAGCTGAACAGTAGATAATATTAGCTGAACCGTAGATAATATTAGCTGAACAGGGCATAATATTAGCAGAACAGGGCATAATATTAGCAGAACAGGGCATAATATTAGCTGAACAGGACACAATATTAGCTGAACAGGACACAATATTAGCAGAACAGGGCATAATATTAGCTGAACAGTAGATAATATTAGCTGAACCGTAGATAATATTAGCTGAACAGGGCATAATATTAGCAGAACAGGGCATAATATTAGCAGAACAGGGCATAATATTAGCTGAACAGGACACAATATTAGCTGAACAGGACACAATATTAGCAGAACAGGGCATAATATTAGCTGAACAGTAGATAATATTAGCTGAACCGTAGATAATATTAGCTGAACAGGGCATAATATTAGCAGAACAGGGCATAATATTAGCAGAACAGGGCATAATATTAGCAGAACAGGGCATAATATTAGCTGAACAGGACACAATATTAGCTGAACAGGACACAATATTAGCTGAACAGGACACAATATTAGCAGAACAGGGCATAATATTAGCTGAACAGGACACAATATTAGCTGAACAGTAGATAATATTAGCTGAACCGTAGATAATATTAGCTGAACCGTAGATAATATTAGCTGAACAGGAGATAATATTAGCTGAATAGGGCATAATATTAGCAGAACAGGGCATAATATTAGCAGAACAGGGCATAATATTAGCTGAACAGGACACAATATTAGCTGAACAGGACACAATATTAGCAGAACAGGGCATAATATTAGCTGAACAGGACACAATATTAGCTGAACAGGACACAATATTAGCTGAACAGGGCATAATATTAGCTGAACCGTAGATAATATTAGCTGAACAGGAGATAATATTAGCTGAATAGGGCATAATATTAGCAGAACAGGGCATAATATTAGCAGAACAGGGCATAATATTAGCTGAACAGGACACAATATTAGCTGAACAGGACACAATATTAGCTGAACAGGGCATAATATTAGCTGAACAGCACACAATATTAGCTGAACAGTAGATAATATTAGCTGAACCGTAGATAATATTAGCTGAACAGGAGATAATATTAGCTGAACAGGGCATAATATTAGCAGAACAGGGCATAATATTAGCAGAACAGGGCATAATATTAGCTGAACAGAACATAATATTAGCTGAACAGCAGATAATATTAGCGGTCAAGGTCTCGTCTTCTCATACGCCCAAGACCTCAGTACGGCTCAAGCTTTGTTTGGGGACACAGAAATGCTCTCCCTCACACCCGAATATTGATGATTCGCCGTAGTATCTTATTTTTTCTTGGTCGAGTACTCATCACTACTCATCATTTTTATCACGCTCGTTGTGAACACTCGGACTGGGTGTTCATCACTCGTCACCGTGATTGTTGTTCACGAGAAGGGAGAAGAAGAGCAGAAGTGGCCGCTCTGCAACAAGCCGACTCTGCTCGTCTACTTAGAACAGGTGACGTGAACATGTTCCTTTTTTTTACATCATGTACTTTCTTCAAATTTAGATCATTAGATTTAAATCGATTTTTTTTTTTTTTTTGTAACTGAGACTGATTGATTGATTATTGTAACGGAGCTCCGCTTATTTCATTTATTTGACATATATATGTATAAAGAAAGAAAACCTTTTTTCATTTTGTTTTCACATTGATGGGTTTTTTTTTGGTTTTATATACTTCTTTCTCATATTTTTAATTGTCCAAATTTTCAGTTATTAATGTTTTTCTTTATTCTGAATAAAGTTTCAGTCATTTTTGTTTGTAAGCTTGTTTTTTTTCAATTGGGGATAATTTAAAACCTGTGAAATTTTTCAATACAATAGATTGAACTTTTGTTTGGCTTTAAGTTGGTCGTTTTTTTTCTTTTCTCCTAACTATTTGTCGATATTTTCGGGAATTGGGAGTGAAAGGAGTGATTCTAGTTTGTCCGGGTACGGAGATTTGCTTCCTCAATTTTTGAGGAGCCATCCCCCCAACATATTATAATTTAGTTTTAAATATCTACGTCTATTCGATGACTATCTTGTTGGCAGAAGTATCTTTTTTTAAATTTATTATGGCCTGACAAATTTAAGATATTTTACATCTTAAAATTCTATTTTTTCGTTATTTCCATTAGTACATAATCTTTATTGTGTTAAAATTAGAATCTTCCTTATTGGACAATAAGTAATTGTGTTCAATATTCTCATTAATACCATATTTACAATTCACTCGCATGCTCATATAGTATTCACAAACAGCCCAGAGACCTCCCTAACCCACATGGTTGTCACAACCTTTGCATGCGAAAGAGACTCCGGTCTTGGGAAGTCCACACTCTCCATCAGCCGAGTCACCGGATACAAGTCAGTGGAGGCTAATCAAGAGAGCCACAGACAATCAGGACATGATTGAAGAAACTGGTCATTGCCACTCCCACTGTACGTATTTGTAGCAGTACACGAGGCAACTGCCACTTTAGCCTCCTAGGAGGATTATAGGGATGTCTGGCGCAGTGTAATGAGGGATGAGTTCAAGAATGTAGGGTATATTAAGATAGTTATTAAGGGTTTTGTTGCTGACGTAATAAGGGATATTGACTATTGTTCCCAGGACTTTTCTTTATTACAAATAACATTTATTCACTTGAAAAAATGTTTTAAATAATGCTCTGGTCAATTAATTCAAAAGTTCGAAGTGGTTTTTAACATTCTAAAACTTTTTGTAGAGTACAATAGCATGTAGACTATCAAGACAAGAAGGGTCTGCGTTCATATTAAAGATCGAAAAGTGAAATTTTCACCTGAGCTTATATGATAGGCTGCACTTCCAGTCCGATTTTTGGGTGATGCGCACCCCTTTAATAAAACATAAGTATATCATAACCAATCCAATTGAATAATGACTATAAAATTTATTGAATATGAAAATTAAAAAGGTACTATAATCAAAAAGGACGGTTTGGTTGGTAATATAGGATAGAGAATACACCAAATCAATATAAAACGCTGCATCGGATTTTTTATTATGAAATCCTGATTTTGAATTCAGATAAATTTAAAGGAATTCTCGGTGTCTGAATTGCTTCATCAATGTTATGCGGTACATTATTATTATACATGAATCTCTCTATAAAAAGGCAGAGTTCGTAACTTCAACAAACTAACTACGTCCACGCAACAGAAGTCATACAAAAAACCAATTTAAATATTATATTGAATTTAAAAACTACCCCATAGAATTTACTATTATATAAACGCCTCGTTCTAGACGAGCAAACAAACCTGTAAGAGTACGCTTATAAACTGAAAAAAAAAAAACCAAGGCAGAAGTAACAAAGTAAAAAATACAGATACATTTTTCGAAAAACTCTTTATTAGAAAAAAACTGACATCTGCAGTAATTGGGCAATGGGTAATTGTGATAAATGATTTCACCCATATCCTATGCACAATATATAATATTGTTGTCGTATATGATGGAAATTAAAATTTAATTTAAGAAATGAAAGGAGAAAGCGATTTATTCCTTGCTATTGAATGGAGCAGAAGCTCAGATACTGCTGTTAAGTCGCTCCCAAAGATAACTGGGATCCGTATCAAAGGGCCCTAATTGGCCCCAAGAAGCCCTCCTCCTTTCACTGGCCGATCAATTAAAAACCAGCCCAGGTAAAAAGCAGCATAATTACCGGACTGTTTCCTTCACGGGGGGCTCTTTAACCACCAGTAGCTCTCGAGATGCCTGCATAAAGGGTTTTCAATTTGCCAAAGCACCCTCCAATAATTCCCCTCCAACTTCCAGTCTACTTTAATCTTGGTAATGGCCGAGAACCTAGAGGTCACTATCTTGACTGATGGGTCACTGGCTGCCTCCCCAGTCTGCCCTGGTCCACTATCTCAGGATTAGGATTGTGAACCGCCCGCTTTAACCTTTATCTCTGAGGGTTGTTGATGTCTGCGGCTAACAATGGTGGGCCTTACTTCCTTTGCTGTATGACCTAAAAGAAGCGGTCCATAGTCTCGACCATAACGGTATAGGCTTCATTGGTCCCAAAGATTTATAACTTGATTGAAGTATTGACAAGAACACTAATACAATAGTGTGTAATACATAGATGTAGAATTTTGTACACCTTTTTTTATTTTTTAACTTTTTTTTTTTCATTTTACCTTAAAATGAATCTACATCGATTATAAACTAAATTTCATTTTAAATATTAATAAATAATATGAAAAAAAAACTTAACTCTGGGACATAGTCCATGACAATAAAACAACAATAAATATATAGCCTTACACTGATAGATTATCTCATAATTAATAAATTGTTCATGTACATTTGTTATGCCTGAAATGAATCAACACCATAAGATTGAAACAAAAACATAAATGAGTAGAGGTGAGACATTCGATGACCATTGCAACTAAGAAAATATAGGAGTGTAACAAGGTGGGAAAGTGTGTGAAACGTTCCTGGGACGTATTGAAGTAGGAAGTGAATAAATTTATTTAAACTAAAATAAAAAAAATAATATTGTTGAATTATGAATTTTTACATAGGAGGGGGATAAGGAACTAGGGCATCAATGACCCTTGTGGTTAAAATACCCTAAATTAAAAAAAAAATTATTTATAAACGAAATGTTCTTAAAAATTTATTAAATGATTGAGAATAAAATACTCATATTTTTTCATAAAAAATACTTTATTATATTTGTTAAAACTTGATCACAAAAAATCCCCTTTCCGGAAAAATAAATAAATTCCAAATAGTTGAAATATTAAATTAAAACATGAAACTGAAACCATCTAGAACGTATTATACTTGTATAAGAAGTATTTATTTTGGCACTCAATAAATTCGGAAAATCTTAAAAATGATTATAGCGTTACTTTCTTAAATGTGTCATCAATTTTAATTGGGACTTGAAAAATCATAACAGTTATCAAAACGGGCCTAAATTATTTCCCATCCTTTAACTAAAAACTAATTACGATATATTCTTTATTGCGCTAAAATTAAAATCTGCCTTATTAGGCAATAAGTAATTAAGATAAATGTTCTCATTCATACCATATTTACAATTCATCATTCACTCGCTCATTCATACAATATTTACAAAAAGCCAAAAGGCCTCCCAAATCCACATGTTTGTCACCTCCCAGTTTGTCAAGAGGAAGCGGAGTCTTCGGAAGTCCCCCACACTCGTCCGTCACCCGCGTCACCGGATAGGAACCAGTGAAGGCTGACGAAGAGCGCGAGAGCCACAGACGCTCAGAACATGATTGGAAAAACTGATCATTGCCAGGGCACTAAAGTGCTTTAAGTGTCCTAATAACTTTATTTCTTCGTACAACATTACCAATTGAAGCAGAATAAAACAATCAATACAGGCGGGGTCTCATTACTGAGTTATTTCTACAAGAACCTACGTTCCTTCGACGGCAATGAAGCGCTATAATGACAAATAGGTAAGTAATGAATTCTCAGCGCATTCCTTAGTTCCCCCCGTTAGGTTTTCCTGAGTTTACTTGATTTCCCCTTTTCTCATTTCTAGCATTCCTTGAATAAAGTAATAATTCCAAACCTACTTGTCAGAGTGTCTTCATTATTCACGCAGGAAAGCGGATTAGGAATCGTTAATTGAAATTTTTCAACTCACTCGAGCTCACCCAAAAGAAATAAAAACCAAAAAAAAAAATAAGGGTGAAAGCGGAAGTACTTAAAAGGGTGAAAAAACAGAGTGCTTAGAACACTCACGCGTTGAAAATGCAGAAACTTTGAATGCTATTAAAACATTGAGTAGGCATAAGAAAATAAAATATTTTAAACTTCGTTTATCTATCTCTATTAAATCTATATCTATTAAATAATTTTGTGTTCAAATTGTAAATATTGTCTTCTGCGAATTTCGTAAAATGTGAATAACCATTCAAAAGCAACTAAGCAGAACGCATACGTAGTTTTACAACCTAATTAGTAATTTTTATTTTATGCCTCTAGCCGTATTTGGTACAGATTGATAACATATCACATCAAATGACACAACCGATGGAATCATTCATTTCTTATATGTTAGAGGGGGAAAAACAGCTCATAAAGAGGTTAGGTACGACAGAAGGTAGTTGGTAGCATTGAGTAGCTTGTGTAACTTGTGTAGCTTGTGTGGTTAGCGCTAGGGATTAGCAACTATGAATTGAGTTGTCTTAATCAGATTAGATACACCTTTACTAAGACAACTCTTCATTTATCATCACGAGGCTGTTAGTCCCCGTAGGCCCATTTCCCGAATGAATAATTTTATAACTAAGCCGGGAATCAAACCCGGGTCTTGGCAGTTAGAAGTCACCATGCTACTACTAGCCTATGGAGACGGTCTTATATATTGGAAGCTAATTGAATAATTTTTATAAAGGATATTATTAAACAAAGTCCTCTACTGGTTGTAGATCTATTGCCAGCTCCAAAAGGAGATACTCTACTTTCTAACATTTAGGCCGACTGTTGTTGTTGTTCGACAAAAAACGATAACTCCATCCAAATTTTAATAGTTAGTGCAACGGGCCCAATTATTTTCATATTCTATTTTTTTTTTATTATTATTATTATTCACAGTTCATATTTAAATGTTTTGTCAGTATCGTTAAGTATTCTACTCAAGCACCTGCTAAGGAAAGGAATCTCATTCATAACGAACGTGTTGAACTCCTGCTTCAGTCTGCACTATTTCCCCCAGAACTGGAAGCACGCTGTGGTCGTCCCCCTGCTGAAACCAGCGAAAAGTGGTTATGACCCATCTCATTACCACCCCATTAGTCTGCTGACTAAACTCTCGAAGCTGTCCAAGAGAATCATCCACCTACATCCCTCCGAGCGAGACGCAAGAAGTCATCCCACCAGAGCAGACTGGTTTCAGTACAGGCTTAAGTGCGGAGAACAACTTGGTGAGACTGCAACACCACGTCGCATTGAACATCCGGAGCAACAGAGCTACCGCTTTGATTTCACTGGACTGTTCGAAAGCCTTCGACTCTGTGGACCACTACACCCTACTCCAACGTCTGACGGAATATGAATTCTCGGATCAGCTACAGAACCTGATGACTTCATACCTCACAGGCAGAACTTTTTCGGTTCGGATAGGCACCACGTCTACGACCCGAAGAAAATACACTACCGGTGTCCCCCAAGGATCAGTGCTAGGCCCCTGCTGTTCAACATCTACACCGCCCACATCGTAGGAGCCTCGTACCCTAACTGCGAGGTATCGGCGTATGCAGACGACATAGGTGTCTACAGCACTAGCATTAATCCAACCAAATCCCTAAAATTTGCTGAGAGCGCCAGTCAACACATTGCTGAGAAACTGGACGCCGTCAACCCGGCCAAGACGCAAGGAATAATATTTAGTTATAAATCTGGAAGAAAGAATTTACCTAAATCCTTCGCCTTAGACGGCAAAGAGTGCTCCGTGAGCAACAAGCTATTCTACCTTGGGATTACCCTCGGTTGACACTTGTCGTTCACAACACATCTCAGTAAGAAGTTAAAGAGTGTTAGGAAAAAGTTCTACAGCCTACGACACCTACTTCATAGCCCGGCTTACGTACGCCTCAAGCTGCTGATTTACCAGAGCGTCCTGAGACCTGCTTTGCTGTACGGTACCCCACTATTCAAGTATCTAACTCCTAACACTCTAAAACCGCTCCAGCAATTCCAGAACAGAGTTCTCCGCACCTCCCTCAAACATACCCCATTCCACCGAATGAAGGCAAACGACATCCACGAAATATTTGAGGTGCTCACCATTCAAGATTTCATCGAGAGACGACGCATCAAATTTTTCGACTCGTTGCAACACTGCCACAACCCACTCTTCTCCGTTCTTCAGCCACCACCAATGCCCGTCCGATGAAAGCACTGCTGGACCCCAGAAGCCTGGAGACAAATAAACGTGATCGAACCCGAACCCCCTGACGCGGACGGAACGACCAACACCCAGATAGAGGTTGACCTCCCGGCCGACTCAACGGAAGCAAGAATACCCCTTCTACCTGCTCAGGGTAGGACGATTCCCCAGCCGATAGGCCGAATCAGTGCAGCATCCTACGGGGTCCAAGGCCAGGTGTTACCAGCCCGAATTCAAACCAATGCCTAGTACCCCTAGGCTCCACCATAGGTAGACTCTCACTACCTTCCCGAATCACCCGCCTCCTTTAGGTATCCTTCTCATACTACCTTCAAATGGGACTCCCCTCAGTGAAAGGCACAACTGTTTTCCCTACATTCTATATTTCCAGTCGAGATCTAAGTAAAAAAAAAAGTTAAGAATTTTTTTATTATTATTATTTTATTTTTTTCTAATATAGATTCCCCAGAGGATCTATAATTATTTGTAAATTTAAAGGGTCTTTGAAAGAAAAAAAAAATGTTTAGATTTAGTTACGAAAAGTGGTCTCCAACATTTCCAGAAAGGGATCGTCCGAAAGGTGGTCCGACATAGCTCTCTCAAAAGGTTAAAGATCGCTGACCTGCACCCGTTGCTTGGTGTGCCGTCGGTGGGTGAGTTCATCCGCCGGAGAAACATTAAGTTTTTTGACTCGTTGCAGCACCTGACAAACCCAGTGTTTAACACTATGACCCTATCACCCCTCCCGCATCGATGGCAAACGACGAAGTATGATCAAAAAGGTGAGCCCCATCAGCTTTATAAGAGTCAGGTCAGTCCAGTCACGTATAATGTGTATCATTATACTTGTTTATTCCATTATATAATTTTTATAAAATAACAAAACTTGTATATGATGTAGCGTCGCTACAGGAAATACAAAAATAATTTGTAAATAGATTCGCCTGAGGATCTATAATTTTATATAATTATCTGTGAATTTAAAGGGGCTAGGAAGAAAAAAAAATTAGACTTAGTTCAGTTTATACATTTTAATTGTTAAAGAAAAAAAATTTTTTTTTATTTCTTTGCACATTGTAAATTTAAGAAAGAAAGTGATAATAACAACAAACGGAAGTGAGTATTAAAAAATATATTAGACCCTTATAATGTCTGAAAACCACTCTAAAGTAAACAATTTAAACTAACTTGTACTGAGAGCAAGCAAGAATTTCTTTGCTTTTTCAGGTTTATCTGAAGTTTTTGGTCATCATGAATAGTGTAGATCTAAAGGTCAAAAGGGTACCTCCAAAGGCTATAAATACTCACTCCCTTAAAATAAACCTACTTCCGTCAAATACAATAAAGTTAACTATGATTACTGACTCCAATAAAGTTTAAGAAATCTGAAAAAAATTGTTAGATTCGTTCTAGTGTACGGCGTCCCAAGGTAATGGTTAATAACTAAACGCACCAACGAACCGAAGCGCTAAAATACATACGAGCAGCGGGCTGTAAAACTGAACCCATTGAGCACAGCCGATGAGCGAATCAGGAGCGGACCGAACTTCGATTCAGCAATGGTACAATTAGGGGTCGATGATGCCTGAAAGAGTGGAGCCATTAGAGTTGATGAAAATTCTAGCAATTGTGCAGTTCGGAATCAAAGGGGCGATCCGTTTTTATTCGATTTCCGGTCAAGAGCAATTCATACTGCTAACCGAATTACAGGCCTTTTCAAAAAGAAATTGCGAAAAAGGAGTTGGGGGTTTAGCCCACCTCCACCCACGGGCACCTGGGAGCCCTCTGCCATTTTCGAAAGTAACGAGGATGCGGTGAGCTTCATACGGCAGGGCTGTTTTCCGAGCCATTTCAAATCCGCACGCTTCCGCTCACTGCTTCCATCGAAGCCCAGCTAACTACTCTTCCTCGAAAACCTTCAACCCTCGGGAGCTTTTATACCGTTGTTCTTCACTCTCAAAAACTTAGTGTTGTTAATAAACCCTATCGCAGCAACAGACAAGAGACGTTTTTTCATTGAAGAAGAGAACGGCAATCATATTAATATATGTAAGTGTGTACTTTTAAAACCCTTTAAGACTGAAGGAAAGACACTTGCTAACCTAGGATCGTTGTGTTCCCTTCGACTATCAATATCATCTTATTATTTTTTTTAACTACAAACGATAACTAACATTTAGCTATTCTGTTGATGAACTCATAGCTGCAACCTTTTAAAAGAGTAACCGCCAATATTTATTTACTTATTTTGTTACTACTACTTGTCTCTCTTTTGTTTTTTTTTATTTTACTTTCAGTTTTGTAATATACCGGTTTCTTATTTTGTATCTAAATGAATTCTGGGTTGATTTTTTCAATTTGAGGCATTCCCTTTGGTTTTTTATTATTATATAATTTTCTCCCTCTATGTGGTGTACATTGTTTTGGTTTTTTTCCCCTCAGCTCTCAAACTTTGAAAGGTAGGATAAGGGAAAAATAAAGTAAAATTTATTTGGGATGAATGGATCCTTTTACTAGGAGCACCTATTTGAAGGTTGGGTGAAGGAAGTAAGGAGTGTGGGAGGCCTCGGTAGAGGTGTAAATGTCACGGTGCAGTGGTGAGAGTCCACTGAAGGCTGAGCCTAGAGTCTGTCTAGGCATGTAGTGCAGGCTCATTCAGTTGGATAGCAGTGGTGGGTGCCCGTTAGGGGCTTGTTGGTTGGCCAAGGGCCGTAATTTTGTCTGCTATTCCAAACCTAGTAGGTTGCATCTTGCAAGTAGCGGTTGGGATTACAGGTCACGGAATGGGGGGTTTTGGCAGTGTTTCATAGAGTCGAAGAACTTGACGTGTCTTCTTCTGATGGCCTTGGTGATGATGGGGACCTCGAACTTTTCGTGGATGTCGGAAGCCTTTGTTTCTTTTTTTTTTTTTTTTTCTTAGCTCTCTAATTATAAGATTAAGGATGAGTGAAAAATAAAGGGATATTTGGGTTTAGCGGATACCAAGGATTAACTGCTTGAAGTTGGTGTGAGGGAATTAAGGAGTGTGGGAAGCCTCAGTAGAGGTTGATAGTTGCGGTACAGTGGTGAGAGTCCACTGGTGGCTGTGCCTAGAGTCCCTCTAGGTATGTAGTGCAGTCTTATTTAGTCGGATAGCAGTGTTGGGTGCCCGTTAGAGGCTTGTTGTTTCTTTTTTTGTTGGCCGGAGTTCTATTTATTTATGTGTATTATTGTTATTCAATGGGAGCATCGTCCCAGAATAAATTTTTGTTTCTATTCCATGATTCTATTTTTAAAATGTACTTGTGTGTTACGTGACCCTTAGTCAAAACAATTGCATATGGATTAAAACTCACATATAACTGGTTCAGTGTTTAGCATTTAAATTGCCACCCTACCTACTTTTAGATTTACACCCACAAGAAATTGTTTTTGTTTTTTTTCAAAAGAGGATATGACGCCATTACTTAGCGAGGCAATGTTTTTATGGGCATTGGTTGTGATTTAACATACAATCTCGACCATTTCTCCAGCATAATTATGGCCCGATTTAAGGTATTTAAGCTTCAACCATATGCCAGTAAGTGGGTTTTGTTTTTACTTCTTTTAAAATGTATTACATAAAAACTGAAATTTTTAGTAAAAGGTTTGAAATAAATATATTTAATAAATCACATGCTGCAAAAATATACAAGAGAATAATCCATGGCCGGACATTAGCCGATTGATTCATTTTTATGATCCATAAATACTCGTGAGATCTTTGAATTATTATCCGAAGATTACAATGGATTAATCCATAAATTTGTTAACTCGCGGCGATACACGAAGGGGAGACAGACGCAGCTGTTCGTAAACACCTCGTTCTGGCCAAGATTTGTAAGGACCCCAAGAGGTAAAGTTGTGCCTTCGCCGCTAGGCATAACTCCGGGGTGCAGTTACCCCCAACCACCCCTAACTGCCCTCATGAAACCACCCCTACAGCGGGGGTCTACCGAATGTGCCGCTCACAAACTACCCCTTCTGGTTAGCTGCGGCACCCTTACATTACATTACCGACATCCAGTGCCTATTGCCAAACAGAGATGATAAATCAAAAGACACGGGAGAATTTATTTCCCAAACATTGTATTATTTTAAGTCCTGTTACCCAAATTGAAAATTTCATTACTAAAAGTAAAATTTTCTTAGTTTTTAGAACTCCTCCATTGTAGATAGTGAATTATTTGTGTCTTTCCAGAACACATAATTTCTTCTTTAGTGAAATAGCGCTTTCGACAGCTAAGAGCCTGTCATCTTCAGTTATCTCCTATTTGTCATGTGGGATATATAACTCAAATACATATGTGATATAAAAGTACTAGTATCTTTCAACAAAGGCTGCTACATCCTCGCTCCTCACTGTACTAATCAACTATTTTAAAACTATAAATTACTTCATCTAAGTTTAGTGAAGGGTAACTTGATTGTTTTATATAGTACTAAATGTTCGTCTTTATTCAAATGGCAATCCCTTACGTCCGTTATCCTCTACACCCTGTGGAAGGTAGGTATATGAAAGGTCTGTTAAAAGCGCTTGCCATAAATGTTTTTGAAGAGAAACGAAAGTTTGGTGTTATTTAAAACTATTATAAAATTATAGCATCTTTTCTAATCTAACTCCTCATCACATACATTTTTTTTTGGTTTATTGTACATGACAATCTGAGTCATTGATGCCCATACATAGCTTTACAATTGTTTTTATCGAGGGTTTTTATTGTTATTAATAATTTGGAGCACCAACAGAGAATTTTTTTATACTCTTAAATAAGAGCTCTAATTCTTCTAAAACCTGAGAACACAACCGCAAGCAGACCTAAGTATTCCTGCCCATGTACACATTGTCTACTCCGTGCTATAGAAACTAGCACAGTCCACCGATGGTTGTTTTAAAAACAAATATCTCAATAAGCTGATGTATAAGATAATATAAGCAGACAACATTTAAGTCCTGGAGGCATTACTTTTAGATTATTTGAACCAGCATAACAAACAAATGCAGCTGGATGGACCCAGTGGCTCCGGTCGCCTCCATGCTTTTCGGGGCTCGTTGTAATTATTAAATGTAAAAATATGTTTAGCCAAAGGATATTGTGGGTTTAAAAAACCTACTAAAAACATTTAAGATAAAAATACCCAGTCCTGTAAGAGAACAAGAAGTCATTGGTTTTACCATGACACCAAAAATATCAACAAACATTTTTTTTATGTTAATACTTTCGCGTATAACTTATCTTTAATAAATTAAATTCCTTTTAATAATTTATAAAGCCAAACGAGTGAATATTGATTTACAAAAAAACAGAAAATTAATATAAATAAAAGAAATGTTTTTGAAGAGAAACGAAAGTTTAGTGTTATTTAAAACTATTATAAAATTATTGCATCTTTTCTAATCTAACACCTCATCGCATATATTTTTTTTTTGGTTTATTGTACAGAAAATTAATATAAATATATACATACTATACACACTGCTAAAAGTAACAACAACCCTTTCCAATGAGATGCTTACCTGCAAAAAAAATAGAACTATTAGTGTATGCTTAGCAATGTGTACTTAAATATGCTGTAAGAGAACAAGAAGTCATTGGTTTTACCATGACACCAAAAATATTAACAAATATTTTTTTTATGTCAATAATATACTTTAGCGTTTTGTTTATTTTTAGTAAATAAAATTCCTTTTAATAATTATTTATTAATTAGATTCCTAAAACCAAACAAGTAAATAATGATTAACAAATAAAACATAAAATTAATATAAGTAAATACATACTTAATTTTTTATTTATTTTTTTATTAATACCATCACTAATTAGGGTTCGTAAGTCCCTAGAAATATAGTGATTATCCTATTCTATGAATGAAGTGGATTTATACAAATACGGTATACCACCTTTCCTGTCCCTAATGGGAAGATGTATTTCAGTCATCTCCTATTTGTTTTGTGGGATATATAACTCAAATACATATGTGATATAAAAATACTAGTATCTTTCAACCAAGGCTGCTACATCCTCGCTCCTCAGGCCTAAAATCCAGATTATAAAAAGAAAACTAACAATTCACAACATTTGGTTTTGTCCTTTTAAACTATAATTAGATAAAAACATTAAAATTTTATCAAAAACCTGCTCCCAGCAAAAGCTGAACTCATATTTGATCTATGCATCTAAGTATTAGATATTTTCCATTAGACACTTGATGATTAAACAACAATTATATTTTTGCCTAACGCAGTTTTTATAAAAAATCCTGCCAAATAACATGTGATGTGTGAGTTTAGAGGACCATAATTACAAAAATTTGTTATAATTTTGTACCAACCCCAAGGAAAAACATTAAATTTCCTTAACTAATTAATTCCAGAATAATTAATAATTATTTTTCTCATTATTTTCCAGTGAGGTTTCAAATTATTTTCCATCAGTCTCGACGTCCTGATAATTAACATGTGTTGAGACTTTAGTAGATTTAATCACAAAAGTCATTATCACTGCCATTAAACTTTATTTGTTCTCAACTTATCACAGTCATGATTAAAACCTTTAACTGTCAGATCATTTAAACTTTTATGTAAGTCATTTGGTTTAGTAACTACAGATCTTTGATTCATTCACTACACATTGTTACATCGTTTTTATTTTCGAGTATGTGAAAAAACTAATAAGAAATTTAAAGGAAAGTGTTCTCTTCATAAGATCACAGGATAAGATAAGCTAAGATAAAGCTTTATTTACATTTTTACTAACAACTATTGAATTGCTTATTGCATTTACAAGCCTTTTCATGTTATTGCGTATAGTGAATCGTAAAAATACTTTATTCCGAGTTTAAATTCGCTAATTAATTACATCCGATGCTTTGAAGATTTCCAAGATTTAATTGAAATAATTTTCTCCATCAATGGCACATTACTTGAAACTAAACAAGAGCTTCTAACCCCGTCAACAATATCATCATTGACAATATAAGTGTTGCATAATAAATTTCTTTAACGATATTACCCAAAAAATCCTTTTTTTTTTTAGTGTATTTATCAAAATGTTCCGTGGTGTAACGAATTTATTTTAACCAACCAATTTGCAGTTGACCCTCCCGCATCGAAAACTAAAACAAAATATGGCTGAATCAAATTAAATTCATGAACAATAACAATATAATTTTTTAAATAAGATTGTAATCAATATTTGACTAATTTCAGAATGATAATGTTCATTGTTTCAAAGATTTAATAAGTATTTTGTTTAATATATATAATATACTATAAAGGACGAAAAACTATTTTAAGAAATTCAAACATGACGATGAGATTTTTTTAATTTAATTGTGTACCATTTCCACACTCCCAGTTATTAACTGTTAAAGAAAAACTAAGCAGAATAATTTAAAGTTTGATGAAATATTCCTTTATGATATCAAAACATTTTTAAGACATAGACGTAGAGCATAAACAAATTCAGGCCGCAGAATAGAAATATAGCTCAACAATGTATTGTGTATTTGTAGATATGTATTGTGTACATTAGTACAATGTAGGTACCTACTAGTTCAAGGTGTGTACCCATTAGTACAATGTAGATACCTACTAGTAAAAGGTGTGTACCCATTAGTACAATGTAGATACCTACTAGTACAAGGTGTGTACCCATTAGTACAATGTAGGTACCCGTTATCGCAATGTAAGTATCCATTAATACGATGTATCTATCCTAATGTAATAGTCATGACGTAATATCATAAACGATATGTTTTGCCTAGGAGTTGTCCTTCTAAATCTCTTCTAGAAATGTATACTTCTAAGTAAAAACACTAAAACGCCTAAGTAAACCATTTTTTAATCTTTCCAGGGTGAAATATTTGATGCTAAATGTACGAAGTAGAGGAATGCGATTGGAGGTGGAAGGCCGGACCTCAGAAGAAGGGAGTTTCGATTAAAACTGGGAAGCCTATTACTTACTTTCGTCTAACTGAACAAACATCCCCACGGGGGAAAGTAAATATTTATCCCCCTGTTTTCGACCAAATGCCCCCCACCACCACTCTCTCACTCTCTCTCTCTCTCCTCGCTCAGGCTCTATTCTTTCGTCGAAAATACCCGGCTGGAGGATTCATTGTTGCAAAGTATCTGGAAAAAGAATTAGCAGCCTTCTTGGTCTGTGCTACACCGCTAAAACAAACAACACGATTGCGAGACTGAGAAGATAATGTGCAATGGAAATAACAATAGTTTATGTGACTATGTTGTCATAGGCATTTCAAATCAATTTACAAGTAAATTAGCCGCTGCATTTTTAGTTAATGTGGAATATTTGAAGAAACATTCCGTCTCTCCACAGCATAATTCTACCAGAACATTTTCGGACTGTGCCATCATCCTCCGATCAATTCAAGTCGAGCGACGACTACAGTAAGACTGAAACTCTGTGAGATGAACAGGAGATACAAGTTCAAACGACGTTAGAATGACGGCACAGACCATCCATCGAGAACGTCCGATTAGAAATCAATAAAGCTGTGGAGAAACAGGAGGTATTTATTTCTAAATATACACATTCCCTTACGGCACCAATCCGTCAAAGAGATATCCTTAATCTGCAATTAAAATTGTGAGACTTTGTTTGTTTTTATTGAATTTTAGAGCCCAGCCAGGCTGGGTACTCCTTGATTGGAACAGCTGATAGCCAGTATGGCTTCTGATCAAAAATAATTTTTGGCAGAAACCAAAACTCGTTGGAATTCAAGAGCGACTTCAATGAACTCGTTGCTTACTTTCTGTTTAAGAAACTCTATAAAATATTTAAATATATTAATGAAATGTAGATAAAAACTACATGGTCATTCCTGATCACGAACCAAATCATAATTGTCTTCTCAATTAGTAATAACTTCTTTTTTTTTATTACCCTACGGGATTCACTTCATAGCTAGTAGATCGATTTATTATTTAGGCACTGGAATTAGGCTTGGTAGAAAACCCCAAATTATAATGATCTGTAAGTACCGTTTAACTACGGTCTTCAAATTTCAAACCAAAATATATTCCATCAATCAAAGCCAAAGAAATAAAAAAGGAAAGAGAATGTTAAAAAAACTGAAAAGAAACACTTGTTATAGTTGTGAGAGGAAGTTTAGATGGGGTGGCAAGAAATGGAACTTCGTTCTAACTTACTAACGGATGGCTTCGGGCAAAAAGTATAACTAACATGCATGGAAGGAAAATGGAAATATTAATTTTTAGTTTTTACCCTTAAATGACCCGCTATATATATCCCCCTCTTTTCGACCAAATGCCCCCCACCACCATATCTCTCTCTCTCTCTCTCTCTCTCTCTCTCTCTCTCTCTCTCTCTCTCTCTCTCTCTCTCTCTCTCTCTCTCTCTCTCTCTCTCTCTCTCTCTCTCTCTCTCTCTCTCTCTCTCTCTCTCTCTCTCTCTCTCTCTCTCTCTCTCTCTCTCTCTCTCTCTCTCTCTCTCTCTCTCTCTCTCTCTCTCTCTCTCTCTCTCTCTCTCTCTCTCCCCATATATATATATATATATGTATAAGGTCCTGGGATAGGCCGGGCTAAACTCATGTTAGTCGAACAATTAACAATTTAGTCAATATTTCTGGGGTGAACACAAATGTGTGCAAGTTACAATTGCAAACTTCAGTTGAATAGAAAATAGAAGCGTTAAAAAAAGATAAATAAATAAGCAACCCATGGTACGCGATGCAACAGAAGCGTAAATTGTACCACATGTGCCGCTCAATGTGCACCAGACGTCATCCCCCACCCCCCCGGCAACGACTGCAGGTCATATTTTAAACCGGAGTAAAATATGAAGACTCCTCGAACGTTCTGCAGGCACATCCATAACAGCACCCCCCCCCCCAGCATATCCGGCTTATACTAAAGTGTTTAACTGGGATCTTTACGACGAGGAGCGGCACCTGGCACCTAGGCATACATCAGCCCCGCACTGGCTATACCCTGCACCCTCCCCCTCAGGCTCGAATATATGTGCTTGCACCCCCTCTTCTACTCTCTGTGTCTGTCTGCAGGTGTGAGGCTGAAATTAGTTCTTGTCCTGCCTGGCTTCGAAAGGATCCTCGCAGTTTTATCATAGATAAATTGCTCCTGCACGTCCGTCAGTGTGTAAAATATTAAAGACGTTCTTTTTTTCTTTTGAGTATTTGCTGGTGAAGGTTGAACTTTGATCAATTGAAATAACTTTTGCCTGCCACGAGTTTTTTTTTTTATTATTTCTAATAATTCATGCGCTTTCGAATAATTCGATTAATCCATAATTTAAGCCAAAGGTTCCAGTTGTGGAAAGCATAAAAGTTGCATTATTTTAAAATAAATTTTGTCTGTCCACAGAATTTTATTCTTTTTAATATTTAAAGTGCTTCCGATGGCTTAAACCATCATCTTTAGGTCTCTCTGTGATTCTTATGAGCGTTGAGGTAACATCTGTTCTAAGCAACAGAACGACACACTGTGTTATTCCATAAGCATTGGACAACTGTACAGACCATTTCAAAGGACATCCCATCTCTCAATAGAAAGCGAATTTCTAATCTACGAAGTTATACTGAAGCCGACCTGGACATACGGAATAGAGCTATGGGGTCAGCAAAAAAGTCGAAGCGTATCCAATCCTTTCAATCAAAAGTCCTGAGAACAATAGTAAATGCCCCTTATTACGTCAGCAACAAAACTCTTTATAACGATCTTAATATACCTTACATTCTGAACTCATCCCTTCCAAGCTCATAAAATTCCATAGGAACCTATCCAGCCACCCTAATTCCCTAGCACAGTCATTGTATTGCACCACTCATCCCTATAATCCTCATCGGAGGCTGAAACGGGAGTAGCCTCGTGACCTGCAATACATGCGTAACCGTGGGAGTCCTGGCAATGGCCAGTTTCTCCAAATTATGTCCTGAGCGTATGTGGCTCTCGCGCTCTCGGTTAGCCTCCGCTGGCTCGTATCCGGTTACGTGGCGGACGAAGGAGCGTAGCGGAATTCCCAAGACTCCGCTTCCTCTTTCGCACGCGAGGGAGGTGACAACCATGTGGATTTGGGAGGACTTAGGCCCTCCATTCTAACTAGGCTATTCCATGTAGAATTGTTAAACAACCAAGCATCGGGAGGTTCCGGTGTTGGATCCATATAAGGAGCTGCTTATTTTTGAATCTCCACAGTGGCGTACATTTACAACTACCATAACAGGTTGAGTTAAATTTGAGAACACGGTTTCAATGACAGTATATTGGCTTTGTGTTATTACTTTTTACTCACATGATTTACATATTGTTAATAAGACTTTTAAACCTTTAATTTGGGGGACTTCCCAGGACTCCGCTTTCTCCTTCGCATACGAGGGAGGCTTTGATACAATTATTATAGAAAAAGATCGCCGACCATAATAATAAGTTTACACAATCGAGACACTATTTCCAATAGCAACAATCTTTATTGTGATAAAATTACAACATGCCTCATTGGCATATATGTAATTCTAAATCAATAAATAAATAAATTCTATCAATAAATAAGTAATTCTAATCAATGTTCTCATTCATACTATATTTACAGTTTTTCATTCATTGGTATGAAAAAAAGTCCATAGATCTACCAAAGCCACATGGTCGTCACCTCCCTCGCATGTGAAAGAGCAAAACAATATTAAGGAACTCCTTCAAGCCAGAAGTCCACTTGAAAGTTCCTTACCGAGGCTATGATATCTTCAGATACCAAAAAGACTTTTGATGTATTGACTTCGGAAAGTCATGAAATATGTTCGCGGAACTTTTCAAAGAAAACATATAAATTTTCAGCACATTCCACAAGTCTAGCCAAAATATATAAACTTTTCAGCAGCTTTAAAGCACCTGTGAACGTTACCAATACTTTAAATTATTAGGTGTTATTATAGGTTAATTATTATTACGGTCGGCGATCTGTTTCTACAATAGTTGTAACAAGGCTATTATGATGAATTAGAAAAATAAATTAACTTACTGAAAATTATATGTTCTCTAGGCCATCTTCTAAAATGATGGAGCATTAATCTGCTGAATTGTGCAATTAACTGCTAATTGTGCAACAGTAGAATTTCATTGACAGCTTTGATTAAGATTTACGAAATTTAGATAGAAAAATGGCTTCAACTATTGTTGTATAAAACGCTGTACTCTGACCTGAAATCATACCTTAAGATAATAGGAAAATAATGCCTTGCCCGTCGTACCCAAAATGTATTGCCGATTTTAGTATATTTCAGACAGGTCACAATAATGATAACAAGGCCTCCCATTCCTTATCAATTTCTTCCGAGAGAACGGTTTCATCAAGAAATAATGACCACAGAATCATTCTGATTTGGCGAATTAACGTTTCAATGTACGGAACAAATCCACTTAATGGTCACCTACAACTGATTACCGCTAAGATAGTTTAGTTAGCCTTTCCACTTTTCATCTGACGGCGATTTCATGACGGTTTTCATCTCGATAGACCTCTCATAGAATGTATTACATGTTAAAAAATATATGTGAAAGTAACATCCTCAAATTCATCGACACATCGAACTCTTCGACTCGATGTAACATTGCCAAAACCCCCTATTCCAAGACCTGAAACCCCCACCACTACCGGTAAGATGGCAACTCTCTAGATCTGGGAAAGCAGACCAAATGGTGGACAGCCCTTGGCCAACCAACAACAAGCCTCTGACGGGCACCCATCATTGCTATCCAACTGAATGAGCCTGCACTACATGCCTAGAGAGGCTCAGCCTTCAGTGGACTCTCACTAATGCACCGCAACATTTCCACATCTACCGAGGCTTCCCACACTCCTTAATTCCCTCACTCCACCTTCAAACAGGTACTCATAGTAAAAGAATCCACTCACCCCAAATAAACTCCCTTATTTTTCCCTTATCTATAATCTTAAAAATTTGAGAGCTAAGGTAAAAAAAAAAATCATTTTCATTAAGTTTGATTGATAAGGTGAGCCTCATCACCTTTATTAGAGTCAGTTCAGTCCATTCACGTTCAATGTGTATCATTATACTTGTTTATTCCATTATATAATTTTTATAAAATAACAACCCATCATGGACTACAACCACTGCACCTTGACATTTCCACCTCTACCGAGGTCTTCCACGCTCCTTAATTCCTTCACCCAACCTTCAAATAAGTCCTTGAGAGCTGAGGGAAAAAAATAAATATATATATAAAAATAAAATAAAAATAACAAAACCTGTATATAATGTAGCGACGCTACAGGAAATACAAAAACAATTTGTAAATAATTTCACCTGAGGATCTATAATTGTACATTATCTGTGAATTTAAAGGGGCTAGGAAGGAAAAAAAAAATCATTTTCACGAGTTCACTTCCTCACATTACATTACTCAAGTATGATTCTAAAAATGAATTCTATCGCGAAAAACTTTTACAGGTTTTTTTTGTACAGGCCAAGGAAATTTTTTTTCGAAATTTGCATTCGTTTGTTCATTTTTTAACTATTGTTAAGTTAATTATAAGTAAGTTTTTGAGTAAATGTTTAAAGCTAAGTGAAACTAAATATTACAACTACTTAATTAATTACCACTATTATTACTAATCATTAAAAACAGGATGAAATATAGTTAATTTTAACTTTTATTATTTTATCCAAAGTATTTGGTGTTGCGATTTCTTCTTTTCAGCCTGTTGTGGTATTGCCCGTACACCAGAATTCCTTTCTCTTAAACTTCCATAGTCTAGGAACTTGGTCGACGGGGCTTTCAGTGGCCGTGGACGAAATTGATTTTGAAGCTCTCTCATCGATATAAGCAAGCTACTAGTGACTCCGAGAAAAATAAGAAAGCTTACTTTTAACATAACGAATCACTTACATTATTGATAAATAACAATATATATAAATTTTTCCAAGGCTATTTATCTTTGGTGAATCTGCGCTTGATTCAAAGAAGGCATGTTTTGTATGCTATACTAATTACCCTGTACTGTCTCATTACTACTTGTCTTGTATCTCTGTTGATCTTGTCTAGGTATGGATTTCTATGCAATATAACAAAAAACAACCCCGTGTGAGGAAACGTCGTCTGGAAGGGGGCGGGGGAAAAAATATATAAAACAAAAAAGTTTTGTTTTTTCATTAAATAATTGGAACTGTACTTAGGCTTCCATCTCGACAAACGGCTGACATGGAACCCACATACGAGGCTAAAACGACAAAAACTAAAAAGACTCTTTGGACAACTGTACTGACTACTTCAAAGGACATCCCATCTCTCAATAGAAAACAAATTACTAATCTACAAAGTTATACTTAAGCCAATCTGGACATACGGAATAGAGCTATGGGGGACAGCAAAAAAGTCGAACATCAAGCGTATCCAATCCTTTCAATGAAAAGTCCTGAGAACAATAGTAAATGCCCCTTATTACGTCAGCAACAAAACCCTTCATAACGATCTTAATATACCCTACATTCTTGAACTCATCCCTTCCAAGTTTATGAAATTCCATAGTAACCTATCCAACCACCCTATTCTCCTAGCACAGTCATTGCACTGCACCACTCATCCCTATAATCCTCATCGGAGGCTGAAACGGGAGCGGCCTCGTGGCCTGCTATAAATTCTTAACTAAGGGAGTCCTGGCAGTGGCCAGTTTTTTCAATCATGTCCTGAGCGTATGTGGTCAGCCTCCACTGGCTTGTATCCGGTGACGTAGTCCAAGACTCCACTTCCTCTTTTGCATGCGAGGGTGGGTGACAACCATGTGGATTTGGGAGGTCTCTGGGCTGTTTGCAAATACTGTTTGAATGAGCGAGTGAATGAAAATTGTAAATATGGTATGAATGAAAACATTTATCACAATTACTTATTGCCCAATGAGGCAGAATGTAATTTTATCATAAAAAGCTGATTATATATATAAACTAATTGGAATTAATTTCCACAAAGGGATATTTAGGTAATTAACTATATTGCAATAAAATGTTTCTCGGGGAAATAATAATCATTTTTATTCTAAAATATATTTACATTAATTAATTTTTTTAAAGTAATGACTTGGTTAAGTAAATATTCATCAACCAAAATACTATGACTTTTTTTTTTATTACTTTTCTTCTTATGTAATATTATTTCAATGAATGGTAGTGGGTAATCTACAAGTTTCCAAACCTGTTCTACTAAAGTTCTTAAATTAAATCTTCTGTCTGAAGTGAGGATCGAACCCCCTCCGTTCCGGTCACTAGTGCTAAATCATGTAAATCTCGCTGGGTGGAACAATCCGTCCTCCACCAACAGCCTTAATCTGCAGGAGCACACCTGACCACGAGACCATCACGGCGAAGCGGGTAACGAGGCAACCCCCCCCCCCCTTAACTCTCTTTTACGATCTTGGCTATATCAGGGTTGCAAATGTAACAGCCAGGCTTCACTCATATTTACGACTGCCTGGAAAACCCAATTTTCATCTTCCATAACAATTTCACATTCTTTACGATATTTTTTCCTGCCCTTTTTTTTTCATATTTGTGTGTAGATCTGAGATTGCTACAGTTTAAAATAGCTCTCTCGATCAAATTAAAAATGACCACTGTAAAATTGTAATTTATAACAATACTAACTGTTTAGGCGACAGTCATATACCCTTTAACAATTTTTTTTAGGATGAAAATAAATTCACTTATTATAGGCGAACTGACTTTCAGTGAGTAAGTTTACAGTTCAAGTCCTCTGTATAGACTGTTTATGGCCTATTCAGATAAGAATTAATTACTCTTAGACCATTCGGGGACACCACTTTATTACGGCTGAGATATGTGCAAGTAAATTGCAAATTGGCCAGCCAAAGGGAGAGCTCGCCTGGCAATCTGCAATAGTAACACGTTGTGTACTCTCAGTACAAGTAGGGATTTATTGTTTGATTTTAGAGTGGTTTTATGACATCAGAAGCGTCTATCTCCGTGATAAACTTCCTTATATCCAATACCACAGGTAGGAGATTAGGCTAGTGAAGAACTAAGGTGAGTGAATAAATTTTACAATGTCTAACTGTCATTATTTTACCGTTTTATTTAATATTGCAAAATTGCTACTTTTTTAGCGCATACAAATTGCCCGCGTTTCAGCCGACTTCAAACCTTTAATAGAATTTACAAAATAAAATATAGCTTTATGTAACATCGAGTGATTGGCAGCGCATTTCGGGTTTTCATCTGAAACAATTGGATGTCCATTTCTAACCATTCCTTGGCTGTAGAACGGTATCAAGATAGCATGATCAACGATATATTTTTCAAAATCCACTCATTCAACACACATTTCGAAGTGGGTTTATCAAGACGACAAATAAACCACCTTTACACAGCCCATGCAAAGATAATATATGCAGCATTCCCAGGGAGGGAGGATGGACAAATATAATATAAAGCGTTTTAACTGTATTTTATGTGCCAACATGTTGCATATCAATTGCTAAAAAGAATTTTGTTATGATTCCTTTTTGGTTAAAAAAAAAGGCAAAATGAATACGATCTGGTTTGTGTTCTGAATTAGTGACTTGGCAATGTCAAAATGATCGAAAACCATTTATAGCCTGTCATAGCTCGCCAATAAAAAACGTTTATGCATAATTATCCCGAATATTATGTGAAATAGCTACAGTAGACGCTATTGAGGTCTGGCATAATCAATGCTAGACTCATTATCTTCGTTTAAGGGCAAAATATGTTAGTAACCATTATCTTGCATATTACTTATGTCTGTGGTGTAGCAGCAATTGGCTTTAGCAATACCTCCCCTTTTTAAATATTAATTGATTAGCAAAAAAAATGAATAGATATCATTCGTTTTTGATGGAACTGAAAAAAGGAAAGATATAAATATAAACAGAACCAATTTTAAAATAAATTAAATTATTTTAACTGGCAGACGAACTATCATCTAGAATAAGAAATAAGTATAGGCTTCTAAATCTGTAAGAACTGAATGAGCCTATAGTATTAGGCATTGCCTGGTTTTTGGTGTTCGTACAAATCTGTCTAGTAACTGAGAGGTATTCATACACATTCTCTATTTTGAAATTTTTAAATAGCTCTTTTTTCATTTATGTAGGCTACCCGTCTTCCTCATGACAAAATTCCTACGCTAATGTGCAGAAAATGTTTTGGTTTAACCATATTTCACATACGCTGACAGGCGAAAAATTCCACCCACCTGATTTTTTCATGTTTTCGTCTCAAAATATTTCTGCTTTGGATTGGTCAATTTTTTTTATGAATAAATATGTATTTTTTTTTTTTTTTCAATTAGAAATGTCAATATAGAGGATAGTAACCCATAATACTTAATTCAATTAAAGGACTGTCGTTCCCAATGTTTACTTTCCATGGAATTAAAAATGTTTATTCAGCGTCATTTGCGTTCTGGTGCAGTTTTCGGCTTCGATACTTTAATTTTCTCAATTTTAAGTTTAAAAATGCCTCTTCGTGCTGAGGATGTGGCACATGGTGTGGCACTTATTGATGACGGACGTTCCATTAGATATGCAGCTAATGCCATCGGAGTTCCCTATGAAACTCTACGAGACGCCGTCAGGCGTTTTCGAGAAACTGGGGTCTTACCATAGAAGGGCCGGTTCTGGACGGCCTAGGGCAACAGAACCACAGGATGGCCGGTTTCTTACTTTAAGAATTTTACGAAACCGGCACCTTGCCGTTGTTCAAGCGATTCATCAGCTCCAAGAAGTTCGAGGTGTGCAAATTTCTGAACGTACTGCTCGAAGAGGATTAAATGAGTATGGACTAATGGCTTTTCGCCCCGTAAGAGGACCAGATTGACCAGAACTCACAGAGTTACACGGGTGGCTTTTGCTCGAGAACACAGTCATTGGACTATGGACGAATGGTGTGCTGTACTTTTTACAGATGAATCTAGATTTGCTCTACAATCTCCAGACGGGCGTGAAAGGGTGTGGAGAAGAAGAAATGAAAGGTATGCAGCCTGTAATTTCACCCAGAGCCAACCTTTTCAACGTGGTTCCTTAATGTTGTGGGCTGGGATTTCAATAGAGTGCCGCACAGAATTGGTTGTTTTTCGTGGAGGGTCTTTGTCGGCCACTCGCTACGTAGATGAGATTTTGGAACCTCATGTGTTGCCTATCCTCATCGAAATCAGCGATCATTCATTTCTAATGCACGTCCACATGTCGCTCGCATAATACAGGCGTTCCTTCATCAGCACGACATTGAGGTCTTAGCCTGGCCAGCACGTTCTCCAGATTTGAACCCTGTCGAGCATTCATGGGATAACCTCGGAAGACGAATAAGAGCGCGTTCAGCACTTCCTGATTCGCTGCAGGACCTTGAATTTTCCGACTGGTGGAAAGTATGCCGAGGCGTCCTCAAGAAGTAATAAAGGCAAGAGGAGGAAATAAGTGCTATTAAATTATCCTGTCATTAATTTCTTTTAGAATAAAAATGTTTATTTATCAACTTTTTTTTCATGTTTCTTAGCAGTTCACATTTTGATTTTAAATTTTTAAACAAAGACTCATTTAATAAACGTTAAAAACCTTATTAAAGGTAAAAAAGATTTTATAAATTTAATAAATAATAAGTATTATATACAATTACCATGTATTATATACAAATACGATTTTTTTACAAGTGGGTGGAATTTTTTGCCTGTCAGTGTATATTTGAGGAACGCTCACTCCGCGTACAATGGATATCTGATTAAAACATGAGTACAATCAAACATGCGTCCTGCAATAAAAAAAAATTCTTCTCTTATTAAGCTAATATTAATTATTAAAATAATTAATTGCTTGTTCTGATTTTATAAATTTAATTTATATACAAAAAATATATTTTGATTTTCTAAAAAAAGAAAGTAATTGAATGTTAAAAAAGGTGAGTTATAAAGGGTAGAGGGTGCTTTATGGCACTTTCTGACCTGCAGGTTTGGCTCATAAAATTACTAACAGAAATAATACCAAACGATATTTATGGAACGTATTATAATTTCCAAGTTTGAGAGTTAACTTATTCATGTGCGAAACCTTGGATGGTTAATTTGGACATGTGAACTTGGTAGATACCTACATCCTTAGGTAGAGTCATTCCATGTAAAATCAAACAATGGTCTGGAACTTGAATTTGTTGTAAATAAGTAGTACTGTCCATTTAAAATTTTCCCAGTTTTTAATAGACACGTTTTGAGACATTCAAAAGTTTATAGCACCAAAACTTTTTACTCTAGAACGCTAAAAATTTTGCCATTCTTTTCAGAATTTTAAGAGCTTTGGTTTGATATGCTACTTGCCTTTACTAAATCAATCTTAAAAGTTATTTTGTTTATTAGCACAAAAACACAATTTTGATTTAAGTTAATATATATATTTTTTTTAAATTTATATGCATGTAACATGTACATTTTATTCAAATAAATGGGTCAAAATTCATGGTTTTTATTTTTTTATCGGTTTATCGGGTGTGGAATGACCTGGTAACGCACAAGATATTAATTACCAATGTACGATAATTGCTCGTTTAGTGATATTTGTATTGGAGTAAAGCTGTTCAAAGGTAATAAACCGCAGAGGAATGTATAAGATATACATAGAAATATGCATGTATACATGAGAAGATATGCAGACACGTACATTAATGCATGGCTACATGGCTGGTAAGAAGAGAGAAGCCCAGCGCAGCAGAGTGGACCTGATCGAGGAGCCAAGGGCGAGATAGCACCGCCTGACCACGCAGCCTTTGTCCTCAAGGGATTACATTCCGAGCTTATCTTTGGTTTGCCTAAACTTGGTTCAAAGGGTCAACCCATCCGGAAACTATCCTCAGTCTCTCGGAAGGAAAGGTTTTATTTTTTTGTGTTTTTTTTTTTACCCCCCACCCTACTCAACCCTTCGAGCTCACACAAGTTTAAACTTACACCATAATCCCCTGTCCTTTCTACCTCAAATTTAAACCTTCCCTTTTACCGAGAACACAAAGGACGGGTAAGGTGTTAGAGGGGAAAAAATTGACGCGATAATACCAAGGTTTTTTTCTTTCATAGTAAACTATCAGCACACTTAATTCTAATAAACGAACAAACTTCTAATCATGTTATAAAAAAAATCTATGAAGGCTTTGGATGCAAAAATAATTAATGTTTAATAATCCCTGACAACTCTATTACCCAGTCATCTTTTTTTCTTTCTTTTTTAAGTAAATTAATTTCTTGTGACAAGCTTTATTAATTTAAACACCGAATGGAGAACTTAGAGAGAAGCAATAATGAGCTGATACTTTTTTTGTAGTACAGACTATAAATTGAAAGTTATAATGCGAATGACCCTCCTAAAGGCTGCTATCGATTAAAACATTAATTACAGATGCAAAATAAATTTTTTTGCTGGTAATAGTTTTGGATATCAAGTTTTTAGTTTTATCTAGGTTAAATCTACCTTGAAAGAAGTAACAGACATCACACGGTAGACTGCATTGATTGCATCGACTCAGTATAATTACGTCACATATAACAGTAAAGAAACGAGAGCGATAAAGCGAGAGCAATAAAGAGGGTTTTATTCTCAACAAATACATTCAACTTATGTATTAGATATTAAAAAAAAAACACACACAAATAACCATTGTGCATACAAATTAATAATATTTTTTTTTGGGAAATCGAATGAATAACACATTAGATTGCTTATGCTACATTACACTGGCATTGCAGTTCTACAATGTATTACAAACTGTATTACTGTCTAAAAACAGAAAACTTGTACAGTTACAGTTGCATTCACAAACATTTCTATTAGTAGATTGACAAAAGTAAGGGGGGGGAGGCAACAAAGATTTAACATAGCTTTTTTCGCTACACTTCTTCCTGGAATCGACCTGTCCTCCTAACGAAGTCAAAAATTGACCACCATTTGATGGAGTTTCTCTAATGGGATTCTGTCATAGCCTAAGGTATAAAACCTTAGCCAAATGCTTCACATTCCTTTAAAAAATGGTGAGAGGACTCCTCTTCTAGTTTAAATTTAAGACAAATGGAGTTTTCTGGGATACACTTTAAATGGATAGGTGTCGGCTTGATCTTATTGTGTCCGGACAAAATGCCTGTTACTAGTCTAATGTTTTTCCGGTTCTGGTTTGATAACAATGAGTTATTTTGAAGGTCTGTTGATGAACACCTTGGCCTGCCTGAAGCGAGCCCTTTACTGAAACAGTAAATGTTTGAAAATACCAACCAACAAAAGACAAGCTCCCTTAAATATTCATCAGTGGTGGAGAATAGGCGAGGTATCAACGGGTTACCAATTGTCAGGCTTTTGTTTGTTTTCACCCCGACGGTACTTCAATCCAAATATTTGTTTTCTAGTTGAATTATTTCGGCTTTCAATTATAAATTAATTAACACTGAAATGTGAGGGAAAAAACAAAATAAATATTCAAGAAAATTATTTTTAAACATTATACAGAAATTTACATTTTGATTTCTTATGTAAATGATCTCTAAAAATTCAGCACAAGGTTATTTTTAAGTATTTTTCTTTCTTAATTTAAATTTACACATGGTTTTGACGGTCGAGCAAGTAGCTCGTGTTTTCCCTTTAATGCAAGACGGTCGAACCCAATGATATCCAGTCCGTGTACTGGGTTTATCTGTAACTACTGTTCGGAGAGCAATTGCACAATACCGTGAGTCGGGATTGTGCAATCACAGACCCGCGAGTGATAGCGCCAAGAGATGACCGGTTTATTGTAATACAAAATAATAACAATTGTTTTTCTTACTGAGACTGCTCAAATTCTTTGTACAACTGCTGTGCAAATGTGCAAAAACTGTTAAGAAGAAGATTTATTGAAGTGACTTTTAAATCCTCAGAGACCATCTATGGTTGATCATAGTCCATACAACAACGCGAGCTACTTGCTCAACCGTGAAAACCATTTTAAAATTTAAATTACAAAAATACTTAAAAATAACCTATTGCTAAATTTTTAGAGATCGGTTCGCAAGAAATCAAAATAAAAATTTTTGTATAATTTTTTTTAAATAAATTTTTTGAATATTTATTGGAGATTTCCTTCATATACGAATATATATATAGCCACTAACCACTGAAAACGTTTAATATTAATTTAAAAAATAATTCTACTAGGAAGCAATTATTAGAATTTGTATTATTAGAAGTGTGATACTTTTTTTGGGGGTAGTGTATATACATTTTACGAACAATTGCATTAGCATGACAGATTGAAGGATTGAATACACTTATTAGAAATAAAAATGCAGGGATCATATCAGAGAATGAGATTTATATAATATTAGAGAGGGTGTGCCTTTGCCCAGATCATTTTTACATTGATAGATGTTTACAAACCGAAAAACTAGATATGATTTTTGGTCGTCGTAACCCGGAAAATAGGCAAAATGTTCCATCAGGTTTACTTGCAGAACTAATTTTTTTTTAGTTGTTATTTACTGTGATATTTCTCATTAAATCCAAAATCTTATAAGATATTCGTGACCCTAAAATATCTATTACAAAATGATTTCTAATTTCTTGTTTTTTTTTAGAGAAAGACTGTTACATGATTTTTTAAAAAGCTTTATTATGATAAAATTATAATCTGCCTTATTGGGCAATGAGTAATTGTGATAAATTATCTTATTTATACTTACAATTTGTCATTCACTCGCTCATTCATACAGTATTTACAAACAGCCCAGAGGCCTCCCAAAACCAGATGCTTGTCACCTCCCTCGCATGCGACAGAGGAAGCGGAGTCTTGGGAAGTCCCCCGCGCTCCTCAGTTAGCCACGTCACCGGATACCACGAATTCCACAGTTTACATGATTTAAAGAGGAAATGAGGGGTAGAGGGATACGGGAGGAAGAGATGGGGAGCTAGGAACAAACTCAAAAAGCCACGCTAGAGCTGGTTACTCATCGTGCAATATAAAATATAGAATAAACTCTCTGCCCAAAGATAAGAAATGTTGCCCAAAGCTGAAAGAGCTAATAAATTTTACGGGACCTGGCAAAACCTTTGACTGTTACCTTGTTCCTAAAACCAATGAAAGACATTGGAAAAGAAGCATCGAGTTGGTGTAGCACAAACGTTGATTTTTTTCATTACTGCAGTGCTTCTTCAATGCAAACCTTTCATCATTTGAAAAAATAACTGTATTTTATGGAGAAAAAAAATTGTCATTTTGTAATCTAATACACCATCAAACCTTAAGTTTAACAAAAAAATCCCAAGCAGCTCTTCGGTATTTTTGTGGCAGACGAATGTTATTGATACTTATCCATTATGGAACAGGATAAGGGGGGAGGAACATGCCACCTTCGTCCTTGCTGAGATTCCAAGGTTCAAGAAAATCATTATTAAATAAGAACAAAACAAAGCATTTCCTCTGCATCAATAAAGAACAGTATAGAAAACTGACTCAGAGGCCAATCTATCAATGGTAGGATAAGTTTTATTTATTAATGATTGCAAAAATCGAACATTAATCGTATCCAATCCTTTCAATCAAAAGTCCTGAGAACAATAGTAAATGCCCCTTATTATGTCAGCAACAAAACCCTTCATAACGATCTTAATATACCCTACATTATTGAACTCATCCCTTCCAAGTATATGAAATTCCATAGCAACCCATCCAACCACCCTAATCCCCTAGCGAATTCATTGTACTGCACCACTCATCCCTATAATCGGAGACTGAAATGGTTGTGGCCTAGTGACCTGCTATAAATGCGTGACAGCGGGAGTCCCGGCAATGGCCAGTTTCTCCAATCATGTCCTGAGCTTCTGTGGCTCTCGCGCTCTTCTCCAGCCTCAGTAACTCGTATCCGGTGACGCGGCTGACTGAGGAGCGTGAGGGACTTCCCAAGACTCCGCTTCTTCTTTCGCATGCAAGGGAGGTGACAACCATGTGGATTTGGGAGGGCTCTGGGCTGATTGTAAATATTGTACGAATGAGCGAGTGAATGATGAATTGTAAATATGGTATGAATGAGAACATTTATCTTAATTACTTATTGCCTAATAAGGCAGATTGTAATTTTAGCACAATAAAGATTATTATACATAATATTGAATTAAAGATTGCCATCATCCTTTAGAATGCTGATTTCAATTATATGTGGTCGAATGGGGTTCTGATGAACAATATCCAAAATAGATAATTTAACAAGATATAATCAAACTTAATTATTACAAATATAGCTCATGTTCCCTTCTATCTCCTTTCAATACGGTGTATCCATGTATACATGGTATAAATGTATAATTTAATAAATATATGCATAAGACAGTGTCATGCGTGTCATGACTATATCACAATTATCCACTGCCTTATTAGTTCACCTTCTGCTTCCCAAGTTTATCGAGACACGCTCTAAATTTCCGAACCAGTTTAGTTTCCAAAATATATCAACAAATAAATACAAGATGTGCAGAGAAGCCTGCAAATAAAACAGGTAACAACTGCCAAAGGCAACAATATCACGCAAGAACACTATCAGCAATTATCGACGGACGTGGTTCGCTCTCGCGTGACGCTCTGGGTGTAGTGGACTTGTAGTTGGTCAAACATTGGCTGTGCCGCCCGCAAACGGGTCATTATTGTTGAGGGTTGTAAGGGTGTAGTGAGGGGGTAAGAACATGTACAATTATTACGGCACACTGCTCAAGAACTCTATTGTAGCCTAATCACCAACTTGTTATAAATTTTTCTTGATTTTCTACTTCGGGATGTTATAGTTGTCGATGCCTCACTGGTTTTCTAATTTGATATTGCAAACATATTAACCTTCGTGACAAGAGACGTGAAATAGTATACAAATGTACGGGTGTCGTACTGCATAACTCAGTTAGGAAATTACAAATTTTTTTAAATTGTTTTCTTGGTATTTAAATCTCTACTTCGAGGGTTTTTTGGCGTTTCAACCATATAAAAATCTGTATTTGGTAGAACGATTTACAAACATCTACACAAAATATAACGAACCATTTACTCCTCATCTTCTCCGAGATGAGAACATCACATTTTAATCATGTGGTTTTATTGCATACAATTTCACAATAAGCAAAATGCTTGTTTGGAGGCGGTCCCGAAGTCACTTTCGCCTTAGGCGTTGCTATGAGTAGCCACCGATGAGACGGAGGTATAGAGCTGTAGCATTGGGATTAGGATGGACAGGGAGGTGGGAATGGAAGTTCAGGTAGCGGGAGGTGGTTCATCAAGATCTTGGATGAATGGGATTTAGCGATCAGTGTGTTGATATAGATGGGAACATTAGCTATATTTGTAATAATTAAATTTGATTATATCATGTTAAATTATCTATTTTGGATATTGATATCATCAGAACCCCATTCGACCACATATAATTGAAATCAGCATTCTAAAGGATGACCGCAATCTTTAATTCAATGTTATATATAATATTCTTTATTGTGTTAAAATTACAATCTGCCTTATTAGACAATAAGTAATTAAGATAAATGTTCTCATCTCATCTGAGGTTAGGTTCCGGAAACAATATTTTTTTTTCGGAGTCATCATCACTCCTTCCCCACGAGAGCTTCATTCACCGGTACTCCATCTAACAGGTGTTATTTTCATTTCCATTTATTTCTATATTTATGTATTGCCATTATTTCTTTGGAACTTCCAATCCCACCTGATTATTTTCAACAAGCAGAAAATAACATTTATGTGAAATGCATTCGCCAACTCGAGTTGGCTTTATTCATACTCATAAATAAGATTTAGATAAATTATATCATCGTGTCCATTTTTTACTAACTTTTACTAAATACAAGACAGTGAAATAGTAGAAAATACACTAATCACGTGGTAAAATATCCTTCATAATAAGATACCAATCCAACCTTCCGGTTCTAAGTTCCAAGCGAAAAGAAAAGTTAAGGTAAAAAGCCCTCATGTAAACATAATCATTTTGACGAAATCATCCCCTTTAGTGGTGGAGGAAATATTAGAAGTCACAGTGGCTGGAAATTAATGGAGAAGGGGATACAAAGCGTTAGATCGGATAAAAAAAATCCTGATAGAATCCATGATAAAGTCTTCGCCACGAACCACGACCTTACAGCTGCTCCACTAACCCATGAAAGCTCAACTCACAAAGAATGTTTATTGAGAACCGGGAAGTTTTAAGGAGTACTTTCTTCTGAAATAGCAGCTTTCGAAGCGAAGTGGTTTCAAACGACGCATGCTGGTTAGAATAAAATAAAAATTTTATTTTTAAATAACAATGAAATGTTATTATTTCTTCTGCTAGCTAAGGTTTAGTGGGGATATATCGTCGCCAACTGGGTTTAGATGCAATAAACCCCGATACCAACAACAAGTAAGGCAAAATAATTATATTTTGTAACTTAGTTGTTGCATAAGGCATACATAATGATAAAGATTCACCCAAAAGAAAAAAAAATGCTGGAAAAGCAGGTCGCTAATAAAGAAGGTGATAAAAAAGCAAATGACGAAGCACTAACCAAAACTGGAGTCGGCCGAAGGGATACTTGTTGAGAAGTGGCTACAGAAGAGGGAGAGTGGCTTTGATTGATGGCGGTTAATGACAAATAGGCCGCCATATTTCAGTCCTCCATTGGTCCTCCGGGCCGGATCGTTCTTAGTTAGTTAGAGTTAGCTTATAGTGTAGTGCTAAAGACTTATTTGTAACTCTTATATGTATTTGGTCCACTTAAATGGTTGTGTTAATTAAAAATTCTGTATCATAGTGTGAGGAAAACTGGCCTGTCATAAAAATGGGTTTATTCTGATAAAAAAAAAAAAATTGATTTGGTCTACATTAAAATTGAGTCAACTACCCTCTCTCTCTGTCTCTTAACAATTTTTGTACGCAGGCGCTCTATTTTGAGGGGCATTGTGGGAGAGGGCTCGTTTTGGGACACTCAATACAAAAGAGCGATGGTTGCTGAAGATTAGCTATCATTCGGTCAATTGTTGACAGAACACAAATAGGCACAAAGATAAACGCCGGGTATACGCGTGATTTATTTTCCAGCCCACATCGATACCATCTACCCCTAGTGGTCCTAATGGCACTCAATATCAGCTCCGAACAACAACTGCCAAAATTCTTTCTTAGAGAAACTGAGAATAAATCGCTGCGTTTTCCTTAAAGTGGTTAAGAACTAGAGGGAAGTTTTATGATATCAATAAATTTGTCAATTTATAGAAATAACAGGCGCATAAACAATCGGCATCAAAAAAAGTGTTTCATCTATAAATCTCGAGATTTTTTTATTTTTGGAGCCTATCCCATATTTTTTAATTTATTTATAGCAATAGGATTAGTTACATGAGATAAATTGGGGATTATTCATATCATTGCTAATCACTTTTTGTCAACAAACGAAGTATTAAATGTTTTTCACGATTTATTTCAATTCCCCTTTCAGTTTTTTTTTTATCTTTTGTTTGCGTCGTACATCAATTTTGCGCTTACCTTTGTTTCCGTTACACTCGATATTCGTGCGGTAATGAGTCGTTCAACCCACGATAATTAAGTAAGCGTAATCAATCTTCACAAAGAAGGAAATATTTCCGTAACATCGCTAATCACCTTGTTTTTCGTTACTCTATAGTTGCATAAAAAAGTATAAAAAGATCGGGAGTCACTCAAAACTACCCAATTTAGACGATCAAAAATCACTGATCCCATTGAAGAGAGTTTGATTCAAGCGCTTAGGAAACCCAATTCAATAGCTTCTGGCAGTAGTAGAAACTTGGTTGCTGGTATTCGGGGGGGGGGCAATCTCAGACTCAGGCTGAGAGAATCAAGGGTCGGCTCAAGAAGGCCTTTTTACAGCAGAACACAGAGACTAAGATGTGCTAGAGAACACCAATATGGGACTGAAGAGGTATGGAAAATATCCTATTCAGTGATGAGGCGAGAGTGGACCATAACACTCCAGATGGCAGTGAAAAAGTCTGGAGAAGACCTGGGGAACGATACAGCCTGCGATGCATGTCACAAACTCTGGCATTTGAAGGAGAGGGGGGGGGGCTCTATCATGTTCTGGGGTGGCATTACTTGGGAGGTACGTACCGACTCGGTACCAATCCAAGCAGCACTCTTGAAAGCTTTAAGGTATGTGGAGACTATTTAATACTATCATGTAGTGCCTTAGTTGCCTTTCATTGGTGCTGAAGGTAACATGTGTTTCTGAGTACCTGAACACAACAGGTATCCGTAACCTATCGTGCCCAGCAGAAAGTCCAGACATTAACCCGATCGGATACGTGAGGGACAAACTTAAAAGGATGGATTCATCTCCTGCTACACATGAAATGCTAAAATCTGCTTTGGAGGAGTGGGGCAACATCCACCATGATTTCATTGAAAAAATTTTGAATGAGTATGCAAATATTACAGCCAGAAGAAGCAATACTAATGACATTATAAGCGTATAAAATTTAAATTTTGTTAGAAAACAAAAAATTGAATTGTTTCTTTTTATAATTTATTTTCGACATATATGAGAATTGCACGCATAAATACAAGTCATTATATTTACTCAATAAACCTAGTTAACCTAGAATAAATTAGGATAATCCGTATTGTTCATTAGTCGTTAATAAAATATGTTTAAACTATATGCCTCGGGTAGGTTGTATACACTAAAGGTCCTAAAACACCAAAAGTTTCAAAAGAAGTAATAAATTTTTACAGTTTAAAACATTTAAATACTGTTTTCCTGTCACATTTAGCTTCAGGCTATCAAATCTATTAAATCATTGCTACAAATGGCTTATCAATATGTCAAAATAAACATTTTCAGCGAAATCCTCCATTAAAAATGAAACACCTTCGTCCGGCCGAGAAGAACCTTAAATTAGAAAATCATGAAGATTTATAAAGCTAATTTTACGAGCCCTATTACAATTTTAATAACACTATATCCCTTTCAGTGCGTCTATATTTTACAGTCTAGTCTTGCTACTAAAAAGATGTTTAAATTGAAGCAGGTGGGGTGGGGGAGCAATTTTGTTTCTCTCAACTAATTACAGTAAGAGCGGTGGCCTTTTTAGTCTTAAATGCTAATATCCCCGGAGCTACGTCCTCGAGAAATATTAGTGTGTTTAAAACCATTACGGCTGTTGAAGTTAAACATTAAGTGAGTGAGATGATAAAGTTGCCCTGGTCAATTCGTAAATATCATTTTAAGAGCCCCATAGGACTGACAATGAGATTATTTCCTCTCGGGGTTAATGATATTGTCGACTGCTTAATCTTCCATCCTTCAATATTTTTGAAAATATATCCTGCTTTATCAAAATTACTAGTAGTTTTGCATGACGTTGTTCTGTAGTAATATAGTGGGTATAGTAGGGCAAAAAGGAAAGTTCTTACATTTCTGGCTTTAAAGGTGCCTTAGGTCTCTCTTCATTTGCCCTCTATGGAACAGAACTTAAATTCTAGGCATAAGACCCCGTTACAAAGTGACACTTCAATACTTCGAGGTGAGTTTAATTCAGGTTTATCAAACCTAATATGAACATGTAAGAAAATAAAATTATTTTTTGATCATGTTTCATGATAGATCTCTTGATGGATACAGAGATGGAGTCGACAGCTTCTAAGCATGGTTGGTGCTAGGCATTGGAGAATAATCATGACATTGTTTCGTTTATGTAATCGCACATTTTTTTTTTTTTTAAATAACTTTTTGTTCCTAATAATATACTAAATGAATAAACAGATTAAAATCATGCTTAATTTTTCTCACTAAAATAAATACATAAAATTTTCAATTCATGTACTCAACAATAAAACAAAGTAAAACAGTGGTTGAAAGACATTAAGAAAAGACATTTATCTCAGAATGTTCTTAATGAAAGCGGTGTCTCACTTGCTACCAGCTTTGTATCACCTTTTCAATGCGGGCTTAAGGAGAACTCGAAACAAAGTTGTGAATTTAAAATCCTCCTACTTACTAGTCTCTAGCCGTTCCACAACCAGATTATAAATACCAAATGTATTTCTAAATTCACACTAGTCGTTTACATACATCTTTTGAAAAAATCTGTACTAACTCACAACACACGAAAATAAGGCGAGTTGATAGTTTGAGTACATTTTTAAATAATTTAACTAAATTAATTCGCTTACCTTAAAATCTGAGGATATACTGTAATACTGCAATGTCCTACCTTTGATAATCGTTATAGAGGGATGTTTAGTGAAGAAAAACTAAATATTAAGCAGTATAAGATGTTTCTGATGTCTGAAAACCACTTTAAAATAAACACTACGTACGTTAGTACGGAAAGATCACATACGTTGCTAGACGGAAATCTCTAAATTCACTCAGCCGAAAAAACGAGGCCAAGGGAAAAGGGCTCTCCCAGTGCCAACAAATTTTATATTTCTGGTGTACCTACGGGTCTAGGATTGAAAATCCCTATGCCAGCAATAAATGCGCTTATACGGGGAGTTTCACGAAAAAGCTGTTTCTCTTACTCCCTGGTTCTAATAGATAAATTTAGTTTAATCCTAAAATATCATCAAAGTATATGTGGTTATACTCTTTACTACTTAAGATTATTTTTGGAATTAAAACGATGGGGACAAAGCCGAAGATCCCTCAAGTGTATTGATGGGCTATCGGCCTGACGGGAGGCCGTGAAATACAAACTTGAGCTTAACTTTAGCGGCCGTGAGGGCCATCAATGGCATCGGTTTTAAACAAATCTTCAACGCAACAGGTCCAGCCTTTTGTAAGGTGAGCTCCTCCCAGATAGCACAAGTTCGATAGCCTTTAATTGAAGCAACAGCTTGGAAGAGGCTCACTCCGATATATTTCTTTCCTTACCCCAAGCCCTCTTCCCCTAAGTAATTGGGGATAAGAGCTTCTTGCTTTCTCCTTCCATAAAAAAGAAGAAAAACCTGCGAGGGTGAATATTCATAAATTTTTATCATAACGGTTGCTCTGGCCATGACAATTCTCCTGCTGCTGAATAAGTTTACATCATGTCTGCACAGCCGAGAATAGGAGAAATGGATATGCTTTACGCAAATAGTTCAAGCCTCTCTGTCATCAAACAAGTGCGGAAATGTACGATCTAATACCATATCAAATTGTAACCCTAGGGTAGGTGATAAGTAATTATTTACTTAATTAATAAACCCGAATTATCAAAAGATGAACTATTGTAGGGATGTTTCAAATAAACCCCCACCATACCCAGTGTCTTGGCCGGAAGGTACATACAAGACCAGTACATAAACGAGATGCCGCTTCAAGTTAATTAGCATTAAACAGACCCTTAAATCGTTGGAGTATAAGACCTTTAACCGAAATTTATACAACTTTAATTAAATTTTAACTAAACTGACACTTCTGTGAATATTTTAACATCATCATGCCCCGTTCCGTTCACCAATGGTGGGTAGTAGTGAATAGATTAAAACGTAATTGATATATTTACTATATAAAATGCATTAATACTATCGTTTTTATAAAATATGATAAAAGTAAGAAAGGTGATCAATATATACACTGAGAGGCAAAAACTTCCACCCACTTGTAAAAAAATTGTATTTGTATATAATACATGGTAATTGTATATAATACTTATTATTTATTGGATTTATAAAATCTTTTTACCTTTAATAAGGTTTTAAACGTTTCTTAAATGAGTCTTTTTTTGAAAATTTAAAATCAAAATGTGAACTGCTAAGGAACATGAAAAACAAGTTGAAAAATACCCATTTTTATCCTAAAAGAAATTAATGGCAGGATCATTTAATAGCGCGTATTTCCTCCTCTTGCCTTTATTACTTCTTGAAGACGCCTCGGCATACTTTTCATCAGGCGGGAAATGTCCCTTTGCTGGAGGTTAGCCCATTCTTCCCGAAGAGCCCTTTCAAGGTCCTGCAGTGCATCAGGAATTGGGATAAGATATTCGTCTTCCGAGGTTATCCCATTAATGCTTGACAGGGTTCAAATCTGGAGAACGTGCTGGCCAGGCTAAGACCTCAATGTCGTGCTGCTGAAGGAACGCCCGTATTATGCGAGCGACATGTGGACGTGCATTATCGTGCAATAGAAATGAATGATCGCTGATTTCAATGAGGATAGGCAACACATGAGGTTCCAAAATCTCATCTACACAGCGAGTGGCCGTCAAAGACCCTCCACGAGCAACAAGCAATTATGTGCGGCACTCCATTGAAATCCCAGCCCACAACATTAAGGAATCACATTAAAAAGGTTAGTTCTGGGTAAAATTACAGGTTGCATACCTTTAATTTCTTCTTCTCCACGCCCTTTCACGCCCGTCTGGAGATCGTAGAGTGAATCTAGATTCATCTGTAAAAAGTACAGCACACCATTCATCCATAGTCCAATGACTGTGTTCTCGAGCAAAAGCCAGCCGTCTAACTCTGTGAGTTCTGGTCAATTATGGTCCTTTTACTGGGCGAAAAGCCATTAGTCCATACTCATTTAATCCTCTTCGAGCAGTAAGTTCAGAACTTTGCACACCTCGAACTTCTTGGAGCTGATGAATCGCTTGAATAACGGTAAGGTGCCGGTTTCGTAAAATTCTTAAAGTAAGAAACCGGTCATTCTGTGGTTCTGTTGCCCTAGGCCGTCCAGAACCGGCCCTTCTATGGTAAGACCCAGTTTCTCGAAAACGCGGCGTTGTCGTAGAGTTTCATAGGGAACTCCGATGGCGTTAGCTGCATATCTAATGGAACGTCCATCATCAATAAGTGTCACACCACGTGCAACATCCTCAGCACGAAGAGGCATTTTTAAACTTAAAATTGAGAAAATTAAAGTATCGAAGCCGAAAACTGCACCAGAACGCAAATGACGCTGAATAAACATTTTTAATTCCATGGAAAGTAAACATTGGAAACGACAGTCCTTTAATTGAATTAAGAATTATGGGTTACTATCCTCTATATTGACATTTCTAATTGAAAAAAAATACATATTTATTCATAAAAAAAATTGACCAATCCAAAGCAGAAATATTTTTGAGATAAAACATGAAAAAATCAGATGGGTGGAATTTTTCACCTGTCAGTGTATAACAGTAAAACAAAAAATACATAATTTTAGATTTGATTTTCTCAACTTCAATAAAACAGAAAGAGAATATATAAACATATAAAACCTTAATTGGAACATTGTTATGTTCACAAAAATTAAATTTTTGGCATGTAAGATATTGCTTTACCCCCTTTTTATACTTTTCCCTGAAGTGGATTGGAAAGGGACGTACTCATGTTTTTCTTCCTTAATTTAAAAATGAACAACTATTTAATCTACGTAAATTCATAACAAAATGAGTTTAATATCTATTCTATGAGAATGCAAGCTTATTTTTATTATTCGCATACTCTGTATTGTAATTGAACACAATATTATCAGTGACCTGATAATTGTAATATTTACTATCGAATATAAGATACTCATACGATATACTCAATACTCATTTTACTCTGAAATAACGGACATCAACTTCTTTATCGAGTTCTTAAACCTAATGGAAACCAATTTATTAATTACAGATACATACTTTGTGGTCGCGATAATATACAGCTAATAGCAAAATCTCCAAGTGCCAACATTAACACTCACGCGCACATAGGCGTACTTTACCATTCGCTAGACCCACCCAGACTGGCTGGTCTGACCTCAGTCTCTTCTCAACTTGCTACATCACCCTGTATTCCCGAGACCTCGACAGTTTTAACCTTTACTTATAACGAAAATAAACGATACCGTAAATTAGTAACAATTCAACTATATATTTCATCTATACATATATAAACAAAACTATGAGAAATAAACTGTACGACTGCGTGGAAAATAACACTTGGTGATACACTATTAAAATATATACTCGTACTCTTCATAAGCTCAAAATATATTTTTTATTTTTTTGGGATAAAATACAGTTATGGAAAGTATGTAAAAAAGACTTTGAAAAAAGTCGGGTTTTGAAAACTCATTAGAGGTGATAACCCGTTCATGGTCAAAGACATGCATTACAGAAGGTAATGCGAAATATTACAAAAAAGCGTCTAATGTAAATAACAGCAATCACATTTTTAAAATGACCAAAGCAATTTTAGGCGGTGCATTTTTGGTCTGAAATTCTAATTATATTTTACACGATAGTTTAATTAATACATTCCGGCCAAACTTGGACGGTAGCGTTTTTTGCCTGCGCACACTTAGGGTAGGGTTCAATGTTACTTATTGCTTAATGCTTGTAATACTGACATCAAACTTTTTTTTTTCAATCCCACTTTTGTGGAGAGTGATAACGTTTTGGATAAACTATTTATATCATTTCGCTAAGATGCTAAAATAAAAGCAAATTTACAAAACATGTAGAAAGGACCATTATTGTGAATATTCTATGATTTAAAATAAATATCTTTCTACCACCATAAGAAGGGTATGAAATAAATGTTCTCAGTGTGCTTATTAATATTATGTATTATACATTAAAGATGTAATGGACTATAATTAGAAAACTCTCATTAAATCACTCATTTAACTCGTTTTCGCAAACTTAACGAAACCCTTATTTGTGTGACCCATAAAACTTGTTTTTTTTTAGCTCCGTTAACTGTCAATTTTTAAAAGTGAAAGGAAAAATAGAAGCGCTCTATGGTTGTTGTTTTCATAAACGAAATTGTTGAACAATAAATAGGACACGGTTAATAAATAATTCTGGCATTATATTTTTGGTCAAATTATTCTGTTTCAAATTTAATACCGCAGTCTTCCTAAATCTTGAAAATATTACATGAAGATAGGGTGGGTGAAAAAGAAAGTAGTATCTGTCAGAGATAAATATTTTATCTAAATGAGATAATTTTATAATAATAATAAAAATTAATGATTTGAAATGATTTGTAAGCCATTGAATTTATATCCATGTAATAAAGTTTGAAACAAGAAACGCCTCCAGTACTACAACAGCCTTCCTATCAAAGACATTTCTGAGCCCTAAATCTGATCACAGAAACTTCCAAATGGAATCCTTAACTCACTCCAAAATACAACCATTAAAGTGTTTCCCAGGGTGAGTGGTAGCTATCGATCCAAACACGATTAATTTATAAATGTATTATCCTTACCAACAGTGATACAATTTTTGATTAATAATGTTGATTGCTTAAGCTTCTTATGGCTTGTTCGATAATTAATGAGTTTGCTAACATACAGTGGGGACGCTAAAAAAAAAAAAATCGTTATGGCTGTGCTATTTATAAAATGTCACCTCGGATTTATTTGCTTTATTAAGTTAATCAAATGATAATGTTAATTAATTAGTAAAAAAAATAGTACTTATGGGACTCTTTCCCATATTTGCATTACGTTCAATGAAGAAATGCACTTTTAACATTTAAGATTCCTGAAATATGTGAAAAAAGTCTTCTTGAAAAAGCCTACTGATTTATGTTATATGATCCCATTGAAATTTCCCTCATGTCATGTTAATCGTAAACCTTTATGTGCAATTCCGTTGATTGTTACTGCCTTTATCTACCGTTGCACTATATAGGCCGCTTTTCTTGTTTTTCCTGCCACATCCACGTCCCCTCCCCACTAGGCTATTATAGTTCGTACAAGTGGCTAAAATAATTCCACGTTGTATATTTTTTGATTAAATTATCACGATTTTATATGTTCAATGGGAAATATAATCATATCTGAAAAAAATTGGCCATGTATCTGTTCACTGTCTTGCCTAGCTCTGATTTAACTCTTTCATATTTCCTCAGGTCACTGACCTATATTTAACATTTAAACTATTTGTTTATTTCCCAAAAGTTGAGGAAAGGTTAAATAAAGTAATTCAAAATAAAATCCAACAATATTCCTGAAATAAAAAAAGTATGAGCTATAAAGATTATTGGTTATAATAGTGGTTTCAACGAATTTCAATGAATATTTTTTTGTTAAATATTTAAATTATTGCTTAGGTAAGGTGAAATGGTATTTTATAGAGAGAAATATGCTTAATATTTTTTTTAAATCGTGGGAAAAAATCCAACGAGAGAAATAAATATAATGAGAATTTCATCAACAATTGTAGGATTGTTTGTTTTCTCCTAATATGTATATATATATATATAAAGGATATTTGTGTTATATATATTATTATTATTCGAATACCAAAGACCTTCAAAGCAATTAATAAAAATAACTCACCATAATAGAATAGTTTACAGTAAAGACTTTATACAGAAGTGACTGGGTCACAATGGACAGAGGTAGGTGTGTGCTGTGTGAGGTGGCAGGAAGGAATGAACTCAGGTCAGTTGTCTTAAGGGTTATAAAAGGTCTTAGGGGTAGGGCTCAATGTTACTTATTACTTAATGATTTTAATACTTGCATCAAACATTTTTTTTTAATCCAACTTTTGTGGAGAGTGATAACGTTTTTGATAAACTATTTATATCATTTCATTACAAAATAAAATGAAAGGACTGTGAATATTCTGTGATTAAAAATAAATATATTTCTACTACCATAAGCAGGGTATCAAATAAATGTTCTCAGCGTGCTTATTAATATTATGTATTATACATTGAAGATGTACTGGACTATAATTAGAAAACTCTCATTAAATCACCCATTTAACTCGTTTTCGCAAACGTAACAAACCCCTTATTTGTGTGACCCATCCCACTTGATTTGTTCGTTTTTTGCACTCCGTTAACTATCCATTTTTAAAAGTGAAAGGATAATAAAAGCGTTCTTTGTTGTTGTTTTTTAATGAATTTTACCATACTAAAATTTATTTTATATTTGTTTTCTTTTCTAGTGTAATTAAGAATAAGGAGGAAAAATCTTAAACGAAGAAATGTAACAACCCATAATTAAGCACTTAAATCCCTGATTTCGAAACACGGCAATATTGAAATGCACCGATCAAATCAGAATCGCAACGAAGTCCGATATTAATGGGTTCATATTAAACGGATGGGGACAAATCTTCAATACACTGGCACTGGTACCCACCCGTCTACTTTTTGTTGCCAACCACCGTGTTGGTTAGATTCGTTTATGTTTAATATTTCAAAAGCAGCGTTGTCATTTTTAATACAGTAGACGTCACCTTTCTAAAACCTCTGTTGTATACCCTGTTGTCTAATGTTAATAACTATTTACCCCGACAACATTTCCAGCCCAGTAAGCAACTGAGCTCAGACGTGCAGAGTAATTAATATCCATGACTAATTGTATAACCCCCTGTGGCAAACGCAGAGCTAAGAACAGTGAGATAATATGCGCAAGTAAACATGGTCGAGATAATTTAATTAACATCAACATACCGAAATCAATAATACATACAACATATGCAACAAGAGAAAAATAATATTTAATAACATATGTTTTATGATAAATCTACTGGTTTCTTCGAAGATACCTATATCTATCTATATTATATTATTATTTGTATAACAAAGATTTTAAAAACACTTATTAAAAATAACTCATCATAATAGAATAGTTTACAGTAAAGACTTTATATAAGAGAAGTGACTGGGTAATTTGTTTTAAGGGCTAAATTGTGTCTAGTTTTTGCTATGTTGCTATGATATGCATTTTCCTCCAAACATGAGCGCGTCAGTTTGAGGAATATCAATAAATCATCAATAAAAATGATAGTCAATGTGGAAATTTTAATCCGCTTACCGTAACATCTGAGGATCTAGTGTAATCTTATATTCGTGGTGATCATTTTATAAAATGATCTTCAGGGGACAGTAAGTGAATATTCACTTCTGATATCTGAAAATGACTCGAAAGTAAACATTAATGTAACTTCTACAGTATTCCATTTCCGTATGACTCTAAAGAGTACAGAAACTAGGTATAAACCTGACTACGAATAATAAATTGTACTATTGTGAATGTTGGCATCTTAATCCTTAAAAACTCTTTCTTTAATAGGGTTGGGAAGTCTAAGGCTTTGCCCGTAACTCAAAACCTAAAAGACTGCTCATTTTCAAAAATAAAATGCCCCCAATTCTATGACTAACTGCTATTTTTACTAACACAATTTTTTTTTGGTGAGAAATTTTGTTTGGCTTATACCGCTAGCTTAGCTCTGGTCCTTTTTCTGATATAGGGGTCCTGCTCGGTTATTGCTGAAAAAAATCATATGCCTACTACCCTAACGGGTTTGGGGCCCTCCAGATACCTGTGCCAGCAAAAAACGATATAAGAGGAATTTCACCAAAAAGCTAAATCAATCAGCTGCTAATATATAAATTTAGTTTGATTCTAAAATCTTATTGCAATATACGTCTCTGTGGCATAAACGTCGGGTTTCATTTAAATTCTACATGTATGTTTTTAGTATCAATATTTTCAGAATTCATATGAATTTAATTTAGTAATGTTTTGAATTTCAAATTTCTACTACGTTTTGAAAATATAAGCTAAAAATACCACTGAAGTCATTTTTTTTTGTTAAGCTAATTTTTACCGGACTTATTTTAAATTCTTTACATATGAGTTTGTTATCATTATTTGTATGTTGTTATCAAATTTGAGTGAATATTGTTGGAATTTAAAATAATTTCGAGGGTTTTAATTTTATTTTGTTCACTTTATTACAGCTGTTGAAGTTACCCTGTTACATAATAAATTTTATTCAGTGAGGAATATAATCTTGAACAAATAAAATGGTTTTTGTTAAATAAAACATTTCACTATTAACATCAGATTCGAATCCATGTCCTCTACCAAAATAAACTTTAATTGTCTCTTTGATCATCATCTTAGCTGATAGTAATTATTTATTGAATTTCATAATAATAAGGAAAAATATAGAGTGCGGGTATTGCTAAACCTTAAGGAGTTGATTAAACGGATAAAGATGAGCAAATATAATATCAAGTTGAATATATGAATTCTTTAAGCTTTCCATGATTCTCTGTAAATAAATCACAATTGTAAGTAGGATCAGTTGTAAAGCTAATTCAAAATTTGAAAACCAAGGATGGCTTCTACAAATTTTTAAATTGTATTTGGCTGCTGGTAAAATTTTGCATAGTGATCAAGCAGATGTTGTTCCGTGGATTAAATTGGATGTAGGCTATACCGTTACAACTATGTTGCCGTTTGTATTAAACAGACGACGATTTCCTACAGCCTAAGTATTTTCTGCAACCATCAATAAATGCGGTGAGTTTTGACGATGTTTAAATATAAGCGGATAGATCTTTATTTAGACACATGATGCACGGTCAAAATGTGGTTCAACAAATTCAACTTTCTAAATTTGACATATTTTAAGTTCTAAATGTATGGTTTGTAAAGAATATTTTTAAAAAATGTTATTAAGAATTAAATAATCAGGAAAAAGGTTGACTTTACTCATAACAAATTATCATCGCATTAATGTTGAAGAGACGTAGTGGCCTAAGAGAAACTAAAACAATGTTTTGCTGAAATTTTGTTTTTTAAGTTGAAGCTTCGTCACACGAATGCTCCGTGTGTTGAAGCCAGAAGACCGATGGTAAATTTTTAAGCACTTGTCCGATAAAATAGGATTGGGTCGCTCCCACACTTCATGTAGTATTTGAAGTAAATCTGTGATATGCAAAAACAAAAAAGTAATGGACGGCGTTTAAGCTATACCCACCCTTCAGGACCGCACGGTCAAGCCGGAATGCCGCCTCAACATAAGACATTTCTAGGCGCAGTGCCAACCCACAAAAATTTACCCTGCAAGTGGAGAATCGGCAATTAATCAATCTGTGATTTCGCAATCTTATTTTTTCCCTTAAATCATATTATTGTTCATTTTATTTTTAACATTTTCTAGATTCAATTTTTGAACTAAATTTTATTATATATTCACTGAGCATTTTCAGAATCGATAGAAATTACCTGGCGAAAATGAAAAAGAAACTGGAAGCTAAAAATGGATAAAAAATAAGTTAAAAAATCTTTGATCTCGTACTCCCAACGACGAAGTATTTTTGGTCATCGTTTGTGCCAAAATAAATAATTGCCAATTTTAGACAAGAAATGTTAATTGGAAGCACAGCTGTGTACGTTATTGTATTTATATACATCTTTTTTTATATATATAATATTCTTTATTGTGCTAAAATTGACCTATATTAATTTTTAAACATAGAGTAATATGTAATAACGTAGTGATTCGAATTTCACTATTACTGAGATTTAAAACAGAATATATAGTTAATAGTAAATGCTGCGGTCCTTTAATTGCTTCCTACTTCTTTATTCAAGCGGTTACTCATTCATTTATCGTGGCGGGGCGCAACTTTTTTGAGTACACACTAGACCCATCTCCCTAAGATGGTATAAAACATCTTTATTATGATGAAATTACAATCTGCCTTAATACTTAATAGGCAATAAATAATTGAGATAAATGTTCTCATTCATACCATATTTACAATTCATCATTCACTCGCTCATTCATACAATATTTACAAACAGCCCAGAGGCCTCCCAAATTCACATGGTTGTCACCTCCCTCGCATGCGAAAGAGGAAGCGGAGTCTTAAGAAGTCCCCCACGCTCGTCCGTCAGCCGCGTCACCGGATACGAGCCAGTGGAGGCTGACGAAGAGCGCGAGAGTTTATACACATAAAAAAAAATAATAAATAAAAAATATAAAAAATAATTTGGCTCATAAAATAATATTATTTACTTTAAAAAAGGTAAATACGTTTTCTCTCTCTCCTTTTGTGCTGATGGAGTCACCATTCCTACAAATTATACGGAATTAAAAGGTTTATTCCATGTTTGAGCCCGGTTCATTTTAAATTCATTGTCCCTTCGGAGTACTTCATTCACTAACGGAAATTCAATAAACTATAGTACTGCGCATCTCTGTTCTACCGCTCCCGCGACTGCAGTATATTTTGGTTAGGATAAAATCATGGAAAGGAAGCAGCAAGAAGCCAATATGTGAAAATACTGGCATAGAATATATTAAATAGCTCTCTCATTTTAAATTACAATTCATTTTTTCACGATTTCACTCTCTTCATACAATTAATAACGATTTCACTTCGACAAGATATATAAATTCCATTACTCATTTGGGTTCAGTTCTGTCACCACATTTGTTTACTTTATAGCTGCATATTATTCGATCACTCTCAACATCAATAGTTTTGCTGAAAACATTACTGTCTAGTACATATGTAAGATAAAAGCAAAGAGGTAAGAATATTTTGAATTTTACGACAAGAAAATTATTGTTAATCCACAAAATTTGTAGCAGATAAATTGACTTTTCGTCGCTCCTTGAATCCCGAACCAACTCTCAACAACAAAACTCTACCATGGAACTATAACACTGAAGCAATAATGCATAATGTATTCCTTTAGTAAAAGTTGCTTGGTGTGCCGTCGGTGGGTGAGTTCATCCGCCGGAGACACATGAAGATTTTGGACTCGTTGCAGCACCTAACCAACCCAGTGTTTAACACTATGACACCGCCACCTCTCCCGCATCGATGGCAACAGACTGTTGGGGAAAAATTAGGATAAGAATTGGTATGTAAGTTACTTTTAAGGTTTATCAAAAAGGTGAGCCCCATCACCTTTATTAGTCAGTTTAGTCCAGTTACGTATAATGTATATCATTATACTTGTTTATTCATTATATAATTTCTATAAAATAACAAAAGCTGTATATAATGTAGTGATACAGGAAATACAAAATAATTTGTAAATAGATTCATCTGAGGATCTATAATTCTATATAATTATCTGGAAATTTAAAGGGGCTAGGGATAAGAAAAACAAAATCTGGTATTCCATTGCCTTATGACACTAAAGAGTACAGAAATTAGGAATGTTATTCCTGTTTACGAATAATAAATTGTACTTGAAAAGGGATTTTGGCATCTTAATCCTTTAAAGCATCCTGGGACTCTTCCTTAAATAAGGTTGGGATGTCTAAGGATACCCGTAACTCAAAACCTTAAAGACTGCTAATTTTCCAAAATAAAATACAGTGAATGCCCCCCGACTCCGTAAAGGCCTGCAAATAGAGAGAAGGGGCAATCAAATACAAGGCAATCTGTCTTCATATTCATGTCAAGATTAAGACATTTAAAGAGATTTAAGGCATCTTCCTTTAAAAAGCAAACGATATTGAACGTTAAGTTCCATTGTTTTGGAAATTTTGATTTGACTTAATCACATCATTATTTGTTTATTTACCTATATTCAATTCCTTTATTTACTTTCTCAGTATCCAAACAAGCATATAATATTCCACTTGTTTTCGTTTATTAAAAACAATATCATTTTACTACATAGTTTGGGATGCCTCTTAACGAGACCATTCCTAATCCACATACCGTTATATTATCTTTCGTTTCCACGTTTGGCTGTTGAGACGAGCAAGTAATAATGATTTCTCCTGATTACTGGGAAACTATTTTAGATTTAATACTTTTTGCTTTTTCCGCGGATAATGGTCAGTTATAATAACACAAAAATTATTTCTAAAAAAAAAAAACCCAAATTAGGTGTCAAAATCCCATAATAGAATTAAGTCAACAGAACACAGACATATTGCTACTTTGTACGTCCTCAATCTCATTTTCAAAAAATATAATTATTGATGCTCATACCTTGGGGAGTTGCTTCCTTTTTTTGGAGGCAATAAACAATATAATCACTTTTTAATCAACAGAATCAACGATTAGAAAATTCAATTTAACGATATTTAGGACTGACCCAGGTGCCCCGACTTCACATTGACCCTTTTACACTTTATCACTACAAAAATAAAACATGTGCGCCGTCTGATGGTGAAATCGAGATTTAGCGATACTTTTCAAAAAAAAAGCAACCAACAAATGATATAAATTTTGACTATCCAATAAAAAACGAGAAAAATAAATATATAAACACGAATACCATTTATCATGTATAATCTTTTTAAACCAAAGAAGTAAATATATTCATTTATTTACCTTAGTAATTGTTAATAACCACTTTCAATTTCGATTGACTTAGATGGGGTGGCAAATCAGGGACCATCCCAGGTGGCAAAAGTCTCTCGGTACACCAGATTAAACCAAAAAAAAAAAAAATACTTTGGTAAAAATAACAGAAAATTACATTCATATAATTGGATGATCATCATTTAGAACTAGAACAGAATAGTGACCACAGGACAAAATTTTCTATGAATAACAACAATATTCATATCTGGAAAATAATGAACTAGATTATTAAACTTCATTTAGCAAATGAAGTCATGTATGTATCCACAAAGAAGCAAATAAAACAACAATATAAAGAAGTCTGAACAATACAATAAGACCATTAAATTAATAGATGAAAACCAAACATACTAGCTAAAAGTACAATAGTAACCTATAAATGTGCCATCCAAACTGATACATAAATATATAAATGCAGAAATAAATGAAAATATGACATATTGAATAAATCATTCCTAAACTAGCGAGCTTTTGTCTATATGGTGAGAAGGATCTACTGGAAAATGCATGATTTCATCACTACCATTAAATTATTATGAGCAGTTAAAGAGACAAAGGGTTGTACAGGGCGAATGTCCAAACGCTGCCAGAGGCTGGGCTGGAAATTAGGCAGCGACTGTGCCTGCCAGAAGTGACAGCTTTATCCATCAAAGGGGATGAAGCTAAACCTAATGATGGGCCCTTTTATTTATTAGCCGGGATTTGTGGCTTTAATCAATCTCCCCATCAAAACTATCCCTGATGGTTCCCGAGTCGCCTCCCTCCTCTTAACTCACTTAGTGGCTCTGCGAGATAGTTGATCTTGATCGAACGGGACGGAGAAATTGGTAACATTTAGGTGCTCCAGACTTTGGAAATCAAATTCAATTATTTCTGTAATACATAGGATTCTGTCTTGGCTCTTCTCTTGTCAGTTTCTTAACCAAAGAATAACAAATTCTTGACATTGCGTTGAAAAAACATTTTCTATAGATGTAATGCGATTTTGATATGTTTCAGGACATGTCAACCACAAGTGTATCATCGATGCACACATGCATACTTTTAATAATATAATTGATAATACCTTTGATGATATGATATTTTTTTTTAATTCGGTTTTACAACAGTAAGTTTTCAATTATTGTACAGTGATTTGAAATAATTTTGTAAACGTGTTTTGGGTTTTTAATACTATTCAACTGAGCTTTGTGTTTTATGGATCCGATCATGGCGGAAACCAACAACAAAGCCCCTAGCATCCCTGAGGCCGGCCAGGGCTCTGATGGCACCCCAGTCCTACCTGGCTGATAGGCAGGGCATCAAGTCTTTTTATTTTTAAGGACACAATGACTGATCGGAGAATAAGAGTAAAAACTATTTACTTATTTTTACCAATATTTCAGGCATCAGCACAGCTGTGGGTCCAGTGTTTTTTTTATTTTACAAAAAATATATACAAAACTGTATCATAAGATAGTGATTGTTACAGTGGCTAACATCAGAACATCAGTTATTGCCATTACATTTTTTTATAACCAACTAAAGGCGCTCTTACAGTGAAGTGGTTAGTATAAATGCTTCATAATATGAAAGCTGTTGGTTCAAACGAACGGAAAAATAATATTTAAATGCAGATCAAATACTAATATTTTGTCTAGGGTACAACATCCTAGATAGTTAAAAATATATAAATACAGTTTTATAATCGCAGTGAGCTGCTGAGACTAAATCTAAATTGGATTTTTCTCTTAACTGCTTAAACGGGAAAATGGCAGGATTACAGTCCTTCCCCCCTCTCAGCATACAAACATTATAAACTGGTATTTAGCATATAGATTACTTTCTTAAAATAAAATATTAGTCTCGATTAAAATTAAAAGAGTTTCATACTTTTCCTTTTATTACGGTGTTAAAAGTTTGGTAATAAGAAATTTTATGAAATCTTTTCGCAAATTAAAAATTCAAACTGTAGAATGATAAAATGTTTATTTGCCAATGTTATCTTTCAATTTTCTGCGCATCGATCAATAATTGTATAAGAAATAAGTTACGTAAATCACATTCGGGAAACATATCCTTTCTTGTTGGCTGGCGTAAACGTTGAATTTTTTTTCAGGATGATCAGCTAATCAAAAACTGAAATCAGCCACCACGATTTTCTTTTATGTATGTGATGCATTTATTCACTTTAAATAATTCGAAAACTTCAAAAAGTTATTTTAACACTAGTTTTGATGCCAACATTAACTTAATTCTAGTAGCAGCTAGTATAGAGAACTAACGCCACATTTGAAGTGTTCCGAGCACGATTGATGGGAATTTGTGGGAAACTTTGAAGGAGACAATGACACATCAGGGTATAATCAACCCATATCATCTAACTGGGTTTCTGCTTGAAACTCGGAGACTCGGCGATAAGAAGACCTATCACTCACAGTTAGTTACCTGACAGATAAACTAACCTAACGCCAATTTATCCCTAACGGGTCATTGCCCCTTATTTCAGCAGCTAATACTTGATATGAATGTACCAGGACCACATGATGATTTGCGATTTTTATGTAGTTTTTTTAGCACTTGGTGAAGGCAGTGCTTCGGGTTCTGCTCGAATAAACGAAATTAGTATGTGACCACCTATAAATGATTTTTCCTTATAACCATTTGAAGAACGGCCCACAACTAAGCCAATTTCATCCAATAATATTTATGAGGACGTATAATCTCCTCATTCAAAGTAGGAGAATGCTTATCTTTTAGTTACTTACTAATTAATTATTTTTCACAGAGTCGATTGTATATTAAGTATCTCTAGTTCATCAAATGAACCTGTCAAGTAAAATAGTATGTTATTTTTTGGGGAATTGAGGAATTTGAATGTTTCACATTGGTAGACAAGGGAGTCTGAATAATATTAGACATACAATATTAGTTCCATGGCAGCCTACTTCCTGTGCTTTTTCTTCCGTTCTCCAGGTTGTACCGGCCGTAGAAAAGTCAGTTCTCTTCTTTGACGTTCTAAGAGGAAACATCTCTGCTTTGAGTTTTGTCAACACATACCTTAGGTGCCCCATCAATTTATAATAGAGGTTTTTCTGCCACCTATCCATATATTTTTTTCTTCATTCCTCAACTACTTCTAAATGCGTGACAGTGGGAGTCCTGGCAATGGCCTGTTTCTCCAATCATGTCCTGAGCGTATGTGGCTCTCGCGCTCTTGGTCAGCCTCCACTGGCTCGTATCCAGTGATGTGGCTGACGGAGGAGCGTAGGGACTTCCCAAGACTCCGCTTTCTCTTTCGTATGCGAGGAAGGTGTCAACCATGTGGATTTGGGAGATCTGTAAATATTGTATGAATGAGCGAGTGAATGATGAATTGTAAATATGGTATGAATGAGAGCATTTATCTTAATTACTTATTGCCTAATAAGGCAGATTGTAATTTTAGCGCAATAAAGGAATTAAACAATAATAAATAATAAAAACTTCTAAAAGCTGCGTTTCAGACGTTTCACCTGCTTCATTAGATGCATCAAGGCCTTATTACGCTTATCCATTTTCTCTTCTTATCTGAGCCAAGTAGAATGGTCATAAATTATTTTATTTTGTTTTCCTAATTTTTTTGAGCTATATCTCAGGAACTATAACGACTTTAAGCAAATCACAGTTCACAAACCGTAGGTCGAAGCGCAGCACTCGTCTTTGAGACTTCGAGACCACCATTATCATTATTATCATCGACTGCAGCCTGCTGTCAGTGTAACGCGTGACAACCAAGAGAGAACATTTGTTCTGATTATTGTTTTGGCGAGTAAATGTTTACACCATTATATCGGCATTAACAGTAACTGTACCATTGTCCATTCTTACAGTTTATTTTAATCTATTCTATTAGACTGTTCTTTTTCGCTTATTTCTTTAAAAATTCAGTTGAATGTATGCCTCATGAACAAAGCTTACAGGTTACATTTTGTCGAACGGGCATGTTTACACAATGCACACGAGGCATATTTACACCTTCTTCAAATCGTGTAAACGTGCCCCGAACATAGACGGTTTAATGGGCATATTTTTTTGTAAGCAAATATACAAAAAGAAGACCAATCCTGTATGGGCCCAAACGTAATAAATAAGGTTAGAAATGGGCAATCCTTCAGAAAGGTCGCTGCACTGTTAGGTATTAATTTCACGAGCAAAAAGTATCAGGAACCCGAAGTTCTTAATAATATTCAGAACGGCTATAGTTGCCCGAACATTAGGAACTTTTATGCCTGAAATAGAACTACAGGAAAACTCTGAAAAAAGAAACACATCAAAAAAAAAAAAAAGAAAAAATATGAGCTTTGTGAGTCTGATTGAGAAAATTGCGATGAAAACTGTCCATTTATACACTGCTTGAAAAGATTCAATCAAAACCTGGTGCACACGAGATACAATGCACCCAGTGATCTCTGTAGGCCTATTGAAATAGATTCCATTTATTTTGTTTTCATCAATTGGGAAAGAGTTTTTGAAAATGATGGGCCTCCTAATCAATTTGTATATTATATTAATGAAAAAATATGTTAGCTAATGAATAAATCACTTAATAGTATCCTACATTTATATTAATATAAAAATATGTACATAATACTTAATGTAATGTTTTATAGTATTGTAACTGACTAATATAGTTTATTTATCATGTTTTATTTACAGTTACCATCGAAATTCTTAATTTTATATATAGTGTAAAGTTACCCCCAGGCACCGTATAAACATGCCCTCTCAATAGCTGGCTTAACTACTTACTTTTGAAAAACATTAAGTACATATTTTCTTAATATGTTACAAGATCACAACATAATTCAATATAGATTCTACAATTGGATCTATTTACAATAGATCATTATATTTCCTGCAGCTTTGCTACATTTTATAGAATTTCTGATTATCCTACATTGCGATTTGCGCTTGTACTAAAGTATAATGACGCACATTATGCATTAATTAATCGATTGAACATCTTAAAAGTGATGCGGCTTACCTTATTTATTAAAGGCTTAAAACTAACTTACATCTAACAATGAAAACTTAAACTAAATCTTAACCTAATTTTTCCTGACAGTCGATCGATGCGAGAGGGTTGGTGGGATCATAGTGTTAAACACTGAGTTTGTCAGGTGCTGCAACGAGTCAAAAAGCTTGATGTGTCTCCGGTGGATGAACTTACCCACCGACGGCACACCAAGCAATGGGTGCAGGTCACCGTTCTTCAACCTCTCGAAAGAGGTATGTCGGACCACGTTTCGCATAATCCCATTCTGAAAGTGATTGAGAGTCCTAGCTGTATTGTCAGTCAAGTGAGTATATAGTGGGACCGGAAAAAAAAACAAAATATTAATTAATTAACTCCATACTTTTTTTTTCTTAGCTCTCTAATTATAAGATTAAGGATGAAGGAAAAATAAAGGAATATTTGGGTTGAGCGGATCCTTGTTCTAGGAGTACCTGCTTCAAGGTGGTGTGAGGGAATTAAGGAGTGTGGGACTCCATACAAAATTCAATGGTGTTAAAATGGATCTTAAATCTTAAGTAATTATTGATTAAGAAAAGCATGTAAATAAGTGCAATACAAAAAATTAGAAAAATCACTCAGAAAACTGTGTAAACATGACCCGGTCTACCTTACAGTACGTTAGTGACATTTGTGATTTTTTTGTATTGTTAGTTTTAAAAATAGAAGGCTAATTATAATCATCTTTAATTTGAAAAGCGACTCACAATTATATTTAACTTTTTTTTATCTTTGAATCAGCTTATAGCTGAAATCACATTGAAACACTCTAGAAAGGGTCTTTTCTTTCATCTTAAGAGGATTTAATCCTAATTTAAATTTATAGATAACGAAATCTCAACGAAATACTACCAACTCAAACACATTTTAAAATAGCCAGTTTACTACGAGTTCAATCCCATTCTGAGCCCCGTCGTAAATAAATCTCCTTTGGTTACCTGTCGATGTAATTTACAGCTATCGCCAGACACAGTACACAAACAGTGAACACCTCATAGCCGGAGGAAACAAAGATGTTTATGTTTGTAAACAGAAACAGGGGCTAGGCAGGCCAACAGGGGCCTCAAGCCTGGTAGTAACCAGAACGGCCTTCTGGCAACTGTCACTCAACTGCTTCTTTGACTGCTCTCTCCTCAAAGGCCACTTTTTCACCTTTGTTGTTGTTTACACTTTTTGTTAACACTGTTGGCAGCTCGGGGCTAATTTTAGGTATTTATATTAAATCAACAGCCTCTTTACTTATCATTAATCATAGTTTGTTCTAGTTGTCCAATCAAAATATCAGTAATTGGGCCGTATTGATTTTTATTAATTATTTTTTCAATAATAAAATTTGTTTGCATCAGTTATGAACTTGAGGTGTTGCTCCGAGGACATTTTTGATTATTTGAAATAAACTCCAATCACGGAAACGACCCGGTAACTCCGGCAAGAAAGTCGTACTACTACTTTAATAACACTATATAAATAAATAACATAAAATAAAATATATTATCTTGACTCATAGTTTCACTTTTATTGGATAAATCGGTTAAGTTATAGGAAAGAACTAACTGTACATCTACGTTTTTTCGATCCCTCATTTTTAAACCCATGGAATCAAAAGAATAACTTCAAATCATGGCAAACAAACAGCTTTTCATACGGATTTTTTTTTCGCATTTAAAGAAGGACGATAAAATATTTCCATCCAACTCACTAGGGGTATTTTTTCCTGTTAATAACCCTTTGAAAAATTATTTCCCCTCTCTAAATAGCATCGGTATTCCTCGCTACTTGCCTGGAATAATAAAAACAATGGATAAATAAGTTCTTTAAAGCCCACTCATTTCCAATAATTTTTATTAGATATACGCTGGAATAAAGTATGTTTTAATGTTTATTATTTAGCGACCAGCTTGACTTTTTTCGTGTTTAGTTTTTTAATATTTCCCATTACTGTATTTTATTTAAAAACAAGAAGCAAGCTTTGATTCGTTTATATCTGACGATAGAGTCGATTAACAAATATATAATTTTTTTCTCCCTTTAGCAAGAAGAAGTCGGTAGTATAGTTCAGTTGGGTATAAAATCAATACTTGTTTGTATTTAGTAAAATTATACCGATATAAAAATGGTGGGTGAAACTATCGATACAAGTGACTCTCCTATATGTGATAAAACAACTATAGTGTATCAATTGCTTAATGAAAACCATTTTTTTTGTTACATGAAATACTTTCAACTGCATAGCTAATGTAAATAAACACAAAAATATGATAATATATGCTGTTTTAAAGGATGCAAAAGTTAATAATTTATAAAAAATTCGCCTAATATCCTACTTAAACTTTATTTATAAGTTTTCTGTTACGACGTTTCTGACTGACATCTGCCTATCCTCAGCTAACATGTTGAATAAAAAATCGAGAAATGAATCAAAATAGTAATAAAATATTTCCTAACGAAGTATGAGAAATTTTATTTTATAGAATACAAATGTTTAATTTATGTAGCTCATAATCAAAGTTCCAAATTCATCAATTATTGCATTCATATTGGAACGAGTAAACGATCTAATAACAGACACTTGTGTACATCTAAATAACAACTGTATGAAAAATACACAATTTTTCATGCCTTTAAAGTATCTCCATTAAAGCTGTTATTTAAATAATTTACATAATATTTAAATCCTCCAGTATGGTATCTACCTTTCACATCTTATTTCCTAACTTACAAATGAATTACGTTAGTAATGAAAAGAAATATGTAATACAGTTGAAAACTACATCCGATGACCGCCATTGTAAAACATACAGACACACAGGTGAAAAACGAAGGCCTCTTCTTACCTGAATGAAAGTAAAGCCTCGCCCTTTGAGCTCGTCAATTATGGGACTACGTTTCCTAAATGGTAATTTAAAGAACGGCCACGGTAATGGGTATTTAATGTGGAGGACGGAAATATTCAGCAGCTTAGATATTGGGGTGAAGAGAGAAGAATGCCGCTGGGGTTATGGCACCATTTATGGTGATGGGGCAGCCGGTCAGAGCGTCGTTACACCGCAAGGCGAACATTGCTTTATGGCTTGAGGGAGGAGTTCGCGGAATAGGCCACTCATGGACAGTCCGAGCCACTTACAGCTGACCTTTTCTTTTAGTGTTCCAGAACTATTTCTGTTCTATGTAGGAACGGCTAACGCATCTCAAGAGCTCAAATGGACTAGTGGTATGTGCAACAGCTTCATGGTTCGAATCCAGAAGATGATATTTTCAAAAATCTATGTTGTGACTATATTTGCTTTTGTTTGATGAATTCTTAGTGGAAACTTGTAGAAAAGGAATTACTCACGAAACTAAGTGTAAACTCGGGTTCGATTCCCGAGGGTGAGCTCCCCTTTAGTTTATTGTGTTAGTTCTGTTATTTCTGGTAAGCCTATTTAGAACAAAATACTTTCTTTTAAATGTATTCTCACTGGAGCAAAAAAAGGTCGTTATTTTTAGCCCCTGATCTATAGACGTAATCATATTTGTATTAACCTAATCATATATGTATTGACGTGACGTATATACATCAACGTAATCATATATGTACTGCCTTATTCATATATGCATTGGCGTAATCATCTATGAGTTTTATAATGCTAAGAACAAGTAGAAGGGGTTTGAGCAATTGTATACCTGCCTCGTGACTTCATGAAAGTCACTATGGTTCCTGTTATTTTTAAGTAAGCAACCCTTCAAGACCCCCCTCTTCCCATAAACTTATCCTTTTCTTATAAATATATGTCTCAGCTTTAGCCCTAGACCCCACTTGTTCCTAGACATTCCACCCAGTATGTAGTAACGTAACTCTTAATATTTGTATATACCAGTGTTTTGCTTGTACTTCATAATAAAGCTTTTCTTTTCTTTTAAACTCTCCTCTATAAAGATTATTTAGCTTATTTATTGATCTAATCATATATGAATGGGAGTATTCGTATATGTATTGAACTAATCATATATGTATAGATCTAATCATATAAATATTGACGTAATCATATAACTGATTTAATTTAGAAAATTACAATTGAAAACTAAACAATGATAGCTGTTTCGATCATTTTGTCTTCGCCTAGGCTCTACGGTGTAATCTGAAACTCGAACAGTGAATGGAAGTAGTCAGGAACTAGGGCCCATCTTTTATTCACATGAGTACATTTACTGCCCTTGCAAACCTCATATTCGCCAGTTATGAAGCTGACTTTTACCACAAACTTTACTTACAAAACTTTAAAAAGTAATCGGTAACATTCCTTTCCGAGAGGGTAGGCTGAATACAAGATTGAAATAATATTTCTGGAACAGCGGGGCATTATCTGATATTGCCTGTTTCCCGGTTTCTAACTTTACTGGAATAACTTTAAACTGATAAGAACGGGAGGGGGGAAAAAAAAAGAAAGTTTTTTACAAATCAATCGTGAAGTCGCTTCCATTATTCACGCTCATCATATTTTAAATTTCGCGTTATTGTTTATGTAGCGTTATTGTGTTTTTTTGACAACTGCTTGGAAGACAATGCTCTATTATATAAAATTAAAGATTACTTTAGCAAACTGGGTAGTGTAGCAATAGGACGACAAACAACTAAATTTTCGAATTGATCAGCGCTAGTGGTGAAAGGTTACAATAAAATAGTGGTCTTCGTGTTTCCTTTAATATTAATGAAAAGACAAAAGCTGTTATATTTTATTTAAATTCATTGTCATTGGAATGCATGTTTTTTTTTTTTGTTTTTTTTTCTTCCTAGTCCCTTTAAATTCACAGATAATTATATACAATCATAGATCCTCAGGCGAATCTGTTTACAATTTTTTTTTTGTATTTCCTGTAGCGTCGCTACATTATATACAGGTTTTGTTATTTTATTTTTATTTATTTTTTCCTTAGCTCTCAAATTTATTGTTATTTTATAAAAATTATATAATGAAATAAACAAGTATAATGATAAACATTTTTTTCCCCTTTCATAGCCCCTTTAAATTTACAGATAATTATATATAATTATAGATCCTCAGGTGAATCTATGATACACATTATACGTGACTGGACTGAGCTGACTCTAATAAAGGTGATGGGGCTCAACTTTTTGATCATTAATTTCTACGAGAGAATACAAACAGAATGGTTTTTGCTTTTGTGGAGCAAATAAATGTATCAGATCGATTTTTTAACCCCTTTATTGTAATCAATATTTTGCGAGTAATAATCAAAATATGACTTTTGTCTTCTTAAATATTTGTATTACCTAATTTTTAGATAAGCATTTCTTTCGAACTATTTTACCATTAAATACAGTAAGGTTTTTATTAAACAATTTTAATCTGTTATCTATCTAGGTTTTCTCCATCAACATAATAATTATTTTTCCTAATTGAGCTACCGAGTCGTATATTTATATTTTTTATTATACTCTGACTAGAGTTGATTATAAGATGGTTAAATCATTCAATGTCCAAAATATACCACTGCCTGAAATAGGCGTAACGTTCATTATTTGAAACAGTTACAATAAAAATATTTTATGAGTGACACTATTTACATATGTACATAGCCCTTCATTATATATAAGATGTGTGTGTGTGTTATTTCATTTCAATATTGTAAATAGGTTTTTATTTTACTGATTTAGAGGAGCTTCTTTGAATTTATCTATCAGACATTTCATTCATTGTAATTTAAGATCTTATATCAATAACTAATAGTTGTAGTATCCCACTGGAGGAAATTTATAATAGATGACTAACTTTTGACAAGGTTAGCCTCTATACAGAAGGGTGTCTAAAAGGTAATCAGAAGACTACGAGTTCAAATGCAGCCACTTTCACAGATTTTTTTCGTCTTAACCAGTGTTTATTAGACCGCATTTAACCAATCATTACTGTATTCTATTGGAAAAAAACTCTAAATTGAAGTGACTTCTACGATCTCAATAATTCAATTCCCTTATTTGTTTTTTTTCTGATCCTTATACACCCACCAAGAGGTATGTGAGATTGAAATAAAATAATTGACATATTCCGCTTAGGATGTGTTTGATCTACTCACCGGAAGAAGAGAAAAGCGATGTTTCCTTTATCCCCTACGGAAAGGAACTTATTTTTCGATATTGAATCGTGGTACTGGAGCTAACAGCTTTTCTCTCTGCATATTACCTGACGCAGGAGGTATGCATGTGCATATGCAATATCATTTTAGTTTAATCTTCAAAGATATGTTATTGTTTTCACAGTTTACAATGACTATCCCTTTATTCAAGTACCCCAACATTATTTCCGTTTCAATCGATATTATTTATTGCAACGAAAAAATGGGCGCTCTTTAAAAAAACTTCTGGACAAAAAAGACTGACTGTGAAGGTGACAGCCTAATAAATTTGTTCCGTGAAAGGTAATAAATACGGCAGCGCTTTAGTTCAAAGGCGCCAATAATGCTGGGAATACCAGTCTTCAAGGCTTGATCAGGTTTCCCGGTAGTCTACGGTGATAAAATACTTGATTGAAAACAACAATTAACACCCTCAAGATGATGGTTAAAGCCGTTGAAGGCTCTAGGCAATGTTAGAAATAATAAAAAACTGTGGACAGACCAAAGTTGATTGAATTATCAAGGTTCAATCCACGCCGGAAAATACTCCAAAGAAAAAATGTTTAAATTCTCGTGAAAGACGGGATTTGTACGAGACCACATGATTAAAACGGGTACAGTGGTTTCATTTTTTTAAATAAACTTGCTTTTGGCACAATAACTGGGGACAAACTAGTACCTGTAACTAAAGTTTTTTTAAATAATTAAAACTAAAATATTGAGGGGAAGCCAACAAAAAGTGATAAAAGGACGGAGGGGCTTAAGTGAATACATAAATGGAAAGATACACCTGGAGATCTGCGAAGTCTTAAAAACCAGTTATTTTTGACAAAGTACATTTGTAGTCAAAGAAGAACTTTTAACTGGAGCCCTTGACAATAACAAGGGGAAATTTATGTAAAGTTCCTGTATCATGTATCCTTTTCGTATATATTCTTTTATGACAAGTCAAAAAAAACTTTTTTTTTGTTTTATCGTGTATTAATTTATAACTTCATGGGTACGAAACCGGATCAGTTATGAAGACCGAGTCATTCTTCTCTGGTGACGCGGCTGACAGAGGAGCGTGGGGGACTTCCCAAGACCCCGCTTCCTCTCTCGCATGCGAGGAAGGTGACAGCCATGTGGATTTGGGAGGCCTCTGGACTGTTTGTAAATATTGTATGATTAAGAGGGTGAATGAAAAATTGTAAATATGGTATGAATGAGATCATTTATCACAATTGCTTTTTCTATTCTCGTCAAGTAAATGGTGATAGCTGGTTAATGAGAGTTCAACATTTATGGTTGTTATCCGGGCATGTGAAAATGAGGCTGTCTCATTTAGTGAAAAAGTACTGTTCTAATACAAGGGGATCTGGGTTCAAACTTAAGCATGGAAAAATTGTTTCACCAACCTCCCAGTCCGGGAAACTTTGCAGAGTAGCCAGCCGGTACTTTCAGAACTTGAGTTTCCTCAATAGGAATAATCCTTTAAATCTGCGAGTCCTAATTATTATATAAGGTTAAACTATGTTCTATATTCTAGGTCTATCAAACACATTGGTATTTGTAACTAGAGAAAATTTCTACAAAACCTCTTCGATCTCCCCTGGGAGGGCTACAGAGTACCAGTGGTTTGGCATATCTTTTTCTAATTTCTTAAAAAGCTTTTGGCACTGAAAAATACAAAAAAAAAATGAAATGGCTAGATGAGCGCGTGAGTGACAAAATCGGCCCTGGCCAAAAATAAACAAATAAATTTATCTATTCAACATAAAAAAAAGGCATCTATTTATCTATTGCCCAAAAAGGCAGATTGTAATTTTATCATAATAAAAATATTCAATTTGTTCTAACAGCCTTTGCCAGACAGGCAGACATATTATTCCTCCTACTGACCTGATAGTGAAGCACTCCCTGGACCCTGTTATACGTGCCCACATTCGCTCTGTAATAATTAACTTCCTATTAGGAGTAACACTACTCCCTTTAAGAATATTTAATGGGTAGCACAGGAGAGCAAACATACGAGTTAGTACACCCGATTAACATTTATAGACAATTTACATTAGTTAATAAAACCCTCTAAGATATACGGTCGGTTGATTGAAACACTTAATCTGCTCCAGGATAGATACGGAGGCTGGGCATAATTAAGTCAGATCTGTGTTTGACCGGGGATGGGGGTCATTAGTCTGCACATACAGAATGCAATTAACTCCAACAGCGAAATTTATTAACACTCCTACATCCCCGCCTAGGGGTTTTTGTTGTAGGCTGCGAAATAGTTAACCCTTTGTAAACATTTATTTTATTGTCTCTTAATTCAATATAGCAGTAATTACCACTCTCTCGCTGAGTTTTTCCTGCTCCACCAAGAAAACATAACAATTCTCTAGCTGCTAAAATTAAAGAAAACCCTTTCAGTATCGGTTGGAGCGTGTTAACTCCGAGGTACTGGGAGTACTTGTATTTTTCCATATGTATTAAAAATAAACATTGGGTTAAATGAACGAGCGTATCTAAGTAAGGTGGATAACACTGTTTTTGCTCACATCCCTCAGTCATACCTCGTGTCCGAGTTCGCATGGGTGGTCTGTACAAATGAGTTTAAATACACCAAACAACGGTGTATTTGAATCGGTTTTTCGCCAAAATTAACTCGACCAACCAGCCTTCCAGCGATCACATTTCGATAAAGGGTGCGCGGTACATTTAGAATAAACTTTATGTATTTGGTTCAGGACTTCAGATACTTTACAAACTCAAAGATGTCACAAAAGGACTGTGACAATTTAACTGAATCTAAAGGATGATGAGTTATGATGGATGATCAACCTTCATCTTAATGTTACAAGTTCTTGACCACTTCGCACCAAGCTCCTGGAATCCTTCATGGCATTCTGCAGTACGCTTTTCCTTGAACTGGTCGTTGCTGGGAATGCCCAGATCATGGTGGAGAGTTCATTACGAACCACGGTATGCGCATACATATTAGTTGATATGCGCGATGCTTTGTTTTAAGGCATTCTTTGAAGGTGTCAACAACAACGGGCATCCGTAGTCGGTACTGTTAGAATGAGTGACTTGTATAATGTAGGGTTCATATTGTATCCAGTGATGTCCCGGTTTTCTTGAGTGGATATAGATTTCAAGCCTTGAGCGAACCTCATCCTGGTTTTTTGTTACATGATAATTTCTAATTAATCGTGTGTCGATAGTATTTAGTACCCAAGCCATGTCAATATCATTAATTTGAATATGCAGAGGTTTTTATGTTAAACTGCCTAAGTGTAATGACATTTGTATATGCCTTAGTGTGGTTTAGTCCAAGTCACAAATTTCGCAAACCATACTTAATTACGTACTTATAATTGTACTGACGTAGTCCTTTAGATTTAGTCTAAGATCAATAGCGAGGTCACGATTTTATTTCTATTTGAGTTCAAAAACACAAAAATGAACCCTAAAGTTGTACAAGTTTAACAACACCCTTCAACAGAATTAATGTTACAATAAACAATATTAGCAAACTATTTAATTACTACTTAATAAGAAGCTTTTTGTAAACAGCATTTATTAACCAGCTTACTTTATGAGCGAAGCCTCTTAGCACAAGAGCAAGATGAAAATTGAAACGCTTATCCTACTACATCTAAGACTGTAACAACACGTGGAACAAAGGGGTAAGTTAAAAGAAAAGTTAATGTAGTAAATTATTCACTTGATTTTTATTGAATAAATTAAGCAAACAATAATGAAATTAATTACGACAAGTGAAATTTGTTAAGACAAATAAATAAACTCAACCATATTGCATTTTCAGAAGATAGTAGAATTATTTTTCACTTATAATAATCATGATACATTTTCTTTCCGTAAATTGAGGTGAGAATGAATTTAAATTTTTCTAAACAGAGGGGGGGAGAGACTAATTTACAAGGATTAAAATATTTATAGTACAAAGATTTTTTGGTAATCCATTACATATAATAGATAATAATTGGTAAATTAACTGTTAACTGTAATCTACTACTAAATATATATGTGGAAGTTAAACTTGCTCGTTCCACATGGGTTATCGCTTTTCAGAAAACGAAACAATATTGGTGATGCTAATGGCAATTATTATTTATCCATTTTAAGGGTATTTTAGTGCAAATAAATGGGAGAGGAAAGGATAAAATTAATTCAGAAATATAATAATATCAATTTTTGGAACTAGCAGGTTCTGTTACAAAAAGTTAAAACGAAATAGTTTTTCTGCACAGCACCTAGGAAAGGGAAAGTTTTGATCTATACATAGTGATAGTAGCTACTGTTTACTAAAAAGGACATTTCACTAATAGTACTGGAAATTACTTGGCTTAGTTTGTTAGTTTATTTTTACTTCAAATACAAAAATCAAAGGTAGGGACAACATTTTACTGATATTATGCCTGGCCCGATATTATGCCTGAACGAAACAGTTTTTCAACAAACTTTTGAAGGCTTTTGAAAGAATGAGAGAGGGTTTTACTCCATTGTAACACCAAATTTTAAAGAAGAAAGAAATAATCTTATATAATCCTCCTTAACTTTATTTACTTTCCTCCCGATACCTCAGCTATAAACATTAATACTTGTGAGAGAGTAAAAAAAATTGCAAGAAAAAACCTATAAACTGATTCCCAATAAATAATTGGTCCTTACTTCAAATAATTCTAGTTTCCAGGAATATGTCAAGATTTATTCCAAGACTAGACTTAACTAGAGAGGGGGGGAATAGTTTTTACTAATAAAAATCACTAAGTATGAATTAATAAATAATACTAAGTACGAATTCGAAATATAAAAAAAGATTTCTCACCTTATAGTGGCTTTTCCATTACATTAAAACTCAATCACGAATCTGCAACCTATAAAAAAATAAATTATTATTGTAACAAATGGTGGATACAATTTTAAAAATAAATAGACATCTTCAATTATTTGATTATTTAGATATGTGTACAATATACTGCCAGGAGGGCCGAGCATTGGTTGCAGACCGGTTAAACTGGAATGGCGCCAATTCGATTCTAATCTCTGGCCACCAATCTCACTTCGTTCCAGCGCTCTCTCCGGCTAGAAAATGGCCAATGAGGTATACATAAACAGTCTTTCCAGCCATATGTGGTATGGTTTAAGGGCAATTAACCTTAAGAAACAAACAAAAATTTCAGTTTGTAGACCAGAAGATATTTCATGAGAGGTGGTGTACATACAATCCACCTGGTATTCCTCCAATCAAGCGAGAACCCAATTCTGGCCATCACTGAAAAATAATCTAACGGCAATTTGGAGACCAATGACATTGGGGGTCATTCCCAAACGCACTATTCCCTTCGTCTATCTAATTGAAATTGGTACAGAATGAAGAAGAAGGAGTAATTTTTATAAATAAAACAACCAATATATGATTTTCCAGAAAGGAACGTTAGGGGAGGAATATTGGATATCTCTGATACAGTACAAGGAGCCCATTGTAACCCTTATGTACTTTTGTTTTTAATAAATAAATTATCAGGGGGTGGGTTCCATCAATTTGATTTGATTTTTATTTTGTACAACTTTAACTATAAGCCACGATATCTATTGGTTAGTCCCCGGTTTAATGCCTCTCCTCTTTCGCCTTGGCTTCTATCTTTTATTGGACCGTCAACCAACCTTCAAGTAAGTGCCAATATTGGTTGGGAATCAGGTAGACCAACCTTGAGACTGGATATTCACATCAGTATACTGTAAAAGTTGAATACTTTTTTGAGCTAAATTATTAAATATTTACTGCATTTAATCAAATGGATTAATATTCGAATAATAATCATAGCTATATTCTCATCATGATAGCATATAAATTAGTTAAATGCTAATAAAATGTCTGTTTTGTTATTTGGTATCTCTAGTTATTCCCTTTGTAAACTAAAGGTAAATTTTATGATAGTGCGTTGACTGAGTATACACGTGTACGCCAATCCAAATCGGCTTCCCAAACAGGGGCGTAACTTATGCAATCCGCTTCAAATATGAACCATAAACGCATGTTAAATCATAATGGATGTAGAAAAAATTGAATTTTTAAAAAAAATGTAGGATAGTGATGAGGCTTCTGGATCAACTATTATACAAAAAACTAAATTATACATTAAGTTGAGATGCTCAGTGTGAAATTTATATTATATTGGTATCTGAATCCATCTTAACGATTAGAGAAATTGAAGTGAAGAGATGTAGAAGGCTCTGAAGATGGTAATCACCATGGAGTAGGGTGAAGCCCCTGAGATAGCTAATCCTCCTGAATTAAAGGATTTGCCTCCCGGGAGGGGAGATGAATGGCAATAGGTGTATCCTGGATGAGATTAGCATCACAAGATATTAGGCAGTCTTATGCTTAGGTTAATCGTTATCACGTTCAAGTGTCGTTGCGCCTGAGGCAACTCAATTCAAGCTAGGTAAGTTGCAATTTGTTAGTAAGAACTGACTTTTGAAGAATAATTGACATATTAAATAGTCAACCAACCACTTGGAATCCTTCGCAGATAACATGGATTTCTACAACAGATTTTTGTTTAATTAATTAATTAATCATAACATTCTCTATTAACATGTAATTTGGTTGTAACCAACATGCGTATAGCATTTATTATTAATAATTTGTTTTTTATATAAATAATGTAGATTAATTATTCATAACTATGTATGGAAATGGAACACTGTATCTGTTAGACGGCGCATAAGTTTAATTAGTTCAATTCACGACTTTTTTGTTCAAGGTTTACGCTACTCATTTTCCTGAACAGAACTGACGATACCCGCTATCTTTTGATGACATTGAGATAAACGAGACGTGCACCAGGAACTCTATGTTTGACAATGATCCTAGAATGCACTACACGCATGTTTACCATGCACTCTAAGATTGAATATTTCTTCAAAGAAGAACGAGTGAAAATATTCTTTACTAAAGAAAGGTGAATCGTACTTCAAGTCTCTTGAGGGCAAGCATTTTGTTTTCTTTCGTTACCTTGTAAACATGAGACGCACGCAAATAAAATAAATGCATGTTTAGATTCGGGCAAGGCTGAATAATATGAAAAATTGCGTCGGTTTTCAAAAAAACACTTTGTTGATAGGTACAGAAACGTAGTATGCTTTGACCTAATAATTGTTCTCAAAATCTAAATGTCACAGTAATTGACTAAAACCTATCACCCTCGCCATATCAAGTTAAATAACAATCAGTTAATCATCCGTTTATTTTTATTCAATTAAAAAGAATAATAATTTATATTAATCATTATGTGGTCTTGTATCAACACTCCATGTTTTGTCACCATGTTACTTTTACCTTAAATAGGCTTAAAGGGCAATATCGCAGTAGTGCGAGTTAATTTTTTTTTTTGTTTAAATACATCAAAAAAGTTATTTTTAAAAATTTTGGCTTTAAAACGTGGCCGAATCTTTAATAGAATATAAAATACTACTCCCGAAAACGCACCGTAACAGAGAAAAAGAGCGTTATTATCTAATGAATGAGGGAGTTTATTCAACTGAAGGGGGTTGAAAAAGGAGGGCTCAAGAAACAAAAAGTAGTAAGGCTCGAATGAAAAAAAAAAATCCCTAACGAGCGATCTTCAGCCTAGGAGTTTAATGAAGCGCAGTTGCTATAGAAACTCTGGTTAAAAGGTCTATTGCAGGTGGAGAGAGTAGAGAGTGCCTTCTGTAATAACTAAATGGTAGCCAAAGCTGAAATATTTCTAAGGATAATTGAACAATTGTTACACACAACACCTAAGTTACAAAGCACAAACTTAATTTAAAGAAAATCTACAAACAACTGACCTAATTCATATCAGAGCAGCGGGCAGTGTGGATCAAATAATAAACACTCCCGATTAAACAATCCTCACATTTTTCATAAACCGTCTCGATGACTGACAATGGATTTTTCAAGAAATATATAAATATCGTAATATTAATGAAACTAACCCTATAATAATAATAATGAGCCAAGACTTGCTACCCAAACTTTTTTTTGGAATTGAAGGAAGGTCTCCCCTTAATTTAACTTACAGTAGGACAACTAAATAAATTGAATGGGATTATTACAACTCAATCAGAAATAAAATAAATTTTTTTTTCATTTTTATTCTATATATTTGTAAGAGCTAATTTTATTATCGGTCAAACAGTATTTTTTTTTGTTGCAGTAAATCATCCTACCAAATGCTACGTTCCGCCATCATCCGGGATCCAAAAACTATTAGCTGCTTCATTTATTAGTAATTATGAAGTTGTTGCGACAGGAAGTGATGGATGTTGCTGATCTAACTCCGTGAATAAGCAAATAACACATATACTTTATAAATAATTCACAATAATTCGAAAACCCTAATCTAATTTCAATTTTAATTATGAAACATCCCATTAATTAAACAAATGTTCTTATTGCCACCCATATAATGCCCATTTAAAAATTCTGAAATAATATAATAATATGCTACCTAATGCTTTTCTCGTAAAATGAACTTCAAACCTCCTGTAGTATCTAATTGATGAGAAAAGTGGTCAAACATACCTCTCGCGAGAGGTTAAAGAACGCCGACCTGCACCCGTTGCTTGGTGTACCCATCGGTGGATGAGTTCATCCATCGGAGGACACATCATGTTTTTTGACTCGTTGCAGCACCTAACCAACCCAGTGTTTAACACTATGAACCCACGACCCTTCCTGCATCGAAAGCAACAGCCTGTCGGGGAAAATTAGGTTAAGATTTAGTTTAAGTTTATGATAAATAAGGTGAGCCCCATCACTTTTAATAAATTCAGTCCATTAACGTATAATGTACACCTAACCAACCCAGTGTTTAGCACTATGACCCCACCACCCCTCCCGCATCGATGGCAACAGACTGTCGGGGAATTATTAGGTTAAGAATTAGTATGTAAGTTAGTTTTAAGTATGATCAAAAAAGTGAGCCCCACCACATTTATTAGCCAGTTTAGTCCAGTCACGTATAATTTATTACACGTGTTTATTAAGTATATAATTTTTATAAAATAACAAAACCTGTACATAATGTAGCGATGCTACAGGAAATACAAAAATAATTTGTAAATAGATTCGCCTGAGGATCTATAATTGTATATAATTAGCTGTAAATTTAATGGGGCTATGAAAGAAAAAAATAATAATACATAATGTACATCGTTACACATTATTACGATGCAGATCACTATTTGTAGATAACCGAATTTGTATAAAAAGTAACCAATCTACAGGAAATACAATGGACAATTGTTAATAGATTCGTTTGTAAAATCTATATTTTGTACATATATTAATTTTGTAACAAGGAGATGTGAAAAAAAAAGGTATTCTAGATGCTAGGGAAATAATTGTAAGTGATTTGTATTATGAATATATTATTATACTAGTATTTTGCTATAGGTAGGCAATTACACCAATATATCCATTTGCCATAGCATTATTTGGTTTTACCATGGCAATTAAATCATACTACTATAACTAATATCAACTCTATTTATTTGCCAAATTCTGGGTTGTTTCTCTAAAGCCTCGTATGGAAACGATAATATGTACAATTGTATTGTTAATGTTTTAAAGCTAGGCCCTCTGCGTTTCCGACTGAGGCAAAATCTAGTAACGTTTCAGTCTTATCTTGGAATTTAAGTGTATGAATTCACTTCTTAAATACAGAATATGTACATATGTATAATAGTAGTTATAATAATGACTTTAAGCAGCCAGAGCATACAAACAACCGACTAGTAAACTGATTGAGACTTTGTTAAACAGCACACGCGTGAACCTGCCATTAAAGAGCAACAAGAAAATAATGGCCCGGTCGAACTAATTTCGAGTAACTCTTTGATAACATTGTCTCACCGGGTCGATCTAATAATTACGTGTTCCAAGCTAAAGCTACGGATTAGACTGCGGTCAGGTGAGCATTAAGTGGTCGTACAGAGCTCGTTTGGAACAACATCGCACATCTTTAATGGGTTAATAATGATAACCCATTGCCCAAACCGTTTATTTAACCCGACAAAATGTAAATGCAATTAATGAATCGTTAACATTACATTTTTTTTTGAAAACTAATTACCTATTAAAAAGTGTTGGCAACCTATTGAATTTCCTCTCGGTGCTGTAAGAGAAAACGGTAACCGTTGACGCATAAACCAACCCCTAAATAAATAGGCCATCTTTAGAACACGCTATATGCTTGTTTATTATCAGCGTACTCGCGCTCTTCGTCGGCCTCCATTGGCTCGTAGCCGGTGACGTGGCTGGTGGAGGAGCGTGGGGGACTACCCAAGACTCCGCTTCCTCTTTCGCATGCGAGGGAGGCAACAACTATGTGGACTTGGGGGGCCCCTGAGCTGTTTGTAAATACTGTATGAATGAAAACATTTATCACAATTATTTATTGCCTATTAAGTATTAAGGCAGATTGTAATTTCATCATAATAAAGTTGTTTTATATATATTATCAGCGTAGAAAACTGGGTAGAGGAAATGTCATCCCTGGGTTTATTTGTGTTTATATCGCATTAATTGCATGCAAGTCTATATCTAAAAAACATAAATCTATGTGCACAATGACTACTGGTTGACATAGTTACATTGGTAGATCCTGTAACGATGTACCTTCGTTGTTTGCCAATCAGTAACTATCTGCCAATTAGGAGATTCATTTATTTTCTATCAGAATCGCTTTTTCCTGTTCCTTTTCATTTTAATTACAATTTTCCCTAAAAGGTAATGTGGTGGCTAATTGCTTTAATGAGTAATTTTAATGAATGATCTCATTCATACTGTGCATATAATATTGCATTTACTTTCTCGTCCATACAGTAATGTTAAAATATACACAGATGCTACATAGGTATAAATACAATGCCCACACAAATTGGAATACTGATTCCTTACCGAAGGTAGAAAATTATACGCTTGTTATTAAAAATTATGGAGCTCAATATGAATGAATCTATTTACAATAGGTAAATATTATATGTCCTGTGGCTTGGCTACATTTTACACAAATTTACACTGTGATTGTCACAAAGGTATAATGTACATTATACATTCATTGTCTATACATGTTTAAAACATCATAGGGTTCACTTTATGAATCGTAAAACTACATCTAAAAAACAAAATCTTAACCCAATTTTTCCCGACAGTCTGTTTCCATGGATGCGGGAAGGGTAGTGTGGTCTTAGTGTTAATCACTGGGTTTGTTAGGTGCTACAACGAGTCACTTTCCTTTCTATTACAAGAACAACTTTATTATGATACAATTACAATGCCTCATTGGGCAATAAGTAATTGTGATTAACGATCTCACTCAACCCATATTTATAATTTTAATTCACTCTCTCATTTATACAATATTTACAAACAGCCCAGAGACCTCCCAAATCCACATGGTTGTCACCTCCCACGCATGCAAAAGAGGAAGCGGAGTCTTAGTAAGCCCCCCCCCCCCAGTCAGCCGCGGAAGGTGACCAAGAGTGCGAGAGCCACATACGCTCATGATTGGAGAAACTGGCCATTGCCAGGACTCCCACTTATACGGATTTATAGCAGGTCACAAGGCCATTGCCGTTTTAGTCTTCGAGGAGGATTATAGGGATGAGGGGTTCAGTGCAATGACTGTGCTAGGGGATTAGGGTGGTTGGATATGTTACTATGGAATTTCATGAACTTGGATGGGATGAGTTCGAGAATGTAAGGTATATTAAGATCGTTATGAAGGGTTCTGTTGCTGACTTAATAAGGGGAATTTACTATTTTTCTTAAGACTTTTGATTAAAAGGATTGGATACGCTTGATGTTCGACCATAGCTCTATTTCGTATGGCCAGATTGGCTTTGGTATAACTTTGTAAATTAGTAATTTATTTTCTATTGAGAGATGGGATGTCCCTTGAAGTAGTCAGTACAGTTGTCCAAAGCGTCTGTTTAGTTCTTGTCTTTTTAGCCTCGTGTGTGGGTTCCAGGTCAGCCGTTTGTCGAGATACTGCACTGTATTGTCTCAGATAAAGGAAGGGAATGGAATTCTAAAAAAACTAGTGGACAAGACTTGCGTCAGAGGGTAAAGGTAATGTGGGAACATACTTCCTTTTCTATGCCTGAATTTAGTTTTTGGTTGAAATCGTCTGTGTAGGCCAAGTTCAGATACCAAGGGTTTACCCCTTTTTGGGCGTACATATATCTGTTAAATAGCAGATTGGCCAGAGTTTTTCAGACCTTTACCAGAGCCAAGGAGTAATCTCTGTGCAACCATAGATTTTAGTGTTTTATTAGAGTTTAGAGTGGATTTCAGACTTCACACCTCCTTGCTTCCTATAAACATCCTTCCATCCAATGGTTACCGCAGGTAGGAGATTAAGCTAGAGCACCATACACTAATGTAAGAGAATTCACTTCAATATGTTTACTGTTTTATTGCTGCTTCGTTTGATTTTATTTAGCAAAATTAATTTTTCAGGTAGGCCTCACATACATAATTATCTGTACTTACATGTTTATAGTCTACCTCGGTCATACGGTTAATTAGTAAATGCTCTCGTAATTATTAGGAACATTAGTCCCAGAATAAAGTTAATTTTCAACTTGTTTCTAACAAACAATTCTAGCTGAATTTAAATAATCTCTAACTAAAGGGTCCCTTATAAATACGAACGAAGAGAAAAAGAGAGAGAGTGGAAAGTCTAGGCAGAGCCGACAAGAGCAGGGGATCCCTGAGGGAGCCGGAGGCAGAACTAATGGTCCGACACGAGGCAACTGAAATCCCACACTTGCCGGTGAAAAAGTATTGCAATCTAAGTTTGCCTGGCTGGAGGTCTATCTCCCGCGAGATCTCGGCCTGTTCCGCTACCCACCTACCCCTAACCAACCCTCTGCGTCGTCCGTCCCACTTGCCGAGTCGCAGCGTATTTACACAGGATTTCTGCGTCTCGACGAGTCCTTCATCACTAATCAAGCCGAAAGATCAACTACCCACTCTGTTTCCTAAGTACCGACAATTCTCCATCAAGTAAGGGATGGATACGTGATTGATAATTAACATTCGCAGCACATAGTCGGAGCTTTGTCAGCCATATTATTATCAGCAAACTTCAAATGATTCAAAATAGGTTTGACTAACCAAGGTACACTACAGCTGCTCAATGAGTTCATGGAAGAAGGCATACATTATACTACAACAACTTTATTATGATAAAATTACAATCTGCCTCATTGGGCAATAAGTAATTGTGATAAATGTTTTGTTTCATACCGTATTTACAAACAGCCCAGATACCTCCCAAATCAAACATGGTTGTCACCTCCCTCGCATGCAAAAGAGGAAGCGGAGTCTTGGTTAGCCACCCCCCGCTCCGCCGTCAGTCGCGGAGGGTGACCAAGAGCGCGAGAGCCACAATCACTCATGACATGATTGGAGAAACTGGCCATTGCCAGGACTCCCACTGTTACGCATATATAGCAGGTCTCAAGGCCATTGCCGTTTCTAGTCTTCGAGGAGGATTATAGGGATAAGTGGTTCAGTGCTATGACTGTGCTAGGGAATTAGGGTGGTTGGATAGGTTACTATGGAATTTCATTAACTTGGATGGGATGAGTTCGAGAATGTAAGGTATGTTAAGATCGTTATGAAGGGTGTTGTTGCTGACGTAATGAGGGGCATTTACTATTTTTCTTAAGACTGTTGATTGAAAGGATTGGATACGCTTGATGTTCGACTTGTTTGCTATCCCCACAGCTCCATTCCGTATGTCCAAATTGGCTTAGGTATAACTTTGTAAATTAGTAATTTGCTTTCTATTGAGAGATGGGATGTCCTTTGAAGTAGTTTGTACAGTTGTCCAAATCGTCTGTTTAGTTCTTGTCTTTTTAGCCTCGTGTGCGGGTTCCATGTCAGTCTTTTGTCGAGATGGAAGCCTAAATACCGTACTGTCTCGGATACAGAAAGAGGAATGGAATTTTAAAAAACTAGAGGACAGGACTTGCGGCAGAGGGTAAAGGTAATGTGGGAACATTGTGCTTAATTAACTTTAATCCGCCTATGGTGCAACCAATGCTTGATCTCATCAAGGTGTTTTTGAAGGTGTTGGGATGCTATATCGGGGTCTGGGTGGGATGACAAGACTGCAGTGTCATCTGCAAATGTGGCCAAGAAGGTATTGTGGGTAGAGGGGACATTTTTACATCATAGACCAAATTTTTGTGAAAAGGAAAAAATCTTCAGGGCCCTATAATTAAGTAAAAATGATGCAACACATCAGGCTTGATCCAAATTTTGAAGATCAAGTTGAAGAACCCAAATACGGGTTCAAAATATGCTCATCTCTTTGGGCAAATGCTTTATTTTACACCAAAAAAACATTTTAAACCAAAAACACAGATATGCTAATTCTCTTAATGCTTCATTCCCCATCGGCGTTGGCTTCATAACCCTCACTCCAAACTACCCTTTTTTCATTTCCTAAACTAAAACTTAAGTGTACCTCAATGAAGACTGTATTCATAATTGATAGTGATGTACAGTATTTAGGCTTCTATCTCAACAAAAGACTGACATGAAACCCACACACGAGGCTAAAAAGACAAGAACTAAACAGAAGCTTTGGAGAGCTGTACTACTTCGAAGGACATCCCATCTCTCAACAGAAAATAAATTACTAATTACAAAGTTATACTTAAGCCAATCTGGACATACGGAATAGAGCTATGGGGGACACCAAAAAAGTTGAACATCAAGCGTATCCTATCCTTTCAGTCAAAAGTCCTGAGAACAATAGTAAATGTCCCTTATTACGTCAGCAACAAAACCCTTCATAACGATCTTAATATACCTTACATTCTCGAACTCATCCCTTCCTAGTTCATAAAATTCCATAGTAACCCATCCAACCACTCTAATCCCGCAGCACAGTAATTGCACCACTCATCCCTATAATCCTCGGAGACTGAAACGGCAGTGGCCTCGTGACCTGATATAAATGCTTGACAGTGGGACTCCTGGCAATGGTCAGCTTCTCCTATCATGTCTTGAGTGTATGTGGCTCTCACAGTTAACGATCGTCAACGAAAAACGAGAAGAAAAAGGAAAGAGGTTGAATGTAGTTACTGAACGAGAGTTGTCACAAGACTGTTTTTATTTGAGCTTTTAAAGCCTCTCTAAATACATTCGGGATGTTTACATCCCGATGACTTAAGGATTAGGCTGGCTGCCTACGACGTCCGAACCTTAACTCCCCCCTGCCAGTTTACGCATATCTCTTCGTAAACTCCAAGGTCCGCCGCACTCAGCACACAGCCTTTAATCCCTTACATCACGTTTACGGTCTAATATATTCATAGTCCTCACAAAAAAACAAAGAAAAGAGATAATACAGAAATAAAACAAAAATAATAATAACAAAAAATAATACATTCGCCCTGGACCCGGTGGCTGCCAGGTAAAAAAAAATGGAACATCCACAATATAAATAATGAAAACAAAAACTCTCTCTGAGCAGCACATGTGAATGTGAACATGTGAAACATATGATTCCGGATCAGTTGCTCCGTATCGGATCGAGGGCACACCATCTTACGCACATTCAACACCCTCCCCCCTGTGTTGGGAGTTTCAACTGTTCAATGTGAACGGTTCGCCTCTTCTTTGGGGTGGTCATACTCTCGATGGTCACGAGATTATGTTCCCGAATTATGATGACCTTAAAGGGCCCCTCATACCGAACAAGTTCCTTACTACGATTTGACACGACTTTTCTGTACACAACGGTCCCAATCGATATTGCTCCTATGCGATCACGCACCTTCAAATTTGCCCGTGCCACGCGCTTGGATTTTTCGCGCATAATCTTATCGCGTACTTTGTACCACATCTTTCCGAGCTGTATGTGGGTGTTATGGAGCTGTGCCACCATTCCCTCATCCGCCACCGTCTCTGGCCAGTTCCTCGGTCTCACTCGTAATCCAAACAATATTTCGAAGGGTGCTAACCCCGTCGTGGCATGTATCGAGTGGTTGTATGCCGCCACCGCCATTGGCATCGCTACGTTCGCCGACAGGCCTTTATCCACCTGGTACACGCGTAAGTGGTCGCTGAGGGTGCTGTGTAACCTTTCGATGGTTCCCCTGCTCTTGGGATGCCCGGGGGTATTAAAATGCCATACCACATCCCGTTTTTGCATTTCGGCTCTCACGGTTGCATTGTCAAACTCCCGTCCCCCGTCCGACGAGATCCTCTCTGGTATGCCGTAGAACTGAAACCATGTGTTGAGGGCTTGTAATATGGAATCTGATGACTTGTCTCCCACCGCGTAGGCCATAGCCACTTTGCTAAATGGGTCGATGATAGTGACCCACTTAAAACCCCGCCACGTGAAGGTGTCCACTTGAATCTCCGTCAGTGGTGCTTCTGCCGTGGGTGATTCCTCCTGGAGTCCCTGCGGGAGATGTCTATCATATTTCGTCTTCTGACAAACTTCGCATGCTCCGATTACCTCCTGAATAGTCCGCTGCATCCCCCACCAAAAATAGCGCCTTCGTAGTGCTTGTGCCGTCTCCTGCCCACCGCGGTGGTTGGTTTTTCCTTGGTGATACGCCAGTGTTACCTCGCGTTGCTGCTCCTCGTCCCGCAGGGTTTGGACCACGGAAAGACACCGAATGAACGAGCGATCCACCCCCAACAGCTCTTTCTGCCACAGCTTTTTAATTTTGTCCCACACAGTCTCGTTGCCCACGAATAAATGGTGTGTTTTGCCGGGTTTGGACACGTCCTTGAGAGCCTGACAAATTTGATCTCCTCGAACTCCCGGTGGTGACCAAATCGTCGCGATCTGACTCCTACCGTACGTACTATGGAGTATTTTCAGAGCACCCGATGTTTGAGTTTTCCATATGATCTGCCTCCGCTTATCATTGATAATTTCGTCCGTCGTCTCCATATCACGCGGTCTCTCTCCTATAGACTCGTCTGATGGTGTGTCCGCACTCCTGTCACTATCTTTCCGCGTGCTGCTCCTGCCCGCTTCTCCAGGCGTCCATTCCTCAATGAACTGCCTCATACCGCTCGATGTTTCCCCTTCTTCTATGGCGTTCACCATAATAGCGCGCGACAGCCAATCTGCCACGACGTTGTCTTTGCCTGGCTTATATACAATATCCAGATTGTATTGGGCTAAGAATTCCTTCCACCTTGTTACCCTTGAGGAGGATTCTTTGAGTTTTCCGACCCATTGAAGAGGTCGGTGATCCGTATGTATTCGAAACCTTCTGCCAAATACATACGGACGGAAGTGCCCAATGGCCCACACTATCCCGAGGAGTTCTCGTTCCAGAGCGCTGTACCGCGCCTCCGTGTCCGTCAGGCGTCTGCTCGCGTAAGCCACCGGTCTTTCCCCGTCTTCGCCTTCTTGTGACAATACTGCCCCCAAGGCATAGTCGCTTGCGTCGGTGGTGATCGTGAAATCCTTCTCAAAGTTAGGGAAAGCCAAAATCGGCGCCTCCTGCAAACGTGCCAAGCATTTGCGGATATTCTGCTCTATCAGCGGCGTGATCATTATCCGTGCTCCTTTCCGTAGTAAATTGTTAATGGGTACCATATATTCTGCCATGTCCGGCACGAAACGGCGGTAGTAATTGAGCGTGCCCAGTAATCTCCGAATCCCTTTTACATCTTTTGGCACCTCCATTCTCTGGATCGCTTCTACTTTCGTCGAGTCTGGTTGAACCCCTTCCTGTGAGATTGTGTGCCCTAAAAAACTAATCTGCTCCTGCCCCAGTGACGATTTGTCTATTGACAGTTTCAACCCGAAATCCCTTAATCTCTCAAATACGTTCCGGAGGTGTTGAATATGTTCCGATTCCGTTCGGCTGAAGATCAGCAGGTCATCCATGTAAATTTGGCACATATTTTCGTCCATTCCTCTCAGAAGTTCGTCCATGAGACGCTGAAAGGTTATTGGAGCATTTTTGAGACCGAACGGCATTCTCGTGAACTCAAAATGCCCTCTTTCAAACGAAAACGCCGTTTTATGTTGGTCATGCGCAGCTAGTTTGATCTGATGGTACCCTGCTTTTAGGTCCAATGTGCTAAAAATTTTTGCACCGTTTAGTCTGTCTAGGATGTCTTCGAACCGCGGGATCGGATATTTTTCGTCCAGGGTATTATCGTTAAGTTTCCGAAAATCCACCACGACTCGGTATTTTTCCTCACATTCTCCCGGTCGACTTTTCTTTTTCACTGCCCACAAAGGGCTATTATACGGAGACGTGCTATCTCTGATAATACCTTGGCGCTTGAGATCCTCGATCTCCTTTCTAATGTGTTGTCTGAGCGCTTGCGGATACCGCCTCTCCTTCACATACGTCACCCGCTCTACTTTTAACGGGATCTCATGTAGCGTTTTCCCCGTTGCTCCTAGCTTGTCCCCTTCAGCGAAAAAAATATCCCTAAACTCGCTCCTCAGACTCTCCCTCCAATCCTCCACTCTCTTAACCGCTCCTATTTGCTCCGTTTCGCCCCTTACGCCCCCCCCGGCTTCGATAGGTTCGCTTCCCTATTTTGATCCTCCAGTTCTCCCCCTCGTTTTTGATGCGCGCGCCTACTTTTCCCAGTAAATCACACCCCACTATTATCTGGTATTCCCGTGGCATGTCTTCCACGACGTGTACTTTTATGTCACCCATTACTTTCGCCCATTCTTCCAGCCCCACGACCGCTTCTCCCATTACTTCGCAGGGTCCCCCAAGAGTAAGTAATTTACACTTACATACCTTGATCTGGTGTGCCCTCTCTCCTCTACGCAACCTCTCTAACGCACCACGAGATATTATTGTATTGGTGCTGCCAGTATCAATGAGGCACCTCTCCCCCTTCCCGAACTCGATAATTGGCAAACCACACATCCTTTCCCGCACTGTATTGCACCTTAGGATGCGGTCGCCTCTCTGCTGCCACTCTCCTCAGGCCTCCGTACGCCGCTCCCATCTGCGCGAGGGATTCTTCTGCCACTCTCGTCGTCTGCTCCCGCTGCGCTTCGACTCCTCTCCGTCTGTCTCCGACGTCCCTGATGACTCGTCGCCCGATGATCCAATTTCTCTTGGTGTCGCGCTCCGCCTCTCCCGGATTTCCTGGTTGTTCACCTCCATTGGTTCTGCTTTGTGAAATTCCCTTCTACGAAACAAGTATGGACATTGTCTTGCTATGTGTCCTTCTTCCCCACACTCAAAGCACTTAGTGCGAGGGCACTGAGCTACCAGATGGCCCGTCTTTCCACAACCATGACATTTCCTTTCTTCTTTCCGAGGTGCGTACCTAGGCCTCGTCACTCCCAATCTTCTCTCTCTTGTCGCTCCCCTGTCTCTACCGGCAAACGGCGTTTCCTGTCTCCTCCACACTGCTTTTGGGGTCCTGTTTCTCCTATATGGGATCTGGCTCCAATCGTTGTCATCTTCGTTCATTTTTACTTCTTCTTCCCTTGCGCTAGCATCTATCATCGCCTGGGCGCATTCGAGGAACGATCGCTCATTAGGGAACCCTTCCTTCCTTCCCGTCTCCTTCGCTAATTGTACCTTTAAGATTGTTGACAGGAATCCCATCCTGCCCTCCACTTCATCGGCGCTAGTTGTCTCCCTCATTTTCTCATTTATTTTATTGTAGCGGACAACCAGGACTGCAGCATACTGTCCACTATTCTGTCTCGGAGATTTCATTTCTCGAAACATTTGGAATATATCCTCCTCTGGGGTCCATCGTCCCCCCCCCCATATGCTTTTTTCAGTCTCGTCTTTACTATCTCCCACGGGGTTTCCTCGTCCGCCTGTATCAGGTTCAGCACCTTCCTTTTCACCCTGCACACCAGGTCTGCCTTTATTGACTTAGCGTCACCTGGGTCGAGTAACCCTTCGTCCATCTTGGCTTGTATCCTCTCCATAATCCTATCTCCACCTTTGAGAAAATGATTTAACTCACCTATTTCCCCAGAAAATTTTTCGAGGTCTGAGATCATTTTCCTCATGTCCTGTGACGTCACTGCCCGCACCTTCATCCACGCCAGTGTGTTCGCATGGGCTTCAGCCATGGTTTCTTTAGGTAACTGTGGAACTTCAAACGCTGCCGGCCGCAATTCCACCATTACCTACTTTAATTAAATCACACGAAAGTGAATAAGAAGGAAAAAAAAAACAAAAACCAACTCGCACGTTAATGACTCGAACCCACTCCGCTCCCGGGTTTCGGCACCAGTTAACGATCGTCAACGAAAAACGAGAAGAAAAAGGAAAGAGGTTGAATGTAGTTACTGAACGAGAGTTGTCACAAGACTGTTTTTATTTGAGCTTTTAAAGCCTCTCTAAATACATTCGGGATGTTTACATCCCGATGACTTAAGGATTAGGCTGGCTGCCTACGACGTCCGAACCTTAACTTCACGCTCATGGTCAGCTGGTTCTTAACCAGTGACGTAGCTGACGGAGGAGCGTGGGGGACTTTCCAAGACTCCACTTCCTCCTTCACATGAATGAGCGAGTGAATGAAAATTGTAAATTTGGTATGAATGAGGTAATTTATCACAATTACTTATTGCCCAATGAGGCAGAATGTAAGTTTAACATATAAAGTAGTTGTTGTATCTAAAAAAATGGATAGTGATACTGTTTGCTTTTTGTCTTCAGACTAGAATCATTGCATATTTGCATTTTAATGATGTAAACATAGAAAATAAATTGATTTGGTTTGTACACATAGCAGGAGCATAACACCTACATAAAACATTATATACATTATATTATTATTGTGCAAATATTAATATAGTATTATTATTATATTGTTCACTTCTTTGGCATAATCTGGGAGTATTCACCGTACTATTAGTCAAGAGATGAGGTCGGATTTCTTTTGCTGGTAAATTTTTGAATTGTAGTGCTAAAACAATAATTTTTGTCAACTTTTTCCCTAACCTTCAAACTAACTATACTTAATAATTTTGAGCTCTTATTAAGCTGGTCAGCTGTAGAGTTAAGTGTCTAAATTAGCACTCAAAAATATATAATGAATCATTTTTCAAACCAAACAAATAGAAAAGGCTTAGCGTAAATATATATTTCCAAAAATAGTTGTTTGTCGACAACTATCAATAAATACACTTCCGTATGTCATAAAGGAGGAATATAGATACACGAAGTAAGCTACTTGGAGGAAGCTATAAAAATAAAACGGTTTAATACCGTAAGTGTTTTCCATTACTGCGCATTCTGCTGAGGGCAGAACTGCAAACTAAGGGATCCCGGCTCTAAATAGAGTTATGAAGCACCACCTCACTTCTTCCGAATCCGTTTCGTCCAGAGCTGTTATTATTGACAACCTATATCTGCAAACGAAGCATTGAACACACCCTCCTTACTGGCTTCGGTTCAAACATCGTTCGAAATAAACAACTTTTTTCTTATCAAGGAACTAATGCGAGTTAGGAGTATATGTACGTTCATTTTTAAAGGCATAATCTTTGAGAGCATCGAGGCTATGTGCTGAAAAATCATCAGTTATTTAATTCCGTAACTAAGTAAGTTTTTATTTTTCGAAGGCTTATACATGGGTCTATTAACTTTCTGAAAATCTTAAACCATTATCTTTTCACTAATTGAAGGGTTTGCTGCAAAAAGGAGGTAGCTCCATCCCATAGCTGTTGGGAGTTAGAAACACTTTCTTGTGTCAAAAAAAAACCTCTGTTGTTTGGCACAAAAAGGATGCAGCTCCAATCGTAATATGTAAACACCATAATTGAAAGTAAGCAACAACAATATTTTTACATAACTTAAAATTTGAATTTTTTAAACGTTTTGTTTGGTTTCCCAACAAATGGAAAAATTGGAGCTACCTCCTTTTTGCAGCAAACCCTTCAATTTCTGTATTTGTTCTGCTCTTTACGAGACCCCTGTTCAGTCTAGGGACTGAAATTTAACGACACGAGAAATATTGTTATTTACTTTTCTTTCTTTTTTTTTTCCTTTTGTTTTTCTTTTTTTTCCCTTAGCTCTTTAATTATAAGATTAAGGATGAGGGAAAAATAAAGGGATATTTGGGTTGAGCGGATCCTTGTACTAGGAGTACCTGCTTGAAGGTGGTGTGAGGGAATTAGGGAGTGTGGGAAGCCTCGGCAGAGGTTGATAGTTGCGGTACAGTGGTGAGAGTCCAATGGTGGCTGGGCCTAGAGCCCCTCTAGGCATGTAGTGCAGTCTTATTTAGTCGGATAGCAGTGTTGGGTGCCCGTTAGAGGCTTGTTGTTGGTGGGCCAATCGCCGTGATGTCAACCATTTGGTCTGCTTTACCAGATCTTGAGAGTTGCCATCTTGCCGGTAGTGGTGGGGGTGTCATGTCTCGGAATAGAGGGTTTTGGCTATGTTTCATCGAGTCAAAGAACTTGATGTGTCTTCTTTGGGTGGCGTCGGTGATGGTGGGGACTTCGAACTTTTCGTGGATGTCGGGAGCCTTCATATCACGAAAAGGGGTATGCCATAGTGCTGTGCGCAGGATTTTGTTCTGGAAGCTCTGGAGTCGAGTTATTGTGCTAGTGTGTAGGAATAGGAAGAGTGGTCTCCCAAACAGTAGAGCTTGTCTCAGGACGCTCTTATATATTAACAGTTTCAGCCGAAGGGATATAGCCTGGCTTGTGATGAGATGCTGGAGAGAGTAATAAGTCCTACGTACTCTTTTCAACTTCTTCTCCATAAAACATGCTTAATTGTCAATAATTTGCTAATAAAAAAAAATGGGTAGGAAATAAATAAATATATTCTTGTACTAATCAATAATATGTGTTTTTTTAGTATTTTTTTTTTCGTTTTGAACTAGAACTGCTGTCACAGTTGAGAGTCGTCTCAATCAATTATTTGGTAAGTATAAAATAATTATTTTTCCATCATACCGAGTAGGCTATGAGATTGGAGTGTGAAATATTTGCTGAGGTTTTAAATGTCTTAACTACAAGATATCTTATCCACAAACTAGATAAAGTAATTAAAAGTCGTGTGCGTGAATGGATTTGTGTTTATCGTTGGGTTATACCTTATTCGGTATCCTGGATAGTGCATGTAAGAAGACAGCCTATATATATATATTTACCTGAAGATAACTGAACCTTCAGGACCTTTTTCACATGTTACCTGAGGGTAGTAGTTATACCTTTTTTTTCATTAGGTTAACCCTCCGCTGCTGAGGGCTTTGTTCAGAATTATTCAGACATCTGCCCCACCAACACGCGTACTCTGAGCGCTAGTTAGATTTTAGTGAATTACTTTAGAGTGATTTTGAGATATCAGACGTAACTAATCCTCATTCGATAGTCCTTGCTTTCTAAACATCTTTCTACCCAATGATTACCACGAACTAGAGTACAGCCACTAAACATTTTTACAATGTTCAACTGTTTCATCTATTGTAATCTTCTATTACTCCTCAACTGATACATACACAGTGCCGAACATCAAATTTGACTTGGTTCTTATATGTATAATCAAAATGTCTCCAATCATGTATGCTTGTAATTGGTGCAAGCTGTAAATTATATCTGCTGTAGGAGCCCTAAGGTGTTTTTACAGCTATGAACACACTCTGAAGATCATCGGTGTGATGTCTGCCAGAAAACACCCCTTATGTTGGTAAGACCCTTGTCGATGCGGCGGAACTCGAAATGATACGAACACGAAGATAGGTTGGGCCCATGGGTACGGTGCGGTATAGGCAGTAATAATAATTAACACAGCCGCTCTGCAACATATTTTATGTTGCCTTCGTTACCTCTAAATGTTCCTTTCAACGATTTCTGCTCTCATTAACATGCCAATGGCTCGGAAATATTTTTGAGAGTCTAATGTGAACGCTATAGATGCCTCGCTTCCGACTCAACCATCGGCAAATTTCATTCATTCTACGACTTAGGTAGGATAACTCATTTTAGTCAAGCATGCGTTATCCCACAGTTAAGGGTTACTTTGCCATTTTTATTATAAGTAAAGCACCAAATAGAACAAATTGTGCATAATGCCTCAACGAAACGTATGGATTAAGTTAAATGAACAGAGATGCGATATCAATAAACGCAATTAAACTATTAAACATAGTCCAGACATATGATACATATTATTAATCAGGACGCTAACATGGTTTTTAATGAATCAATATATTCAGCAAAAAAAATTATTTATAATTTATAAAAATTATTTCTAGTTTCATTTTTTTTTTCTAGCCTTTTAAATTGAATCAAACCATCTATTCAATGTTATTTTATAGTATACCACTGAAACAATCACGTCATCCCCACTCTGTAAATAAACCTTCAAATTCAGTAAGGTTGTTTATTTACATACCTGTGGAAAATACTATTCTGTGGAATATAACATATTTACAATGTTGCATGTTATTTTATTCATGCTGTATTAAGAATATGCACTCATATGCGTATACAGAAGCCCCCAAATTCACCTGCAGAATTGTTATATTCCAAGCTGGAGAGAAGTAACCTAGAATTTGGAAAGAACCCACGCTTTCCCTCAAGTGCAGTGCGAGAGCCAAAGATTTATTGAAATATGCAATACAGCTCTAAATGGACGAATAACAATTTACTTTTAAAATATCATCTTTTAGACAGAAAAAAAAACCTGTTAGTATTTTGATATGTTAGAGGCCATATTAGGAACATCAGACAAACAGATTATATTTATGTTTGAATTAATGAGCTGCAGCGCTTTTTAATTTAACAAGCTTCACTATACGTAGCATTGCATAGATAAAAGGTACACATTAAGGTTTATTGGTCCAAAATACAGACCTTTGGCCCTTTTTTGGCATAATATCGCAATAGATACCTGTTGCAAGATTAACCGATATAACACGACAAAGTTAGCAACAAGCGGTGCTAACGAGAGCGCAGGCGAGACGAGACGCTCAAAAATAAATTTACCGGCCGTAGCAACACACGACCATTCACAAGCAATTGTGCCTCGTGCCAGTCATTACGGAGAGCAAACACATTTTCCATTTATTCGTAATCAGTATGCATGAGACCCCTACGGTTGGTATATAATACATAACCAATGCTTTAAATTTACTCTTCCCAGTAGCTACCCGATGAACCACCCCAAGGTTCCCACCTGATTGCTCCCAGACTGAGTAATTGCTTTCCCTCACACAATAGAGTGGCTTAATTCCAGAAATAATTAAATCTCAAGTTTATATTTTTTTTCGGCGCTTATACTACTGGATATAATTAGGACGGACAAAACCGAGCAATGGACAAATATAGTTTTTCAACATATGAAACCTGACGAGAATTACTATGATATACATCACTCAATTTGCATAGCTTTGTCATTACTTTGAGTAGTAAAATCCTGAAATAGCGCTCTGTAAACCTATAAGTCTAATAGCTGTTTATTTACGTTATTATTGTGCCTATACTGTCCTATTCATTCTATTGCAATCCCCTAGCACCAGTCAGCACCAATCAACTCTATAATCCTCTTCGAGGACTAAAACGGCAGTGGCCTCGTGACCTACTATAAATGCGTAACAGTCCTGGCAATGACCAGTTTCTCCAATCGTGGCCTGAGCGTGGCTCTTGGTCAGCCTCTACTGGCTCGTATCCAGTGACGCGGCTGACGGAGGAGCGTGGGGGACTTCCCAAGACTCCTCTTCCTCTTTCGCATGCGAGGGAGGTGACAACCATGTGGATTTGGCAGGTCTCTGGGCTGTTTGTAAATACTGTATGAATGAGCGAGTTAATAAAAATTGTAAATATATTACGAATTAGAACATTTATCACAATTACTTATTACCTAATGAGGCAGAATGTAATTTTATCACAATAAAGAAGTTTGATATTAAAAGATATTCTATTAGGAAAATGCACTTTGGACCAATCTTTCATCGTCCCTAAAAGAGTTCCTGAAAATTGGGGAGTTTTTTTTACCTATATATTGAAGTGGTCTTGGTTCTATAAGGGATGGGTACAGCCTTTGAAATATGTAGCAATTCGTACGAGAACTCGAAATGTACCACCCACTGTCTCCACAGTTTTATGTCCTTGTCTGTGGAAATGCTTTCTATGGCTTCCGCGTGGGAGCGTTCTTTTTTATTAATGACAGCTTTTGTGCTACATTCTCCCATTTGGGAGTTTCTGTATTTTTTATTTATGATTTGATCTCAGCATATTGTTTTTTTTTCATCTTTCATAGCCCCTTTAAATTTACAGATAATCATAATATAATAATTATAGATCCTCAGGCAAATCTATTTACAGATTATTTTTGTATTTCCTGTAGCATCACTACATTATATACAGGTTTTGTTATTTTATTTATTTATTTATTTTTATTTTTTTTTTTTTTTTTAAGCTCTAGTTAGAATTTTAGGATGAGGGAGTAATATAAAATATTTAGGGTGATCGGATCCTTCTACTAGGAGGACCTGCTTGAAGGTGGTGTGAGAGGAGTAAGGAGTGTGGGAATCCTCGGTGGAGGTTGATTGTCACGGTACAGTGGTGAGAGTCCACTGGTGGCTGGGCCTAGAGTCTTCTCTGCATGTAGTGCAGTCGTAGTTAGTCTGATATCAGTGAGGGTGCCCCTTAGAGGCTTGTTGTTGGCGGGCCAAGCGCCGTGATGTGTAAATGTGTTATTTTATAAAAATTATATAATGGAATAAACAAGTATAATGATAGACATTATACGCGACTTAATAAGGTGATGGGCTCACCTTTTTGATCAAACTTAAAACCAACTTACTTACTAATTCTTAACCTAATTTTTCCCCGGCAGCGGGAGGGGTGGTGGGGTCATAGTGTGTTAAACAATGCGCATATTGTTTATCAAAGTATTTTTATTAACGTATTCGCTCCGCCATATTCTATGGGATAGACCTTTTAGAATATTCATTCTTTTCTTTTATCGTCATCGACAGTTTCTCATTTACCGTTTTAATAAGCACACACCAACCTTATCTAAATATTAAGTATTTTATCTAAAATTTACTTCATTAGCAAAGATAACTTCTAGTCTTTAAAAGGTACTTTTATGTTGTTATGATAACTATTAATCTTTAAAGCCAGTGTTTTGTGTCAACTCGAATAGATTATCAATATCAACTTCCAGTATAATCAATGTTTTGAAATATTTTGAAATTTTGACAGGATTTACAGATACTGCTAGAGATATCCAAATTAAATTCCCCCAGTTTTAGCTAACTCACTATATCTAATTTAAAACAATGCAGTGAACCGGAATATCATTATCAACCCCGATGAGAGAGTCGAAGAGGGTAGGGGTAATCCTCACTCGCCTGTGAGTTTGTTCAACAATATCCACCAAAAAATTATCGATCTGAAATTTTAAATGTGTATAAAAAAAAAAGTTGGTATTTAACGAACTCATTTCCCACCTGAATTTTAAGCTCTCTCAACTTAAGATTTTATCCTCGTGATAAGGGATGGTAACTGACCGAAAGATGAGCTCAGAACAAAACAATAAACCTTTTAGAACCATCAGTACCACGATGCAATTACAAGTTATTCAATATGTTATTCAGTAAGTTCAATATGGGTATTACGTATTCATTGTATAGGAGCATGTAGGAAATCAGATGTTCTCTTCCAGGGCTACCAGAAAGAGCGAAAATACTTCTTTAGACGATCGAAAATATTATTCAAATTCCAATAAATGTATTTAGAATATTTACATCATAGAAATATTAGGTTGGTGCGTATGAAATGTAGGATTTTCTTTAAATGTGAACGTTTGTCTCCCTGTTTTTGTTATGCTTTTGTTTTTGACATTACCTGGTTTATAGTCGTACTGTCCATTGCCAGAGTCACATTTTAGCAAAGAAGATTTTGTCAAAATTGTTCCCTTTTGTTATTTGCTTTGAATTTTGCACCGATATTCGTGTAATTTTCTTATATGAGTATAAACTTGGTAATAATGCTGCAGAAGCTCCACGCAATTTAAACCAGGCGTTTGGTGAGAATACTGTGAACGATCGAAAAGTGCAGCGTTGGTTTGAAAAATTTCGGTCTGGTGATTTTTCCCTGCAAAATGAACCGCGTGGAAGACCCGAAACGTCTGTGAAAAATGATACTCTGAAAGCATTGGTAGATACGAATCCAACTGTTTCTTCAAGGGAACTTGCTGCCAAAATGGAAGTGGACCATACAACAATATTGCGACATCTTTCTGAAATTGGCAAGGTGAAAAAAATGGATAAGTGGATACCGCACGAACTAACCGAGCGAAATAAGCTGGATCGCTTGAACGTATATGCTCATCATTGCTAACTTTTTTTTTTTTTTTACGGGCTAAACAGTACGAAAATGAAGACAGTCTGAAAAATGCCATATCAGAGTTCATTGATTCTATAGATCAGAATTTCTCTAAGAAAAGCATCGATACATTAAAATCTCGTTGGGAAAAGTGTATTGAAGTAAATGGAGCATATTTTGATTAAATAAACAGCTTTTGGAAAAAGAAATGCAATTTAATATATTCACTTAAGAATCCGACATTTCATTCGCACCAACCTAATAATACTTACATGCAAAGATGCGTCTAGTCTAAAAGAGAAAAAACTAACACCGTCGCTCTTGGTTATGAATAAAATCGTTATTAAAGTAAGAATAGACAGAGCTCGCATAAATTTTAATTTGGAATAAATACAAATGAAAAATAACTTAACGACTAAGCAGAGATAGAAGCAGATTTAAATAGTAGTAAATTGGTTTAAAGTTAATTGAGCTATTGATGTTTGTTTTTTTGTTTGTTTAATAAGTTATTTTTAGTGACATAGACGTTTGGCAAATAAAATTAAGCATTTATGCACAAAAGTGCAGTGTTTATTCAATAGCAATTAAAAACCTCACCTGGCCACCCTTTGACAGCCCACCTTTCAAATTCTATTTCCTTTATTTAGTATATGAATATTTCATAAATATAATTTATGTTATTGTTTGTTTGTGTATATAAAAATATTTACAATACCAGATAGTATCAGCATGTAGACGGTAACATTTAAAAAATTAGATCATTTAATAACACAAAATTATTGCATTGCTGGTCTTTTATATCTTCATATCATATGATATTAAGATCTTCAAGTCTTAAAATAGCAGAAGGAATCTGTCTAATTGGGGCTGACTACCCGATGAAAACCTCAGAAGGATCCATTATTAGGACGACGATGGAGCGCTCACCCCTAAAAAGGGCCAGAACGATATATCACCCGACCCGCATATGTTAGCGACTAATTTCATTTTATTAATGGCATCGAGGTGGAGCAGTCTAAGATCGTCTGTGACTGTCGTCATTATTCATTCAGCTAATTTAAGCAATTTCACAGACTCAAATACGCGATATCAAATCGTCACAAATGGAAACATTAGTCATAATTACGACAATATCCTTCCCTTGCGTAACCTAGGGTTGAAGGTAAGGCCTGAACGATGGCTAGCCTAGAATATGCATTTGAAGAATTATCAGCCTAAGAAATTAAATATTACAGCGCCGGGATTCGAACTCATGATCTCCGATGAGCCACAGTACCCAAGTAAGCCACCCCATATCGAACAAAAGCCGCATCGATACCTAATCTATTTAGCTGATCAAAAGAGTCGGTCTGAATTACAGGATTAAGATAGAAAAATCTATCTGAGTTTATGTTACATTTGTTATTCTCACATTCGCCGAAAAATTCATTGATTGGCTTTGACAGTTTGGCATGCAAAGGAAATGTAAATTAACGGGATTTCTGATACATATATCTGTACCTCGGAGGGATACAACACTATGTCCATTTTCATAACTTTACAGGAGAGGAGTTTTAAACTTTTTTTCAACAAAAAGTGTTATTGGCACAGCTATTTGCACAACATAGTTGAAACAATATTTTACCAGAACATTCTATTTATTGTTATTTACATCATGCAGTTGTTATAAAATGAAAAAAAAACCTTTAACTCTGTAATAAAGTCAATATGGAAAAAAATGGACATAGTGTTGTATCCGTCCGAGGTACAGATATAAACTAAGAAAAACTTTATCCTTCCCAGATGACAAAGAAAAAATATTTATATAGTTAATTTTTTGTGTGACATGGAACCCAGTATAATTAATAATTATCAGCAAAAGAAAAAATTTATTAACCGGTTCAGGACTTGAACCCAAGAAAGACGTTTTTCCTATCATATTGTAGAGTGGTTGTAGTGACCGCTAACTACATAAGATAAATCACCCTATACTCCATTGTATATATTTGTACCTCGGAAAGATACAACACTATGTCCATTTTCATAACTTTACAGGAGAGGAGTTTTAAACTTTCTATTCTAACATTCTATTTAACAACATTCTACATATTGTTGGACAACATTCTACATATATATTGAACATTCTATTTATTGTTATTTACATCATGCAGTTGTTATAAAATGAAAAAAAAACCTTTTTTTACCTTAATAAAGTCAATATGGAAAAAAATGGTCATAGTGTTGTATCCCTCCGAGGTACAGATATATTGTAAACAAATGTAAATAACATTACCAAAATATAAATCATTGTAAATATGGTAAACAATGAAACATGCTGCTAGGAGCCAATTAGTTGTATGAGCTGGGGCACCAGCTGCCAGGGCAGGTAGTAGACCCAAGCCGCCGAGAGATCTTCCCGGCGCACGTCTCTGTCAGAGAACAAAAGAAACCACACACTCAAACCTCATTGGGTACTATAAAGACGGTTCTTATTGGCTACTGACGAAGCCAGCTGGGTATTTAAGACCGGCGGTATGTGGCCTGTATATCATTCTCCTGGGAACTATAACTGGCTCGTGGCTGCTCTGCTTGAAACTCTGAAACTGCTTCTTTATGAAAACCTCTGCATCTCTCTCTCCTCACCTCGCTACGTTTTAGTCCGGCGTTGTCAGACCCCACACGTTCCTAGTGGGAATCTCTGCCTTCGTCTCGCTAAATCTAGCACTTCCTTGGGAGAGACCTCTTCCTTGTGGACAACGGTTGTCGTGGCCCTACAAAATTACCAAGCAGTGTTCCCCACGGCGATTCAGTCTGCCTCTCTCTGGTTCACACTCGCCTTTGGGACTTGGACGGATTTCGCCTGCCCTCAGATACCGAATGTGAATTCGTGGTGATTCCAAGAACATACAAACTACCTACCCTATACCTCTTCTCCTGAACATAGTGCATTGTCAAGGCACATACCTATTAAAAAATGGAGTCAGATAGTAAAGCCGTCATGAAACGATTGTCCAGGTTATAAACTCAATCAACCCTCACTTCGTCACAAGGGCTAGGGTAACTAGGCACCCCCCTCGTGACGACCCAACAGTGATCTTAGCATCCTGTTTAAGAATCTGAGTGGATATATACAAAAACACATAAAATCCATTACGTTTTAAATATTTGTATTAAACTGCTGCTGCCGTGTTTAAAAACTCTAATTATTCCGTTCGGGTTACGGAAGCTTATTTTGGCTGTGTGCCATTTGATGCCATTTGTAACAGACTTGATTGTGTTAGAAAAAAAGACATCACTCAGCTTGTCACTTTAATGTATATTTTTAAACTCAATGTCCTATTTGATAATTTTACTTATAAGATTCTTTATAATGGTAGTTTAGCTACCGAAAGCGTTCATTGTGAAATGAACTGCGAGTATGTTTATTTTCATTTAGATAGGAAATCAATGAAGAGGGAGAAATGAGTGAAATCATCCACGATTTAGTGATAAGGCTCACTTAATTTTGCTTCTTGTTTTTTAAAGGAAACTAGTAAAGCAGTGATAACTAAACTAGGCAATATAACTGAATCGATCGGACCAGAGAAGCATTAGCAGTTGGTAGGCCTGAGGGCGAAGACAATGGTACGACACGATGGCTGGCTATCAAGTTAATAAGTACACCATCACTGGTAATGCGCCAGAGGGACCCAAGGCACCAATAGCCTAAGGTAGCGGCTATTATAGTCCAACTGCTGCAATTAGATCTGTTGTCATCTCTGTGTGTTGCCGTTCCCTCTTACTAGTCACCTTGGCTGTTTCCTATAGTTGCCATCCAAAGGTCCGTTCAAACAATATTTCATTACATCCTATTTCATTCATTATACAAGTGTTAAAGATACTGAATTGATCAAAAGATTGTTTTGTGTAAAGTCACGAAACGTATCATGAACATTTATTGATGGCGGTGAAGCCTGTCGGATTTTATAACACTGGAAAATTTTATCTTGACCTCAGATTTAAATTACTATCTCCTATTTATAATTTTACCTATTTTGGATTGAAATGAACGAAAACGAATATAAAGTATCATCACAATGTACACTGTGGTAAATAAATTGAAAAGTGATTATAGCAATTGGTGATAATCTATTATTAAAAACTATCGTAAACATATTTAAGTGTGGATCTACAAACTTTTACAGCTCAAATTTATTTCTCCAAAGTACAAAATCTTTTAGTATTATAAAATTATAATCTGCCTTATTGGGCAATAAGTAATAGTGTTTGATGTTCTCAATCATACCATATTTACAATTCTTTATTCACTCGCTCATTCATACAGTATTCAGACCCCTCGCAAATCCACATGGTTGTCACCCCCTCACATGCGAAACAATAAGTGAAGTCTTGGGAAATCACCCACGCTCCTCCGTTATCCGCGTCACCGGATGCAAGCCAGGAGAGGATGTCCAAGGAAGTTCGTGAACTTGGAAGGGATGAGTTCAAGAATGTAGAGTATATAAAGATCGTTATGAAGAGTTTTATTGCTGACGTAATAAGGGGCATTTACTATTGTCCTCGGGACTTTTGATTGGAAGGATTGGATACGCTTGATGTTCGACATTTTTACTGTCCCCCAACGCCAGATTATTTTTAGAATAACTTTGTAAATTAGTAATTTATTTTCTATGGCATTTCCTTTCAAGTAGTCTGTAAAGTTGTCCAAAGCGTCTGTTTAGTTCATGTATTTTTAGCCTCGTCTGTGGGTTCCATGTCAGTCTTTTGTCGATATTGAAGCTTAAATACCGTACTATCTCGGATGCAGGGAGAGGAATGGAATTAAAAAAACTCTTGGGCAGGACTTGCGGCAGACAGTAAAGGTAATGTGGGAACATTTTTCTTCATTAACTTTGATACATTGGTTGGACCAATACTCGATCCCATAAAAGTAGTTTTGAAGGTTATGGGATGCTATATCGGAGTTTGGGTGTCAAATTTATTAATAAGATCAATTTACCTGCCACAGTTCATTGTAGTGTTTATCGTGTGTGGTACAGTTAGTACTTTACAATGCAGTCGGCAAAATCTGACTGGTTTAAGTCGTCTGTCACCAGGTCAACTGCTGCTGTTGCTTCGTCCAGAATCAAGATCTTATTAGTCTTGTGGGAAAGTGCTTGGGCTAAGCAGATCAGCTTTCTCTGCCCAACACTGAAATATAATGTTTTAATTTATATTTGGTTTAGGATGGTGATGAAATGACAATTGTGATCCCTCCAGCGATTAAATTATCATTTTAGTGGTGTGAAATATAGGTTAGGCAAAGGATAAGAATTATCAACCTCCAGGATTCAGTGTTGATTGTCAACATAAAAAAAAAAAAAAAAAAAGCACAGTGCAAAACAGATAAGTTGACAGAATCCCTTTTAAAGAAAATTGAAAAGAAAGCTACTTAACTTTCGACCAACCTATAAGTTAATTGCGCTTCAACCTTAAGGCCTCACTGGGTCGGATCAAGGTTCCAAGTTCTGGGCAGGCAGCCACAGCAACCAAGTTCACAAGATCAAGTATGAAAAAAAACTGCATGGCTGGGAGCCTATCTTCTTATATCGAGAAAATCTCCCACGCTATGGAGTAGATTTTCTTAACGGTTGTTCGGGTATAGAGGATAGAAGAGTTTGTACGAAGACCTATCAATGCATCGGAATGAGCATGTAGAGGTTAGAATTAGCACCGACCACTCTTTGTTAGCCACCGCTAAAACCACTCTATAGGCTCAATCCTTGACGACACATAATGCTATCAAGCTCTTATACAAGCTGAAGTAGTCTGTAATCAGGTCAGCGAGAAATTGGAGAAACTCAATATCTCTGTATTGAGTCGCAGTCAGTCTCGGTTAGACTGACTGCGTAATTTTCTCATACCAAAAAGGGAAAACGTCCACTGCCTACTAAATACACTGTAGGAACTCCCCAGCAAACAGCCTCGTATATCTGGGCGTTAAAATGGACCGTCACCTCCGTTTTAGCGGCAGGATTTTACCAGGAAACTGAAACAAACACGCACGAAGTCATACCGGCTTACACATTTACTTCACCCAATTTATCATTACGCCTTAAGCTAATGACATATAAAAGTGTACTCCGGCCTGCTCTGCTGTACGGTGCACCACGTTTTAGTCATTTGACTGAAGCGTCAGCGAGACGATTCCAACAATCGACTCAGTGGGTATTTCAACGTATTACTTAACTCAACATACGTATTAACGACTCAACGTATTTCAGAAAGGAATACTCATGAAAGTGGTCCGAAACACTACATTCGAACAGTGGAGAAACAGTGAACTACACGATGACTTTGATCTGCCTATGGCGGATGAGTTCATTTGCCGTAGACATATCAAATTCTTTGACTCCCTGCAACACATGACAAACTGCGTGTTCAACACGATTACTCCCACCCCATTCCCACATCGATGGCAGCAAGCGGTCGAGGCCGGAACGTTATAGTTTGTAAGTTTAGTTTTAGTCCCCTTATTGTAACCCGAAGGTGAGCCCCATCACTGGAGTCCCTTTACAATCTATGCATTTTTAACAACAATCAGATAACGTTAGTTTTAAAACATGCGCTCCTTAAAATGTATACTATGCAGTACAAGGAAAATACATCAGTTATTATTATATCCTGTTATGATTTCAATTCATTTTAAAAATAATACTCACAGGAGTTGAGACAAAAAAAAATTAATTTTGGGAATATTAATCGCGTAAATAATTCGATAAAGGGATTTGAACCAAACAAAAATAAATCAGTCTTATCAGCTTCAGCACGCACATGTGTTTTTTTACCTCGCACAATAAACATATCCCCACCTTGATTATATCTATTTTTGTTTAATTCATTTTCATGATCTCAATATTATTTATTTATCCTTAATATTAACGTTATAATTTCACCAGCCTATAACGTTCCATGTTCATTATATACAGTCTTCTCGATTCGTTATTAAAAACTTTTCCCCTGGCTAGGCTAACTTAATTGTCATTATTCATGCTGAATTTCTGAACGAAACTAACTGTTGAGGGAGAATGTTGTACCTGAAATTATTTCATTACTTAAATGTTTTTATTTTATAAACTTTCATAATGCTTTACACTAGATAAGAGGAGGAAGAAGGTAAAGTGGAATTCAGCACGAGTTTTTCAAAAGTAAATTGAACAATTGTGAAAAAAAAATATTCAGTATTTTTTTAACAAAAATATTTCATTTTATTTCTTGAGCTATAGCCGCATTTTTAAATGTATGCCAAAAATAGTTATTCAAACCATTTTTCATTTTTTTTAGATTTTTCTCCAATTCTCGTTACCGTCATCGAAGTGTTCTTCACCTTTAGGGAAAATCAGAGCTTATAGTCTTCAAAAGTCATCCACCGGAGACACATCAAGTTTTTTGACTCGTTGCAGCACCTAACCAACCCAGTGTAACACTATGACCTCACCACCTCTCCCACATCGATGGCAACAGACTGTCAGTGAAAAATTAGGTTAAGAATTAGTATGTAAGTTAGTTTTAAGTTGTATCAAAAAGGTTATGTGTACAAAGGTACAAGTATCAAAACTTATAATGTGTATCATTATACTTGTTTATTCCATTATATAATTTTTATAAAATAACAAAACCTGTATATAATGTAGCGGCGCTACAGGAAATACAAAAATAATTTGTAAATGGATTTGCCTGAGGATCTATAATTGTATATAACTATCTGTAAATTTAAAGGGGTTATGGAAAAAAAAAATCCGTTATTTTCTTTTGACAAATTACTAATCAAGTCCTTGATTTTGAAAATTTAATTTGAAATTTCAGATTGATTGAGACATCTTATTGTATATGGCCACCATTATCACCACTATTGTAAAAAAAAAACCAGCCGAATTGACGATCGGCGTCCTGAAAGACAAATCGAACCAATGGATTTAGACTGCTTTCTTAATATATTTTTCTTTTATGATGATCTATTTTTCACTCGGTACTTAAATGAATGTGCTTTCTTCCTTAAAACTAGTCAAATGCATTCACAATTAAAATATACAGCAAAACCGTGTAATATATTGTGCTTGATAACGATTCAATTCAGTGTTGTGATAGCTCTGAAATAACTAATAGGTCGAGAAGTAAACTCCAGAGTTGCTGTTACAGACTGGCAATTGATCATACTGCCATGAGCACAATTCTATCCCGTTGAATCAGAGTTGAAGATATTTGGTATTCCGTTGGGTGTGCAGGGAAATTCCCTTTATCTAGCCAAATGCATTACTCGAAGGGGGGGGGGGACTTAAGGGAGATTTACGTTCCAAATCTAAAACTGATAAGGGATATGTTTTCCGGTCAGTAGAGTCCCCACTGCCTACGTGAGCTGGATTAATTTGGAGGATTATGTTTTCTCTCAAGTGGAAGATTATATTTGACTATCTTCCCGTTCCTTCATATGTGTATATACATTTTTTTATTCTGCGTGGTTTTTGTTTTTTGTATTATGATTTTGTGAAGGCTTTTTTCCCCTCGTACAGAATAATCATAATAGTAAAATCATATAGTATAGGAGGGCAAGAGAACTCACCATCTCAATAGTGCACTATCTGGGTACAAAAATGGATAGGCATCTCCATTCCTCTACTCATTTTAGTAATAAAATAGAAAAAGTACGACAAAGGTCTTACCGGCTATCGCACTTGCTAACTTCACCCAACCTGTCGCTTTGTCTCAAACTGATGATCTATAAATGTGTACTCCGGCCAGCTCTGCTGTACGGTTCCCTCTACCTACCCACTTAACGGACAATACAGCAAAATGTCTTCAACATTTCCAGAATGGGATCATGCGAAAAGTGGTGCGACATACCTCTTTCGAGAGGTTAAAGAACGCTACTGTGGCTGGGCCTAGAGTCATCTCTAGGCATGTAGTGCAGTCGTAGTTAGTCTGATATCAGTGAGGGTGCCCCTTAGAGGCTTGTTGTTGGTGGGCCAAGCACCGTGATGTCAACCATTTCTTCTGCTTTACTCGATCTTGTGAGTTGCCATCGTGCCGGTAGCGGTGGTGGTGTCATGTCCGGAAGAGAGGGTTTAGACTGTGCTTCATCGAGTCGAAGAACTTGATGTGACGTCGTCTCATGGCTTCGGTGATGGTGGGGAGCTCGAACTTTTCGTGCATGTCGGAAGCCTTCATTTCACGAAAAGGGGTATACCACAGGGCAGTTCGCAGGATGTTGTTCTGGAAGCTCTGGAGGCAAGTTATGATGCTGGCATGTAGGAATCTAAAGAGTGGTGTCCCAAACAGTAGAGCTGGCCTCAGGACACTCTTGTATATGAGGAGTTTCAGTCGAAGGGATATGACCTGGATATGGCGATTCGAAATCGAGCGCCGAGCAGCCGGTGACCCTATGAGGTTGTTGGGTGAGAAGTAAATCTGGTGTGGAGGTCCTATCTGGGTTGCCATGTTGCCTAAATGTCGGTACGCCTGGGTGGATTACTGTGAACGGTGTCTTGATTATGTGTCTGCCGAGGGCATTAGCTGTTGTTCCACTCCACCAGCTATGATTGGCATTGAGGTCTCCAATGATTATGTGACTTTTATTGTTGCTGACCTGGGTTATTAGTTTGTTTTTAAATGTTAATGTATGTTCGTTTCTATGCATTGCCATTTCTAATATTTCCGTTATTGAATGTTCGATAGTTTTGTAGTCCCGGAAACATCTCTTTAATTTTGTTATTAATTCGTCAATTGATTCATAATTTCTTCTGCCACAAAATTTTGCTTGGTCTGTGAGTTTGTTTGATTCAGTGTAGCTCAGTGGTTGTCTTAAATTATATTCTATGTGTGGGTCGTCTAATGTTCCTACTGAAGAGGCAACATCTAACAACTGTTTTAAGAAGGTCACTAAGTCGCTTGGGTTTCCATTAAATTCGGGGATTTGTTGAAAGTCAGTGGCTTTAATTACATAATTAATTCCTTCCATTTCTTCTGTTTCTGTAATGTTTCTTAAAATGTTAAGTCTGTCAGTTACTGATGTCATAAAGTCAGAATGTGTATAATAATTGTATTTGCCAAGTGAATGATGTCTTCAGTGAAGTCCAGTTTTCTTTCTTCCTTCGACTTCCTCAGATATATAACAAATTTCTTTAGGGTAATACCTGGTGAAAATCTATTGAAATAGATCAGTACCCAATATCGGTGAAGTCCTGTCGGGTTTCTTTCCAGAGGTATTTGCATCTCTCAGAGTGGTCTCACTGTCCGTTGCCAAATGAGGGATCTCTAGATGGTGGACTACTGTGAAGTTACTAAGTATACGGCCAGGTGCCTGTTCGGGGCGCCAGTTAAATAATCTTTGTAGAGGAGAGTAAAGCTGAGACATATGTGTAAAAGAGAAGGGTAGTTTCGGGAATTGGGAGCTAGGTCTAGGAAGAATGCGGTTGCTTACTTAAAAATATCAGTGACTTCCATGAAGTCACGTGGCAGGTATACAGTTCTGCTCAACCCCCTTCTACTTTTAGAATTATATATAAAATTAGCATTACAATATTCCTAGCATTATATAACTGAAGACAAAGTTGAACAACTCGCGACGAACCCTTTAGGACAGACATCTAAAGTAACCTAATACACTTCATTCATTTGATAGGGCATTCAATTTTGAACACATTTCATTTAGTAATTATTTGTATTAATTTTAGTACTACATGTTCTCACCAGGTGGCCATTTTTTCTTGTATTATTATTTATTTCATTTCTAAATATATTTTCTTCTAGATTAATGGTAGTGTAATGTATTCAATTTATGAACCACCTTATATACAGTCCACAATTTTAATTTAATTTCCTTTTTGCTCGTTCTGGGTCGCTTGTTTGCAAACACCTATAATCCTCTGAATAAAAATGGTTCTCTCTTGACTGTTGACTTCGTGACAAAACAGACCTCTATTCAAATAAATAGGATAACAGAAAATTTGTTTTTATAGAAGCTACATAGTTCGCACTACTTCCCAGAACTTCACTGGCACGCACCAGAGAGTGAAAATGTGAAAAGAGTAACCAAAAATCGCGTGTTTATGTCACTAAAGAAATAAAGATAATGATTAATTTATGCTTGCCTCTCATATACAGCAATTTATTTCTGAATAAAACCCTACGTGTTAGATGTTTCATAGAGTAAATGCTTGAAGTTATGAGTAAAATATATTAAATAGAAAAAATCTTTACCCTAGGACCACTCCCCCTGTTAATAGTAACTAGCCAATGAAAAATAAGCAGTATATACGAAATAAGTAAAAAGAAAAAAGGTGTCATACTCGATTAAATTAAAAGAAAAAAAGAAGAGAGAAAAATAATAGCAATAAAATCAAATACATAAATATTATAGGTTACTATTTCAAAAGGTTGTGGCTGTGGGTTTCTCGACAGAGCAGTTAAAATGTAAGGCAAGACATTTATTTATTCACAAATAATAATTTAATAATAATAGTAAAAAATAAACAAAGATCCTATGTTAGCACTTAATTGTAGAGCTACATTTGAGCCATTGAGAATGAGAAAGTTGTAAGTCAGATTAGACTTCTTTGAAGTATGTAATCATTGAGAATATTCTCCATTTCTACGCAAAGCTGCGCCGAGTGGTAAATTAACGGTCAGCATTGTCTGAGGTTCGTCAGATCTCGCGCCGTGAGAACGTAAAGACTCGTTATTGCTCAAGGTGATTCGGGGGAGTTCGTCCTTGCCCCTTGAATGTCGGTAAATGCTTCGGACATCAGAGGCTAGTGCATCCGGCAGATGACAAGCCAGTACGGCCCGTAGACCTGTTTCCACAGCCTGTTTAATTTTGTATAATTAATGTTCATGTAGTAATGTTCAAGAGAGTTTTTAGATTTGTTCGTGGGATAATCTGTTATATTGCAATCCACAACATCAAAAACATAAAGATAGAAAACATATGATGCTTGGAAACTTAAAAAGAAGAAAGAACATCTGGTGGCTACTTCCAGGAACTTGACGATTGCAATTAATTGTAACAAAATTTTATGAATGAATCGTGTTTTATTAACATTTACGAACGTTGTATTGCCGAGAAGGGTGCCACGTGAGGTTTTCCAAACCACACGCCGTGGGAACCAGGTTTAGGATGTCAACGCCTTTTCCACGGTTAAGGACACGTTAAAGACAGTTAAAAGGCCATAGGAGACACAATGGAACAAATACACTTATAAAAAACAATTAGAGAATGTCAATGGCCTTCCAATCGTCAAAAGAAGAACCATCTGCTCTCGAGATATAAAAAAAAAACTTCTAAACTTGAAAGCAATGAAGCCACAAACTAAAAGTTCAACTTTCGAAATTCCCTAATTAAATGCCATCCTTTCAGCATGTCCATGGAACCGTATTTCACGGGACTCCCAATTAGAGGATAACAGCTACAGTTGGCGTAATTATCAGAAACCGGAAAAAAATGTTCATGGCTTTTTGAGAGCGAGGATGTTTATTTGCTTGAACATAAAATTTTTTTTGGCACTTCATATAACATGCCACCTATACTTTCAACGAGACAAATTCTAACTCTTACACCTCCAAGTTCCTTAGGTTTGGAAAAGCCAGGAACATCGGTATGACCCTGGTTATTATCAGCATAATTATGTTCACCAAGGACCAATAAATTAGTAGTCCAATTAACCCAATTATGATTAGGTAAAGTATCCATTAGTGGAAATAATCCCTTTAGGAGCACTGTAGCGATGAGAGAAATAAGATACGGGAGCTCAACGATAAAAAAAATTCCCTCACGTCTGCTATCATAATTACTCTAAAAACTAAATTAAAACTAAAAACTGTGGAAATATCTTCTACGGTAGGAAAACGACCTAGTTGGAAATCCTGCAAAATATCTTCTACGGTAGGAAAACGACCTAGTTGGAAATCCTGCAAAATATCTTCTACGGTAGGAAAACGACCTAGTTGGAAATCCTGCAAAATATCTTCTACGGTAGGAAAACGACCTAGTTAGAAATCCTGCAAAATATCTTCTACGGTAGGAAAACGACCTAGTTAGAAATCCTGCAAAATATCTTCTACGGTAGGAAAACGACCTAGTTAGAAATCCTGCAAAATATCTTCTACGGTAGGAAAACGACCTAGTTAGAAATCCTGCAAAATATCTTCTACGGTAGGAAAACGACCTAGTTAGAAATCCTGCAAAATATCTTCTACGGTAGGAAAACGACCTAGTTGGAAATCCTGCAAAATCTCAAAGTGGATGATTTGAAACTAATAGACAAGGAAATTTTATAATAAAATCACGTTCAACTTCGTACGTTTGATTAATATAAAACATACTACCACCGAAAGCTATCTGTAATTCTGTATCAATAAATTTGGAGGTACTTCGTCTCAAGATATTTACAATTGTTAATTAAACCGTCTAAAGTCCTTTAACATAAGATACACTATCGATACATTTTCATATATCAATCACATTTTCTTGTTATCGCTCCATGGATTTTCTTTGGGGTGGTTATGGTTGGGGTTAAATATGCCCAATGAGGATAAATGAGGTTTTTAAAGAAGATGAGTTTTTCAAAAAAAAATTTAAGGTTGATAGGTAGTGGATACATGCATACATTAAAGATATATAGAAAGCTAAGTGGTTTCCATTACAGTTGACGTAATTATTATCCCAAACCCATAAATAATTTTAGGACCTTTTGAATGCGAGGATGTCATGGGTTTCTTTTCAAACATGAAACACTTTGATTGGCAACTTAAATGAACTCTACTTTGTTATGTCTGAAAGCTGGTTGCGAGAAATTCCTTCTCTGGTCTACCCACAATTTATTTTATTTTGATACAAACACTTCCGGTGGTTATACCACCATTCTCAAGTATGATTAAAATGATAGAACAGGAAATAAAAGTATAAATAAATAATAGTTCGTAAGTGAAAAGTTTAAATAATGTATAAGGTTCTTAAACAGTCAGATATGGTGCACTGATAGCGTTTAAGTTTAAATTTACTAACTCTCATCTATTTAACATACAAATTTTTACAAATTTAAGACAAAAGGAGTTCGGGAAACATCATTACGAACAGTGAAAGAGATATTGATCACATTAGATCGGAGTTAGTTAGAAAAGACGCTATAATATGCTTAGTGAAAAGCCTACTTAAAAGAGCTACTAAGAGAGCGAAGTAATGAAGCCAGTATATCGGAAAGTAATAGGATCCTGTGCTAGATTATAGGATAAGGGCGAGGGTGGAATTTCGGCGGACGACAGTAAAGTTACTTTAAAACAGTCCGCAGGCGCCGATATCGCCTAGCGAGATCTGTCCCAACTTGTGCCAATTATCCCTCCTTCCTTTAATTAACGCTTTAATTAATTAATACTGCCTATTTGCCCCCAGGCAGTCGGGGCACGTTCGGCTCCGGTTTTGCCCCGTGTTCCTCGGCTGGCTGCCTTCCACCAGAGGGCGGGGGGTACACCGCAGGGGAACTGAAGTTTATGGGGCGAGTATGCAAATGGAGTGAGTCCTAACAGGTCTGTGGCTCTAGCAAATACAGCCAGATCGTAAGGTGTGCTCCTTGTCAAGTCGACTTCTCTCTCTCTCACACAGTCGATCCATCAATGTTGTGAAATGAATGCCTTATGTCGTCCAACTCAAACCGTACTCTCCTCGGACTTCTATGTATCAATACAACGAATTAGAGAAAAAGAAAATTAATTCTAGATTCAATATTTCAAGATACTCACAGGTTATTATTGTTTCCAATCTCATTATTATTTAAATTAGGGGTTTTTATATGGGATTTCTCTTCTTAATAAGTAAATGTATGTTTTTTGCCCTGTAAAATAGTAGCCCTGAGGATCCCGGAATAGGCTGAAGGTCTACAGAGGATAATGTATCAAATTACCATAAATTATAACAAAAATATAAGAATTTTTCCAATAACAAATTGAGTTAGTAACAAACAATAACAAAACTAAACGTTCTGCTAAAGTATCTTGATTTACGTCAAGTATTGAGAAATCTTTTTTCACAGACTTGTTTGACTATAATGGGCATAATTCTTTTTGTCATTACTCATCCGTTCGCTTAAGTATAGTAAAGTATTTAAGTACAGTAATTAGAATATATGGTTCATATTTCTATAAGTTACATAACCTCCCACAACACAGAAGTGTTTGTTTTGCTTTTAAATATGCAGATTATGTTTATAACTATTCTAGTCTTCATACATATGATAGGTGAAATGCTTTTTCTTATCTTAACTGAGTTATTAGTAAAATAAATATTGATTTACTATGTATTAACCAATGCATTCATATAACAATAAATAGATAAAAGTTGAATTGATATTTAAAGGTTTTTATTGTTTCCAATTCAAATTAGGGGTTTTCATATGGAATTTCTCTTCTTAATAAGTAAATGTATCTTTTTTGCCCTTAATTGTAGCCCTGAGGATGCCTGAACAGGCTGAACGTCTACTACTGAGGATAGTTTATGAAATTAGCATAAATTATAACAACAAGAATTTTTCCAATAACAAATTTAGTTAGTAACAAACAATAACAAAACTAAACGTTCTGCTAAAGTATCTTGATTTACGTCAAGTATTGAGAAATCTTTTTTCACAGACTTGTTTGACTATAATGGGCATAATTCTTTTTGTCATTACTCATCCGTTCGCTTAAGTATAGTAAAGTATTTAAGTACAGTAATTAGAATATATGGTTCATATTTAAGTTACATAACCTCATACATCACAGAAGTGTTTGTTTTGCTTGTATAATATGCAGATTATGTTTATCATTTTGAATTATTAGAATCTTCATACACATATGCTTGGTGAAATGCTTTTCTTATCTTAACTGAGTTATTAGTATAATAAATATTGATTTACTATGCATTAACCAATGCATTTATATAACAATAAATAGAGAAAAGTTGAATAGATATTTAAAGGTTTTTATTGTTATGTTGTTATGTTTTTTGCCCTTAATTGTAGCCCTGAGGATTTCTTAATAGGCTGAACGTCTATTGAGGTTCAATAAAAAAAAGATATATTGGAAGAGACTCTAAGTTTTTTTTTCTAACAAAATTAGAGTCTCTGTTTTGGAGGACAACCACTCCAAAAAATAATATTTAAAGGCATTTGAACGAATGTTCAACTGTTATCATATTGTTCAGATCCTGCTCATTTGATTCCTACAAGGTAATTCAGATGCACTAGATCTGTGTAGGCAATGCTCAGGCATTGTAATACGCTGATCTGCGCAAGGTAAATTGTGTTCCATAAATAATTGATTTGCGCTTTGCGCATTCCATTCCTTGTTCATGTTTTTCCTTAAAATAATTTCAATACTTTTGAGACAGTTAAGGACGGCTTCAGCGAACTATTTCCAGCTTACTTTGAACCATTGTCGGTTTGTTATTTTTCTTCAATTCTGACGTGGCTATTTTAAACACCCTTCAACAACTCAATCAGAAGCGTTTCTTAATAAATGTGACATAGATCATTTATTTTTTAATCTCTCTTACACATAGTTGGGGTCTGTGGTGACGACATTATTGTATTTGATTATTTTGCATACTCTATTGTCGTTAAAATGACATACGTTTCTGTGAAAAAAAATTTGAGCCCGACTGTGTTTCAAGGAATCGTTTGAGACGGTCTTATTTTATTTCATCAACTTATATGCACTTAAATATCTAACAAGTAACAAGCGTATATTAAAATAGATAAGAAATAATTCAATTCCAGTCGCTGGACCATTCTCCAATATCCATTACAATTATTAAAAGTGGCGAATTTAAAAAAATGATTAGTGATGTCGGTAATTAAGGCTAATGGTGCATGGAAAATTTTATAATCATATAAATGTGAATGTACAACATTTATAATGTTATTGTTTTATCTTATTTCAATAACGATAAAGGTTTTATGATTTGTTAATGAACCATAATGGGTGTAAAAAAAAAAAGTTATTGCCATCGACAGAATGAAATTTATGCATTCATAAATACTATAATTTCATCTGATAGAATCGTTTATGCGGACACTAGAATGTGGTCGCCTTTGGAGACCGAGTCACCCGGAAAGTTGCGATAACATGACAAATAGCCACATAAACCTCACGTATTTTCCAACTCGCGAATAGCAAATAATTGCCACCGTACAGACTGGTCCCTGAATAGAATATTATTCCATGACATGGTCATTTTATTCATTTACTTATTGGTATTGGCCTCAGCCCTTATGGGTCATGGCCCATACAAAGTAGAAATGAATTTTGAAGGATGAGAAAGCACAATATCACTTTATTAATTACTTCTTGGGACGTTTCGGACAGCCATTAGTTCATGTTCAGGCAACCAGAAGAAGAAAACATTGCTAAAATCACCAAGCTGATTTTAATAACATTTTTCATTAAAGAGCAACACTTCACTCAACGCAAAATATATGCTTACTGCTCAAATGAGAAATAAATCAAAAGAGTAATTAAAATATATTCTGGCCATGAAATCATCCTATTAATTAAAACCATCTTTGTTACTTGGTTAGCACTTATCTGGGAATTAGTGATAGCTGGACGTTACAAGGTTTCATCAGTGCACTGTTCTGTTTAATATATTTAATCTGATATGTCTATTTGTTGTCAAACACTGCTGAATTAAATTTAATCTGTTCATTACATCCACAAAGTAACCATTTGAAAGATAACTATATTTATTATATGTTTAGGTAATGGATTCGAAACATTGACAAGATATGTTGTTACATTATATGCCTATTATTTTCAGTAGAAATATTTTTGAATTATTAGCAAAATTTCAAACAAATAACAGTTCGTACTTAGCCGTGAACTGGGATTTAATTGTATGCAACTGTTAGGAATTATCTTCAATAACCAAATAAACATGTCAGGTTTTCTACAAATTTATTTGCAATATTTTGTATGTCTGGTTCCGGTCATGGAGTGAGAGGTTTAATACATAATATATATAAGTACTGGACAGGAATTTTGCATCAAGAAACTGCAATATTACATTAAATACATATTACATTAAAACAATTACAAAAACAATATTAGAAAATTATCAGTAACAACAGTTCATCATGCATGAATTTAATCATTTATCGTCGAGGCTCCAAAAGCTACAATAAACAAACTATTATAAACTAAAGCATCGTAATTTATTCTATTATTTTATAGTGTTTACTTCAATAAGAAAATAAATCGTTTTCTTAGCAATTTATGTAAATGAAATAAATGAATATGAAGAAACAAATTTGTAATAATTTTTCGAAAGGGGGGGGCTCTGAAGGGGTAACTTTGAACCATAATAAAAATACTACCTTTGACAAAAAAATACTTTATTTTATTTGGTAGCGGAGTCACCGAAAGTCATATTTTAAACGAACAAAAAAAAATGGATAGGCTAATATGAAAACTATTGAAATCAACTTGGACGGCTTCTGGGCTAGAATTTGAAAATTCATAAAAATTAACCAAACAAAACGATGATGTTCATTATTTTAGTGTTAGTATTTTAATTAAATTATAATTCGATGAATACGAAACAAATAAATTTAATTATAAATTGAACAGTTTTCTTGCCCTACCATACCACACAGACAAGACTGTCTGTGTCTTAAACAATGACCTGTTTGAAAATATAGCCGCTCCCCCTTTGGGATTGGAAAAAACAGACTACTTTTCACGAAATTTAGGCTTACTATATAATATTGTGAGCCCGGCCTAAATGATAGAGAATTATCCTCTCGCAGAAGGTTAAACGCTCGGAACGGAAGCCGAGTTTTAGTGAATATTGGATAATATAATAAATGGTTTGATATTAATGAATCCGATGGAAATTAATGCTCCCGATCTAGCGGATGAACGATGAAAAGTGAATAATAGAATGATTGAGTAATCATTATTGATGGGAGATGAAGTTATTCAATTCATATTATGAATCGGGAAAATTTTATAAATTGGTAAACCATTGGTGGAGCCCAGCCACGATGAAACAATTTAGAATATAACGAGGTCAGTTAGTGTGCATATTACATTAACCATTTACAGTCGATTTCACGTTATATTATCGTTATGATGTATTGAGTAATTATTATTGAGTCAATTACCAGTCAATTATCACGCAACATACACACCACCAGAAAAAAATCTAAAGTTACAGTTTCACTCAATGTAGAAAACATTCTTATTACTTAGATGATGTGTCGTTCAAACAAAAAAAAAAAAAAAAAAAACACAAAATAAATTAAATAAGTCATAAAAACGATATTTTTCTCCCCAGGAAAACGTCATGTTGATTAAAAATAATTATTGATATTCAATCTGAACTTCTACGGGAATTATTTATAATGAGAGGTTTTTAAGGCTTTTCAGTGTAGAGTAACGTTTAATATGCTTGTCAGATCTGTCTTGTTGTTGTAAAATATTTCTACTGAACTATATTTTAAAAGTTCATTTTAAACTATTTATTTTTTAGCCGATTAAGTTGTTGTTTTTTATGACATTGCTTTGCTTACAAACAAGTATACAGATGTCATAATTGGAGTTTGCAGAACGAAATGAGTATTGTATACTCCTCAGTGATAGAATCCTACATCAATAATAAATATATGACTGTGAGAGCATGTTTTAGGTAGATTGATTTTCAGCCAATCGACACGCGTCCTCAGTGACTTAGAGGAGATTTTATGATGTCTCACTATGTATTCTTTATAATGCTTTATAATTTAAGTTTTATAATGCTAATATTATATATAATGCTTAAAGTAGAAGGGGCTTGAGCAGAACTGTATGCCTGCCTCGTGACTTCATGGGAGTCACTGATGGTTCCTGTTATTTTTAAGTAAGTAACCGCACCCCTCCTTACTTCTCTTATTCCCTACTTCCCAGAACTATCCTTTTCTTATACGTATATGTCTCAGCTTTAGTCCCAGACCCCACTCATTCCTTCCAGACTCCACCCAGTATGTAGTAATGTAACTCTTTATATTGTATATACCAGTGTTTTTATTGTACTTAATAATAAAGCTTTTCTTTCTTTTAAAAGACTCTCCTCTACAAATACTATTTAATTATATCTCAAATATATTAAAAATATAATTTTTTTATAATAGGGGCGTGGTAGAAATAAACGAAAATGGCAAGCAATGATATTGTAATAATTCTTGTTATTATTATAGTTTAATTTATTTGAGCAGAAGGATTGCAGATTGCGGCGTTACATCAAAGTAGTATTAACTTAATTTTCTACGTTTAATCAAACTAATGAAGACCGGCTGTGTGAGCTGGTGTTGGTAATCAATACTTTGTTTTAATGAGGTATGTAAGAGTCATGATGTTATGTCATGTTTAATGGCCTTCAAATATGTAAAAGTGAATCGGTAAATTTTTCGAACTTACAGGGCTGAAAAATACAAATCCAACCTCTGCTAAAACATCAGTATTTCTTGGGGAAATTTATGTTGTGATTTACCTATTTTTTTTTTTTTTTTTTTTGCCTAGAGCATTCTCGAAGGAAAGATGTGCATAAACAATATTTCACTCTGAACAACGAGGTCACAATTGTAAGGAATATAATCCCATTATCCTCTCAAGCCACAATCGGAGAAAAAAATAGTGTCGCTTCGAGGCAATGCTCTCAACCCAATTGGGCTGTCAAACCGGGTTCGATTCCTAGAAGCATTGCTACTTTTATTCTTACCATTGACAGTGACAATTCTATTTATGCTTTCTATAACCACAGTTAATACATATCTTTGAGGAGTATACGAACGATTTAATGAGTGATTCTAGTTTTTAACGTCAAAACCATTTTTTAGAATATCTGTAATTATTTCTTTCGTTACCTACTACGGGGTCCCAAAGCTGTCTACGGCCAGATTTTTCACCAGAACATTTATTTTGCATCAGTTAGTAGTATTAACTCCGATTTCGGTTAAAATGAGTTGCTTTATTACCTCCTCAAATCAAATAAATTTATTAACAATAACGTTAATACAAATGCAAACTTTCGAATAGCAAAAGTGCAGATTTTAAGGAGAGCCAAAAACAGTTACATTTTGAATTACGAATCGCCCCTTTTGTCGATTGCCTTCGTTCTAGGTCTAATCTTATCAATTATTGACTTATTTTCAAAATGCATATTTAGAATATTGATAAAATTCTCAACAAAAATAGTTGTAATGTAACGAAAAAAAATCACAATTTTTCATGTTCATAAATTTGCATTTGTACTGACGATATGTGATTTCGGTCTTGGTTGGTCAATCTATAATTATAAGGAGGAATCAACATCATTACTTCAGTCCCTATCTTTTTAAGTCCCTTTAAACGCAACACAAATTCTTCAAATTTTGCAGGGTGAACTCGTAGGGTCAGAAAGAGGACAATTTCGTATTTCCTTATGTCGGTCACACGGTTGTAACGTCCAGATTAGTAATATGTAATATGTGTTGCCGTTTAAGTGAACTGTTATTCGGAAGACTTTACGAATTGTGTAATACATCGCACTTGAGTTTTTTTAACAGTACATAAATATGGACAGTCATCGAATATCAATTTTCCTAGCATGCTTTAAAGAAAAAAATAAATAAATAAAACTGCAATGACGTTTAATAACGTTTTGATCAAGATCGCCATGGCAGGAGCACTGTTTCACTGTTGTTGCAGCTCAGGCCGACTGTATGGATCGATAAGCTTTTAACAGACTACCTTAAGTCGACTATTGTAAAAGGTGATTTGTACAGAAAAAAAGGTGTAATTTATGGTCGGGGAACAGTTGGGCAGCCCCCCCCCCAGCCCACAGGGCACTGCCATTGCTCGACCGCAGATTAATTGACGCTGTGGAAAACGTTGAGTAATTTCCCCCACTTCGGCTCCGCTAATTCCGCTTCAGTTAAAGAACTTTTAGGCCGTTTTCAATTCTGCAGGTCTCTCTCTCTCTCTCCGCTCCGCCGCCGTCTTTGCTTAATAGCTTTTTCATTAGTTTTACCGTTGTCCTCCCACAGCCACGGCCCTTCAGTTGTCTTGCAATATGTCTGTCTTTCAAACAGTTAATTTTAACTTGTTATTCAAGGAGATGAAAACACTTTATGAGCAGAAAGCATTCGTCTTCTAGATTTGTGCCTTAATAGCGCGGAAGTTCACTACCATAAATACAAAAACATATTTAGAAACTGTAAATAATTTAATAACGTAGATCTGGGAAAGCAGACCAAATGGTGGACATTACGGCCCTTTGCCAACCAACAACAAGCCTCTGACGTGCACCCGTCACTGCTATCCAACTGAATGAGCTTGCACTTCATGCCTAGAGAGACTCTAGGCTCAGCCTTCAGTGGACTCTCACCACTGCACCGCAACATCCACCTCTACCGAGGCTTTCCACACTCCTTAATTCCCTCACTCCAAAAAAAAAAACTTTACAAATACCTAAACCATACAAAATTATTTGGCTTTTGGTCCAACGGAATTCTAGCCGAATTGGCCAATCTTGGGAGTACATGATATCATTTCTTACAGATCGAAGAATGAATTCAACGAACTCAATGAAGATAATAATATGTCTTAAAATATCTTGCCCGTGACCAAGACAATGCGACATACTTATATTTAAATGCTTCGGCAAAGTTGTAGCTGAGTTAGATCTTTCTGGTAACTTCATGACCCCGCGCTCATCAGCAAAAAACTGAGGTCATCGTTATTCGATTCAGTTATGGCTTTCATTTTGTCATCATCAACTTCAGAAGATCGACCAGAACGTTGGTCATCTTACAGTGAAAAATCTCCAAAACGAATTTTTCCAAACAAATTCCGGCACATGCGTTCTGTTAAACGATCAACACCATACACTTCACAAATCTCTTTGTGAGCCTCAGCCGCTTTCTTGCTTTTATAAAAATAAAAAAGTAAAATGTGTCGAAAATGCTTATTTTTGCACTCCATGTTAAAACTGATCGTAAACTGACAGTTGTAAAAAAATTACACCGAATTTCTTTTTATAGCAACTTAAAGGTATCGACTACAAAATCTCAAAAGAAAAAAATTCTAACATTGACAAAAGCATAACGAAACAAACATGACGCTATCAACTCATGCAAACCGAAATCACTTTCTTGCCAACCCATTATATTTGTGTGTATCTGTGTATTTTCTAATAATAGTGTTCTTGAGTCAGTTCATTTTACATATTAGAGCCTTTTGGTATAAAATATTATACATTAGAATGAAGAGAACAGTTGTTGGGGGATCGGCTTAGGCAGTATAGTTTCATCTAGTTTATTAATGGGCATCGTTTTGACGTACGTGAATGTTTGCATCATGCCCTGACCCTGATGATTGGTAATAGTTAATAACAGAAAATGGATGCAACAGGATACAAACAAAATTAGTTAGTTAAATTCCATAAATAAACTCCATAAACACCTGATTACTTTCATTAACTCATGCCGATATCCCGACGAACTTATTAAATTATTAGCTAACAAAGAACTCATAGAAAAACCCAGCGTATTTCGCAACACCTATAACTTAGAAGAATCTCGTTTGTATTCGTTGGGACCGTCTGAATTGTTATATAAGGCAGCTAGACAATTGAAATAAAACTACGCGAATATCGAAGCGTAATAAAGTTATTCAACTTTCTGCTGTGATCCAGAATTATCATAATGGGACAAAAAGGTAATGCGAGAGATGGGCCATTGCAGGATGACACAGAAATGTGGGATGAGAACAATAGAAAAAGGCCAGTCTCTACGCAGCGCATCTAGAGTCGGTGTGTCCGTACGAAGAGAACCAGAGATAAAAGGAATCCTAGAGATGTTTTTTTTTTTTTTTACGCAAATAAAAGAATACTTTAAATGGAATATATAATTTGCAGTAGCTCAAGGAAATGACCCTGTGTACTTATACTCGCTTTTACAGCGGGCCATAATCAAACTTTAACAGTCGACTTGAGAGTATTATTTCAGAAAGTTACGGGAATCTTTAAAGTTGGAAAAAGAAAGTTAAAAGTTGTATCCTTCAAGTTAGAAGTAAAAGGTCTCCCACGAGGATCCTTCCCTTGGAAGACCCGACTCAGCCGAATATGACGATCAGCCCCAGGGGGTGTGGAGTTGGCCCTTTACATGGCCCCGCAGGACACCTAAATAAAGTTTAGGGCACATCAGCAGTTTTCATTCCATCACATGGTCGATTTAATGGCCGAAAACTGTTCCGTGCCTTGTAGCTGTGCGGTCATTGCATAAGTGCATGGTTTTGTGACATCGGAATCAGGAAAAAAAATGTACGATGGTGCATAACATTATTGTACTAAGAGCATCGCATATATGTTGGTAGGTTTCAATAGTGTTGTGGTTGACAAGAAATAAATTATTTCAAATCTCTAGCATGACATCGAGTTTTTCATTTTATTGAAGCTTTGTAAACAATAATTAAGTGGATTCCAAAAGTAGTTGGATTTGGGCCGAACTTTATTGATGATCTCTCATCCTAAAGACATGCTTTTTTCCATTTATTTACCAACTTTTAAGTAAGATATCCTCAATTATAATATGTACTATCATTTTTCACCATTCACCGCTTTATGAACTCAGTTCTAAGAAGGGTTGATAGTGAATCCGATTAACAAAACCCCAATTTAACGTTGAGATGTAACAACGCTTTATGGGGTATTGTGCCTTCATTTTTTAACAAGTTAATTTATTTATATTTATTTTGTAAACAAAGTTATTTAATTTTTACTTTTATTTCCATTTTGAAATTGAGTAGGTTTTTATTTTACTTCTATATTTATAGGTTCTGGGAATGTTAATCCTTTTAACTAGAGTTGAGCTAAGGTACTTAGCAGATCTGGACCACGGGATAAGGGCCTTATCGATCAGGCTAATAATGCCTATTAGACGGCGCCTTTAGGTAATCATTATTAATTCAGTTTTATGGGTAATTTTAAATATATTGGTTATATCATGATCTAATAATGAATTTAGTGCCTTTTTAAATTATCAATGCCTTTTCTTATTTAAGCTTTGGATCTTACAAACAATATTACGCTGAGAGTAACAGCTTCTGTTATTATTAACAAAACCCTTTTCAATGTCACCGTATTCGCCATTCAATCTAAAATGATATTTATTTATTTACATGGAAGCATTGAAAGGATAAGTGATCTCATGGTACAACTCCTCGCCAGCTTAGAAATGTTATTAACTATCAGGTCATTAGTAATTTTATGAGTGTCATTTCATTTTGTAATCGAGTAGGTTTTATTTATTTTATTTCAAAATTCTTCAGTCTTCTGTGAATGTTAATCCTTTGATTAATTTATCAGATTAATTATGTCTATTTAGACTTCGTCTTTAGGTAATCATTATTAAGTTAGTTTTATGGTTTATTTTAAATATATTGGTTAATCGTGATCTATTAATTTATTAGATGGGGTATAAACTGCAACAATCACGGTCAATCCGGGCCACAGCTGCGGTATGGTCGCTAGATCTATGATTGGGTTTAAGGTGTGAGGAACATAGGAGGTATGGTCGCTAGATCTATGATTGGTTGTAAGGTGTGAGGAACGTAGGAGGTATGGTCGCTAGATCTATGATTGGTTGTAAGGTGTGAGGAACATAGGAGGTATGGTCGCTAGATCTATGATTGGTTGTAAGGTGTGAGGAACGTAGGAGGTATGGTCGCTAGATCTATGATTGGTTGTAAGGTGTGAGGAACGTAGGAGGTATGGTCGCTAGATCTATGATTGGTTGTAAGGTGTGAGGAACGTAGGAGGTATGGTCGCTAGATCTATGATTGGTTGTAAGGTGTGAGGAACGTAGGAGGTATGGTCGCTAGATCTATGATTGGTTGTAAGGTGTGAGGAACGTAGGAGGTATGGTCGCTAGATCTATGATTGGTTGTAAGGTGTGAGGAACGTAGGAGGTATGGTCGCTAGATCTATGATTGGTTGTAAGGTGTGAGGAACGTAGGAGGTATGGTCGCTAGATCTATGATTGGTTGTAAGGTGTGAGGAACGTAGGAGGTATGGTCGCTAGATCTATGATTGGTTGTAAGGTGTGAGGAACGTAGGAGGTATGGTCGCTAGATCTATGATTGGTTGTAAGGTGTGAGGAACGTAGGAGGTATGGTCGCTAGATCTATGATTGGTTGTAAGGTGTGAGGAACATAGGAGGTATGGTCGCTAGATCTATGATTGGTTGTAAGGTGTGAGGAACATAGGAGGTATGGTCGCTAGATCTATGATTGGTTGTAAGGTGTGAGGAACATAGGAGGTATGGTCGCTAGATCTATGATTGGTTGTAAGGTGTGAGGAACATAGGAGGTATGGTCGCTAGATCTATGATTGGTTGTAAGGTGTGAGGAGCATAGGAGGTATGGTCGCTAGATCTATGATTGGTTGTAAGGTGTGAGGAACTTAGGAGGTATGGTCGCTAGATCTATGATTGGTTGTAAGGTGTGAGGAACATAGGAGGTATGGTCGCTAGATCTATGATTGGTTGTAAGGTGTGAGGAACATAGGAGGTATGGTCGCTAGATCTATGATTGGTTGTAAGGTGTGAGGAACGTAGGAGGTATGGTCGCTAGATCTATGATTGGTTGTAAGGTGTGAGGAACGTAGGAGGTATGGTCGCTAGATCTATGATTGGTTGTAAGGTGTGAGGAACATAGGAGGTATGGTCGCTAGATCTATGATTGGTTGTAAGGTGTGAGGAACATAGGAGGTATGGTCGCTAGATCTATGATTGGTTGTAAGGTGTGAGGAACATAGGAGGTATGGTCGCTAGATCTATGATTGGTTGTAAGGTGTGAGGAACTTAGGAGGTATGGTCGCTAGATCTATGATTGGTTGTAAGGTGTGAGGAACGTAGGAGGTATGGTCGCTAGATCTATGATTGGTTGTAAGGTGTGAGGAACGTAGGAGGTATGGTCGCTAGATCTATGATTGGTTGTAAGGTGTGAGGAACGTAGGAGGTATGGTCGCTAGATCTATGATTGGTTGTAAGGTGTGAGGAACGTAGGAGGTATGGTCGCTAGATCTATGATTGGTTGTAAGGTGTGAGGAACGTAGGAGGTATGGTCGCTAGATCTATGATTGGTTGTAAGGTGTGAGGAACGTAGGAGGTATGGTCGCTAGATCTATGATTGGTTGTAAGGTGTGAGGAACATAGGAGGTATGGTCGCTAGATCTATGATTGGTTGTAAGGTGTGAGGAACGTAGGAGGTATGGTCGCTAGATCTATGATTGGTTGTAAGGTGTGAGGAACATAGGAGGTATGGTCGCTAGATCTATGATTGGTTGTAAGGTGTGAGGAACGTAGGAGGTATGGTCGCTAGATCTATGATTGGTTGTAAGGTGTGAGGAACGTAGGAGGTATGGTCGCTAGATCTATGATTGGTTGTAAGGTGTGAGGAACATAGGAGGTATGGTCGCTAGATCTATGATTGGTTGTAAGGTGTGAGGAACATAGGAGGTATGGTCGCTAGATCTATGATTGGTTGTAAGGTGTGAGGAACTTAGGAGGTATGGTCGCTAGATCTATGATTGGTTGTAAGGTGTGAGGAACGTAGGAGGTATGGTCGCTAGATCTATGATTGGTTGTAAGGTGTGAGGAACGTAGGAGGTATGGTCGCTAGATCTATGATTGGTTGTAAGGTGTGAGGAACGTAGGAGGTATGGTCGCTAGATCTATGATTGGTTGTAAGGTGTGAGGAACGTAGGAGGTATGGTCGCTAGATCTATGATTGGTTGTAAGGTGTGAGGAACGTAGGAGGTATGGTCGCTAGATCTATGATTGGTTGTAAGGTGTGAGGAACGTAGGAGGTATGGTCGCTAGATCTATGATTGGTTGTAAGGTGTGAGGAACGTAGGAGGTATGGTCGCTAGATCTATGATTGGTTGTAAGGTGTGAGGAACGTAGGAGGTATGGTCGCTAGATCTATGATTGGTTGTAAGGTGTGAGGAACGTAGGAGGTATGGTCGCTAGATCTATGATTGGTTGTAAGGTGTGAGGAACGTAGGAGGTATGGTCGCTAGATCTATGATTGGTTGTAAGGTGTGAGGAACGTAGGAGGTATGGTCGCTAGATCTATGATTGGTTGTAAGGTGTGAGGAACGTAGGAGGTATGGTCGCTAGATCTATGATTGGTTGTAAGGTGTGAGGAACGTAGGAGGTATGGTCGCTAGATCTATGATTGGTTGTAAGGTGTGAGGAACGTAGGAGGTATGGTCGCTAGATCTATGATTGGTTGTAAGGTGTGAGGAACGTAGGAGGTATGGTCGCTAGATCTATGATTGGTTGTAAGGTGTGAGGAACGTAGGAGGTATGGTCGCTAGATCTATGATTGGTTGTAAGGTGTGAGGAACGTAGGAGGTATGGTCGCTAGATCTATGATTGGTTGTAAGGTGTGAGGAACGTAGGAGGTATGGTCGCTAGATCTATGATTGGTTGTAAGGTGTGAGGAACGTAGGAGGTATGGTCGCTAGATCTATGATTGGTTGTAAGGTGTGAGGAACATAGGAGGTATGGTCGCTAGATCTATGATTGGTTGTAAGGTGTGAGGAACGTAGGAGGTATGGTCGCTAGATCTATGATTGGTTGTAAGGTGTGAGGAACGTAGGAGGTATGGTCGCTAGATCTATGATTGGTTGTAAGGTGTGAGGAACGTAGGAGGTATGGTCGCTAGATCTATGATTGGTTGTAAGGTGTGAGGAACATAGGAGGTATGGTCGCTAGATCTATGATTGGTTGTAAGGTGTGAGGAACATAGGAGGTATGGTCGCTAGATCTATGATTGGTTGTAAGGTGTGAGGAACATAGGAGGTATGGTCGCTAGATCTATGATTGGTTGTAAGGTGTGAGGAACATAGGAGGTATGGTCGCTAGATCTATGATTGGTTGTAAGGTGTGAGGAACATAGGAGGTATGGTCGCTAGATCTATGATTGGTTGTAAGGTGTGAGGAACATAGGAGGTATGGTCGCTAGATCTATGATTGGTTGTAAGGTGTGAGGAACATAGGAGGTATGGTCGCTAGATCTATGATTGGTTGTAAGGTGTGAGGAACATAGGAGGTATGGTCGCTAGATCTATGATTGGTTGTAAGGTGTGAGGAACATAGGAGGTATGGTCGCTAGATCTATGATTGGTTGTAAGGTGTGAGGAACATAGGAGGTATGGTCGCTAGATCTATGATTGGTTGTAAGGTGTGAGGAACATAGGAGGTATGGTCGCTAGATCTATGATTGGTTGTAAGGTGTGAGGAACATAGGAGGTATGGTCGCTAGATCTATGATTGGTTGTAAGGTGTGAGGAACATAGGAGGTATGGTCGCTAGATCTATGATTGGTTGTAAGGTGTGAGGAACTTAGGAGGTATGGTCGCTAGATCTATGATTGGTTGTAAGGTGTGAGGAACGTAGGAGGTATGGTCGCTAGATCTATGATTGGTTGTAAGGTGTGAGGAACGTAGGAGGTATGGTCGCTAGATCTATGATTGGTTGTAAGGTGTGAGGAACGTAGGAGGTATGGTCGCTAGATCTATGATTGGTTGTAAGGTGTGAGGAACGTAGGAGGTATGGTCGCTAGATCTATGATTGGTTGTAAGGTGTGAGGAACATAGGAGGTATGGTCGCTAGATCTATGATTGGTTGTAAGGTGTGAGGAACATAGGAGGTATGGTCGCTAGATCTATGATTGGTTGTAAGGTGCGAGGAACATAGGAGGTATGGTCGCTAGATCTATGATTGGTTGTAAGGTGTGAGAAACATAGGAGTTAGCCAATATCATGACACCTTCCCGTTTATCGTTTCGCTTTGATCTTTCCTTTATACGAAACGTAAGCTGACACGGAAAAAAATAATTGTCGTATGGTAATTTTTTTTTTTTTTTTTTTTTTTTTTTTTGTCGTAATGTTAATTGTAAATAATTGTCGTATGTTAAAGGTGGGCCCTCAAAGGCGGAGATAATTGGTGTTGATTGAAATGCAAGAACTATTAAAGCTCTGCGTCATTTCTCTCAATGGTCTGTGGCTCCCGCACTTTTACATTCGTTATCACGTCATATAAATATGAATAAAGGTTAGTTTAACAACAACTTTATTATGACAAAAATACAATCTGCCTCATTGGGTAATAAGTAATTGTGATGAATGATCTTATTCGTCCATATTTACAATTTTCATTCACTTGCTCATTCATACAGTATTTACAAACAGCCCAGAGATTTTTGATTGAAAAGATTGGATGCACTTCATGTTCGACTTTTTTGCTGTCCCCCATTGGCTTAAGTATCACTTTGTACATTTGTAATTTATTTCCTATTAAGAGATGGGATGTCCTTCGAAGTAGTCTGTACAGTGTCCAAAGCGTCTGTTAAGTTCTTGCCTTTTTAGCCTCGTGTGCGGGTTCCATGTCAGTGTTTTGTCGAGATGGAAGCCTAAATACCGTACTGTCTACAGAAAGAGGAATGGAATTTTAAAAAACTAGAGGACAGGACTTGCAGCAGAGGGTAAAGGTTATGTGGAAAATTTTGCTTCATTGACCTTGTTGATTCGCCATTGGTTGTACCAATATTTGATCTCATCAAGGTATTTTTGAAGGTTTTGGGATGCTATATCAGGGTCTGAATGGGATGACAAGATTGCAGCGTCATCTGCAATTGTTGCCAAGAAGGTATTGGGGATAGAGGGGACATCAGTGGTGTATAGATTATAGAGGATGGGACCCAGGACGCTGCCCTGTGGAACCCTTGCTTTTACGGGGTAGTAGTTAGAATATTCTAAACCGCAGTGGACTACAAATAAAGGAGCTTGAATATATAAGTAATTTAAAGGGATAATAAATAAGAAATAGTAGCGATACATAAAAATATTGCACGTGCCATATAATAAGCGAACATAGGCTGAACTTTTTATACATAAGACAAAGATATATAAGCAGTTAGCAGTCAGTGTGCTTGTTGTACATGCTACTAGAAAGTTTAAACCTAAAAGCAGCCTGGTGTGACATTGAAAAGTTAGTAATTCAGACAGGGAATAGTGTTTGGTTTACAATTAAAGAGCGGTTTATGCAGCACATTAACCATACTAAGGCTAGCAAATAGTTCTATTTGATGATACTCTGTTATTATATACCAACTACTATTAACATTTAGGACGATTTGCTATAAGTAGATTTATCGAGTATTAATAACATACCCTCAATTAAAATAAATAATTTTTTTTGTTTTAATCTAATACAATTTTACTAATGTTATTTCTTTAAAGATTATTTGAAGGGTCTCTAAAGTGAGAGGTTTTGAGTAAAAACAATTTTGAGCTGAATTTCGGTAAATCCGCAAATTCTTGAGTTAAGTTACTGGAAGTTTTGCAAGTAGCTGGTTTAAAGAAGGATTTTTTTAACTTTTTTCAGTTGTAATTCAACATTCCTTGTATATTCTGGGCAAAATGTAAAGTATATGTAATATTATAGGGGTGATCTGAGAAATGCGCATTTGAATATTTCGGGGTTCCCGACAGTCAGACGGGCCATCTTACTAAACTACTGATAAACTTAGCAGTGAGTTATACATTGGTATATGTTCCTTTCACATTGGACAGCCACATTGCAGCAAAATTTGAAATTATTGATTGGAAATAATACTAGCTTTTATTTTCTAAAATAACTACTGAAAGTCAAAGGTTCGCTTGGGCGTTATCTGTTGTTTTTTTTATCACAGGGAATAATTTATGAAATTCTAAGCCCTGCTCTGGGAGATCTGTTGGGATTTCTTCAGCAGGAAACTTCAGAATTTTGTAGTATTTTAATTATTTTTAGTGTAAATATCAAGATAGTTCCGCGATGTTAGTTGGGATTTTATTGTTCCAAAATCTTGACTTGTGTACATAAAAGTTAGGGATAAACCACCGTAAATGGAGAGAACTTAAATCGTTTTTTCGTTTTATAGCTCCGTTCATTGATAGAAATTCCATTTCTGAAGATCAGGTGTTTTCCTTATTTTCTTACTGCTCCCCTCCCCAAGAGGGTCCCATCTTTTCATCTGTTTCAATTCCTTTAATTATGTAACCACAATATAAGCAAACTGATATTGAATTGGCTTATCTGACAAAGGAAAAATCTGCACTAATGGGGGAGTTCCTACATCCAGCTAGAGGAAAACAGATATTCACATCATATTTACATTGGTCCAATATAATTAATTAACTAACAATACGATAACTTTGTTTTATAATTTTTTCCATCTAGATATATTTATTGGCACTTTCTCTCACTTTTTTATCCTTAGAGAAGAATTTGTCATGCATCATTAAATCTGCCAAATAGTTTTTATTAAAAAATTTTAAACAAATATTCAACTCCTATCCTCATTCATTTATTTTTTTTTTTAATAGTTAATTATTGTTATAACCTTCATGTACCCTAAGACTAAAGGGCTTCAAAGCCTCCGGGCTCTCCAGTGAGAAACGTTATTATCAGATCTCTTTTTTCAATCGCTTTAATTGTCTTATTACCTTCATAAATAGCTCTCAAGCGAATTATTATCAGGGTAAAAATTAATTTAAAGATCCGGAACTACACTTCATGGACGTCCTAAATCTTGTTCCTTTAATAAAAAAATATTTTACCAAGCCAAATGAAAAAAAAAACTCCTTATAAATCTTTAAAACAATTGCTTGAGGAAACGATCATGAAGATAAAGAGGTTCTATTTCTAAAATAAACGAGCAATACGAGTTCCAAGAAGACACCCTCGTTATGAGCGTAATTAAGGCTTATTTATGCCAATTGCCCATCTATTAAAACATTTTTTTTTTGTTTAATAACTCGAGTTTCTGTCTTAAACTAGTCTAATCGATTTTCAGTTCTGCGCCCTGCCACTGGGTTTTCGACAAGCAAGAACACAAAAAATTCTGTTATTTACGTTCTTGGTCCCAAAAAAATGTATTACTGGATGTTTGTACGTACTTTTTCGATCGACATATTATTAATAAAGTACATAATTTATGATAAAAATATATTTCATCATACAACTCAAAGAACCAAAATTATAGATATGGTTCAATTTTTCGTTTCACACCAATGAATATCAAATGAACAACTCAAGCCTAATGAGCCTGGAAAGGAATAAAAAAAGTTTCGTTATTAGCCATTATAGATAATTATAGTTAATTATTGTTATAACCTTCATGTACCCTAAGACTAAAGGGCTTCAAAGCCTCCGGGCTAAATAATATAAAATTGCCTAAACATCCATAAGTTTCAATTATAGAAACTCAAATCCTGGATGTGCGATAATCTGAGTTAAAAGAGTTACAAGAAATAAAAAATTGGAGCGTACCAGTTTTTTTGCTGGTCAAATCGATATTTTTTTTGTTTACTTGTTTAAACTTTTGATTTCACGGATGGTAGAAAACTAGATCGTTCCGACCAAACATGGATTAATCGCATCTCTGATGCAGTTACTGAAATATCGCCAGCACAATTAACAGTTCAGAATGTTCATGATCCGATTTGCTTGTTAAGTTATATTCTAATTTTTTAATTTTTTTGATTCTGGAAAATATTTAAGCCAGCCATTACTATTCAATTTAAAGAAATCTAAAAATCTATATTTGAATAAGTTATTTCTCTTAAACGATTCTAATAAGAGATTGAAAAAAAAAAAAAAAATAGTAAAAAAAGACCGGAATAAAATTACTTCATTGTTTTCGCTTGAGTCAGACTTGCCCTGACGATGCAGTTTACCCTCATTTTATTCTTACGAGGCACTTTTTCAACCCCTATTGATCGTCGACGTTTGATTAGTGAATACCCCTTCTCTGACCTATATCTGCCAACACTGTAATGTCAAGCCTGATTTTTTTTTTTTTAGTATATTGCTGGAAATGGATCACAAAATCATTGTTTATCTCATTCTCAGCGCTCTCACTAACAACAAAATATTCTGGATTAAGGCTCCCTTGCACGGAGAGAAATTAGAGACAATTTTCGTTTGGTATTAGACTGTAACCAAATTTGTTTGCAAAATTGAGCAACCTCCCAATAAACTTTAGCATTTAGGGTGGCACATGTGCTAAATGTTATAAATTTTGTTGATTTCCGTTATATTTAGCATGTCTTTATCTTTTATGTACTTTCTTTCCGAATGAGATTTTATTTATTATTACTTTATGTCAATTATGTTTGTTCATGTTCTCTTTCATTTTAGTAATAAGTAGCATATATAGTCTAAGATATCTATATTTATTTTCCTTTTTAATTGCTGTAAATATTTTTACATATGCTTATAGAAGCATGGATATATATACAATCCTTACTTGTCTGTTTCTTGTAATGTCTCCCTCAGCTTATATTTCCTTTACATGATTCAACTAAGGTATATGCTTTTATTTATTTATTTTATCATTAATATTCCAAATATAGCCAGGCCTCAACAACCTGAATAACTAGAATAAAGAATGTTCTGCCTTTACCTTTTCTTATAAGATTATCCAACATCGAGAACCAGCCTAGTTTAAAAATCTACTCTCTTTAGAAAGTCAGGTCAGCAAAGAAGTCGAACATTAAGCGTATTACGTCAGCAACAAAATCCTTCATAGCTGAGAAGCAGCCTCATCCCTTCCAAGTTCATGAAATTCTATAGTAACCTATCCAACCACCCTAATCATCTAGCACAGTCATTGTACTGCACCACTCATCCCTATAATCCTCTTCGGAGGGCTATGGCAGCCGTGGTCTCGTGATCAGTGGAAGTCCTGGCCAGTTTCTGCAATCAAAGTCCTGAGCGTCTGTGGCTTTCGCGCTCTTGGTCAGCCTCCGCTGGCTCTTATCCAGTGTCACGGCTAACTGAGGAGCCTGAAGTCTCCGCTTCCTCTTTCGCATGCAAAGAAGGTCCTTGGGCTGTTTGTAAATATGGTACGAATGAGAAGATTTATAATAATTACTTAATGCCCAATAAGGCAGATTGTAATTTCATCGCAGTAAAGAAGTTTGAACTTTAGAAGGTCGAGTTTTTTTCTGAAATGATGCAAAGTTACAAAGCAGCCTACGGTGATGTAAGTATTTCGTTAAGCTATGAAGGAAAAAGGTATGGAAATGAAGTAAGCCCAGGTACAGAGAGGCCTTCGTGTTGCCGCAGACCCGGCTACAATATAGGGCAGCCGACCATTTACTACTCTACTAAGCTCGAGTCCGCTTAGCTTTAATTATCTTTTGTAGCCAGGCCAGAGCTCTCTCGACCAGCCGGCTTTATATGATTGATGGTGTTTAGCGCATCGGTCCGTTTGCCCACAACCTCATTTGTACTCCTCTGTTAATAACGTTCTCCTCTATGCAAACCCAAATGGGCGGGAGAACATTTACCAATTGTTTATTAGGTAAATCTGCTTACAGCCGTCAGTGAGCATCTTGTTATATTTTTTACTGGTCAAGGAGAGGGGTGTTTCTTTGGGATAAGTAAAATTGTATTCCATTCCAGATCATACTACGCAGATGAATGTATGTTAACAATTCCGGTTAAAATAAAATAACGACGAGAATTAAAAACTTTTAGATTTCTCAAATCATGGCTGACAAGTGAGAAAGTGAATATAAACTTGAAGACGGACTCTATAAAATCTTATTGCGTTGAAATGTTGACGCTGGTGAAGCGAAACTAGTATTATATATATAAAGTTAAACGTTGGCAGTTAAGCTTAAAGAAAGAACAGGAAAGAGGGAAATGAACTACACTCTCGAACTTCTGTAAAGAGACTGCTTTGATTGTCTTAAGTAATCCGACCTACATAGGATCATGGGTTGTTTACCTCCCATGATCGTATTAGTTTACAACATAAACTTGCCTCTGGCTTTAACTTATATACATACATACATAAGTTAACCAGTGTTAGAAGGATTAACAGATTATTATTGCAAGCAACAACTAAGAGTGCGGCTAATCCTCACTCATAATGTATATATAGGAGAGGAATAGAAATAAAGAGTTAAGTTCTAGTCTGCTTTCTTATTACACCTAGCCAACCTCTTTTTAGTGTAAGCGTTAGCCGTAAGTTAAGTTATATATATATATACAGAGAGAGAGAGATATATATGTATATAACATTAATTTAAACATTTTTACAAACAAATGAACAATAGCATGAACAAATTTACAGATTTATCGCTCCTTTTCCTGCATAGCATAACATGAATTTGAACGAGGGTAGAACCACAAAAACATTTTTTTCGTTACAGTTATAATTACAAAAACAATAGACTGGACCAGGTAATGGGTCTCACCTTCGGTTTACAAATTTGGGAAAACTTACATACTAAAACTTAAAAACTAAAAATAGTTTAAGAACATTGTTAGCTATAAGGAAATGGAACAGAGGCCAGAGAAGGAGAGTTAAGTGTGACAATGCTGAATTGCATCCCCGGTTAAGAAAACGTGATAAGAATTTATTAACCTGCGAACAGCGTCAGCGTTGTGGTGACTGTTGAACGTTAGCTCGAAGCGTTTGGGCTGATTCTGTTCATCTCCTTGAGTGGTAAACTTACTGGTCTCTGGCTCCTTAATAAAGTTTTATATTAATGTTAAATTGGTACCACTAGCAATAACTGGTTGGTATAATTAATAATAAATTAGTTTGAAGGTTTAAGTGTGTAATTTATTCAGCCATATTTCCACAGGTGATGCGTAGTAAGGAATGATTGTGTGTGTGCGCGTGCGCGTGTGTGTGTGTATAGGAGTGAGGTAAATTTGACTTAAGAACGTGCGAGGGCTTGGAATCTAATGAGCAAGTGAGAGTGCTGGCTCACTAGTAGTTCAACATTCAACAAACCGAAGACATCATTAGTATGACATTAGCTAAATAAGATCTTAGAGCTCTCTAACTTAAACATTAAACTGCAGTATTGTATTACATAACGCCAATGAAAAGTTGCTTACATCTCAATATCACTCCGCATACAATATTTCTTCATATAAAATACTAATAAATAATTCTATAATAAAACAAATGTATGGCTTATCGTTATTCTTTCATCACCTCCCGGCATATGACATATGAATCATTGATTTCATCTACGTTGACTTCTTGAAAATGAGTCATTAACATTAACATTATATTAATTAATATGTGTTATAACGCTACATCAAATAGCCACTCCCAGAACTAAGAACCCGGTACTATTTGTCTAACGGAATTGTTTCATTAATTTGATTATTTATATTTGAGGCTCGTACTTACCTCATCGAAATGGTTAACGGATCAAAGGAACGTTTAACTAGACAAATTAATTATATGTATGAGCGTTACGCTATATGAAGATGTATGCAAAGATACATATCAATACAGTATATATTATGTATTGTGTGTGTGTATGCAAGGTAATATGTTACTGGCTGAGTGCTGACAGGATAAACTAAATCCCAAATGAAAGGGACTGAATTGCTGAGTCGTCATGAGTACAAGAGGGAGCAGCCGAATATGCACATTATTGTTTGTCGATAAGATCGGACTGAGGAAACAATCCATCAAAGATGCATTTGTCCATGGCTGGGGCACGGCTGAAAAATCGTTTCTCTCTAAAGCCATCCTTTCTTGGTTGGGTTTTTGTGGGGTTTTCCTGTCCACATATCCGGACGGGTTCAGGAAAGTCTACATTAGTCTTCGTGCCCTCTCCCGGGTCTCAAGGGGATATGATTGGTTGTCAGTCATCTAAGCAAAAGCCCGATCACATGTATACAAAAATCATCATGTTTGCATTTTCACAGATGAAGCATTTTAAGTTAGGGAGATGCTCACGGATGGTAGTGCCATTACAAAGTAAGTGACCCCAACTGATTTCATGACATGGATTCATAATGGTCAATTATCCACAACCAATCAACCAATTATCCACAGTCAATTACAGATCATGAATACATGACAAGAAAACTGATGTAGGTGTATCAACAAGGGATCACTGGAATCGGCTAAAACATGGCTCACACATGAACATAGTTGTAACGAACGTTTTTTAATGATTTTTTTATTTTACTATCCAAAAACGGTTCATAATTAGAACGAAACGCGTTCTTCACACTTCAATATAAATAACTCAAAATGGCTAGAGATTGCAAAGTAATTTAATTTTTTTAATTACCTACAAATATGTTTTTGCCCCTTTCAATGGATACTAAAACCAGTAACATTAGTCGTGTCCGTCTACTCCCCGCTGCATTACACCATTTCTCCTAAATTTGCATTAAAAAATTTCTCCTCTTTACTTAAAACTAATTTTCTCCACTAGAAATCAACACTCAGTTGAATAATGTTCAAACACTCCCCATCCGACCTAGTTGCACTAGCCGACGCAGTCTGTTGATCTCGAGGAAACTCGGAGAAGTGTCCCTCCCTGAAATGTACTTGAAAGGCAGATCAAAGGCTGGCTTTTAATTGCGTTACCTATTAAAGGGCAGGCCTGACCAAGGGCTGCTAATTCGGTTTGCAAACTCGCTGTAAGGGCGAGGAGGTGCCGGCTCCATCGTCCTATGCATACTGATTGGGATCTTACAACGGCTCATCGGGTCCCCAATCAGCATGCATCACAATTTATATGATGAGTAATGAACAATGAAATGAGGCCATTGATTAGCGAGAAATCCCCCATTGTCGTCTTCTACATTAGACACCATAGAAAAAAAAAAATCTTATAAAGAGCGGAAACCGAAGAGTCTCAAAAAGGTAGATTTTTGCAATTTAGGTTTTCTTTACCTGCATATTTTTTGATGAGCACTTCGGTTTTGAAATAGCCTTTCGGGAAGTTATCAGATGTGTGAGTCCCCAAGGCGAGGAGACGCCCACCACGGGCTAGGGTCGCTAGCCGCCGTCCGGCGAGCGCCAAGAAAGAGATAAACGAGTGGACCTGTGGTCTTTCACCCTTGCTGGGGGCCTAGTCGGCGGGCAGCTTAATTCTTCTTGATCTGAATCCATAAGATCTTAGAAGGTGTGCCCCGACAAAGCACTATGTTCAGGAGAAGAGGAACAGGGTAGGTTTGAAGTAGGTACGTCTTGGAATGACCACGAATTCACACTCGGTATCTAAGGGTAGGCGAAATCCGTCCGGATCCCAAAGGAGAGTTTGAACCAGAGAGAGGCAGACTGGATTACCGTGGGAGAATCTACTAGGCAAAGTTTGTAGGGCAGAGCAACCGTCGTCCGCGAGGGAGAGGTTCCCACTAGGGAAGTGTGGGGTCTGACAACTCATCCTTGCGTTAGTCTCATACAGAGCTCCTAGTATATAACACACAATACTTGCACGTGCATGCACCTGGTTATTAGACGACCATATTTACCCGTGCATATATGAATAACCCTCTTCCATTGTCTCATTCATTCACAGCGTTACTCTGGTAGACTTCATTTCATGAATTAGAAGACTTTTATTTGTCTTTTTGTCTAGACATAATTGGCTTGCCTTGCCTCACCTTCCCTAAGCAATCGGATTCTGGCAATCGGGAGCTGAGCCTTTACCCAATTCACAAGATTTATCTCCAGAGATCAACTAAGTAGTCAAATACCGTCTTATCTTTCTTTATCCAAAAAGTTTTATGTCTCAAATATTTGCATTCTTTCCAATTTCATTGTCAGTACCGCACTTTCACTTTCATAGGACTCAATTGCTATTATGATTGAAACATATCACTTACCCGTTAGACCGATCCATAAATTATACCATATACGGATTTAGGTCGACTGGATTATCACATGCTATCAAATTGAATGAGCTTGCACTACATCATTCCCAGAGAGACTCTAGGCTCAGCCTTCAGTGGACTCTCACCACTGCACCGCAACATTTCCACCTCTACCGAGGCTTCCCACACTCCTTAATTCCCTCACTCCACCTTCTACTATGTACTTTACTAGGTACTCCTAGTAAAAGGGCACGCTTACCCCAAATAAATTCCTTTATTTTTCCCTTATCCATAATCTTAAAAATTTGAGAGCTAAGAGGAAAAAAAAAAAAATGTGTGTACATCACAATCGCAATATATACACCCACAGGTGTTTCTTTCTCTCTTCGGGCTTTTGCAATTTCGCATATGTTTGTTGTTGGATTTTCAGTCATACAAAAATATAACTCGATGCCCAAAATGGTGTTGTTTGTTATATTTATTTATGAGAACTGCTGGAAGTAATTATGTGATTTAACTTTCAAAAGAAAGGTCTTGACTTCCAGATGTACCAGTGGAACAGGAAATGTTGTGACAACAGTTCAGCCGAGGCACGGCGGAATCTTCAAACTTTCGCGTGTTAGATGTCCAAGATTGGGTGTACAAAACGGTCCAAATAAAAGTTATGAGATAAATTCGGTAATGTTGAGATTGTTCTATAAGTTTTGGAGAAGTTACTCATAATTTTATGAGGATCTCATGGATTCCACATGACATATGTAGCTCTTCGTCTATTGTTCATTCCTATGATATTGGGAGATAAAAAATGTCTCTGCTCATATCGAAGAAGAAAGTACTTTTCAATAGCCTAGACAGGGCTGTTGTAAACGAAAATCGTGCAACCCTTAATTCAAAATTTTCCTAATAACTGTATAAGACGATATCTCACGAAACTAGAATATATTGAAAGCGATTGAACTTTAAATCTAAGTGCGACTACCCTCAATAATAGATCGATTGTCCAAATCATATTATCCAATAAGAACATACTAAAGTTCTACTGGAAAAACACAGCTAAGTGCTACACTAAGCTAATAGATACTATATCAAGAACTTATTGCACTGTTTGAAGCTACGGAGAGACCACCTTTAGATAAGATGATATATGTATGCAGACTTAAACGCCGCTGCCTGAATAGGCATTGTAGTTCAGAAGATTTTTTTTTTTTTAATTAAAAAAATAATTAAATCTTTATTTTTTCGAGGCGATTAACTCTTTATTTTATAATGTGCAGCGTGTTTGCGTATTCACTGCTGTTTTATTTTTATGTAGTTCATATAATGAAGAAAAAACAAGCTCTTTATATGGAGTGGCAAGCGGGGCACTCCAACATTTCTCACATTCAACTTTTAAATGCACAGCCGAAAAAGGTTGCGCGCGCTCATTCCACTTATTGAGTATGTTACTTAATGAAAATTTACTTGAGCAAAATCAAATAATATCATATTAAGCACAAACCAAGGACCTGTGGGCTATAAATACAAAAACGTCATTAAAATCCTGTTCACAATGCATTTGTTTGCACGATTCACGTCAAATATTGCATGGAATTTCTACTCGATTCTCAATTAATCCTAAAACTAATTCTCTTGAAAAATAGTGAGTGCTCATTAATAGATCTATTACTTGGTAATGAATTGATAAATATTTTCCTATAACTTGAGCATATGCAATAAAAGATGTTTATTTTATATGTTATGCATGATCTCTGCTAAGATGGGCTATGGTTAAAAAAAAGATCTACGTTTGTTTGGGCCACAGCCATATATATATTTTTTTTATTTTACCTCAGGTAATCGGTCATTAGATTTGCCCTCCCTTGGTGAGCCTTTGTTAAACTCAATAGAGAGCTTTTCACACCATCGTCAAAGCAACACTTGGTGTACTCTCAGTGCAAGTTTTATTGTGTTAATACAGTACAGTTTCCGGTAAAAGTTTCTACTGCTTGTTTAATACTCACCTCTTTGCTTCCTAGAACCCAATGATTACCGCAGAATCATCAGCGATTAAGCTACAGTATCAGTGAAGTAAGTCAAGTAATTCACAATGCCAGGTTGTCTTACTGTCTGATAAGATAGTGGACACAACGTCATTAAAATGTTAATTCAACTAAACGTCTTATTTCATTCATCACACAGAAGCGAGTTTTTAAAAAAATAATTAAACAACCTGGCATATGTTTTAGCCCTTGAGTGATCCCTGTGTAATAAAAATACAACCGCAGCCCCACAGCTTCTATATTCCGCCTTGGACTGGATGAATATGCTACAGCCGAAGAAAGATCGGGATCCTACACAGTGAATGATAAAGGGCTGAGGTCAAGGAAGGCTGTCAAATATTCAGCCCAGTCCCTAACCTCGCCCTTCCATTACACATTTACGGCCCCCTCTTAGTCCTCTTGCCACCTCCCACTCCCCTCTCCTCCCATTACACCTTGTCCAAAGTGCTCTTCCGGGAGGTTCCTTATGTTTCATATTTCCTCTTGAGCTTCTTTTACCAGTTTGTCATTTTTCATTAGCTTAGAAGAGGCAACATAATCAGATTATGGATATGAAACTGTTCGTTGTACTGATATATAATCATTAGACAAAGAAAAAAGACAATTAATGTGGTTGATATTCCCAAAAAGAAATAAACAAAACAAAAGATTAATTTACATTGCAGATGTTATAATTAAATAAAAATGGTATTTCTACTGGGCTCACTGTCATTCAACTCTGTGTCTATCAAATCCTAAGATCGATTTTGATCAATATCCCAAAGAATAGAATCTTTATCGTGGAGACAATGTATAATAATCATATTTGAATTAAGAATTAACTGGTTAACCATGCTGAGGTTTGATAAAGCAACTAAATTAGAAAAACTAATTCGTTACCTTTTAATTTTGATTGCAAATTTTTCGTTATTGCATCTTAAATAACATCGGTTAATGAAGGAAAATGTTCCCATGTTACCTTTACCTTCTGAATCAAGTCTTGTACACTAGTTTTTTTTTTAATCCAGGCCCTTCCTGTATCCTACACCGTACGATAGTTAGACTTCCATCTCGACAAACGGCTGACCTGGCATCCACATACGAGGCTCAAAAGACAAGAACTAAACAGACGATTTGGACAACTGTACAGGCTACTTCAAAGGACATCCCATCTCTCAATAGATAATAAATTACTAATTGACAAGGTTATACTCAAGCCAGTCTGGACATACGGAATAGAGCTATGGGGGACAGCAAAAGTCGAACATCAAGTGTATCCAATCCTTTCAATCAGAAGTCCTGAGAACAATAGTAAATTCCCCTTATTACGTCAGCAACAAAACCCTTCATAACGATCTTAATATACACTACATTCTTGAATTCATCCCTTCCAAGTTAATGAAATTCCACAGTAGCCTTTCCAACCATCCTAATCCCCTAGCACAGTCATTGCACTGCACCACTCGTCCCTATAATCCTCTCCGGAGACTAAAACGGCAGTGACCTGCTATAAGTACATGGCAATGGGAGTCCTGGCAATGGCCAGTTTCTCAAATCATGTCCTGAGCGTCTGTGGCTCTCGCATTCATGGTCAGCCTCCACTCGCTCGTATCCAGTGACGTGGCTGACGAAAGAACATTGGGGACTTCCCAAGACTCCGCTTCCTATTTCGCATGGGAGGGAGGTAAGAACCATGTGTCTTTGGGAGGTCTCTGGGCTGTTTGTAAATACTGTATGAATGAGCGAGTAAATGATAATTGTAAATATGTTATGAATGAGAACATTTATCGCAATAAAGAAGTTCTACTCTAAAATAACATCGACAGCAAAAATGATTATACCTGTCGTATTATCAGTGCAGTAGCTGACTTTTTAATTAGGTTAATGTATTCACTGTATGTTTTTGTTCACAGTTTTCAATATATTTTTACTATACACTTTTTGTTATACAATTACTCATTGTATTTTTAATTGTATATGCTTGCCTGTCTGGTTATATTAAACTCATGCTATTTATCATTAATTTCAAATATTAAACGATGTTGGTACAGTCGCCGAAAGCGCTGGTCATATTTGAGGAGGTAGACAACTTTTAATAGAGATAAATAACCATAACTACCAATCATATGACAGAGTGTTTTCGTTATCATGACAACATTTGAGGCGATATGTTTTGAATTTTTGACTGCTTCCTTCAAAGATCTGCATCTTCTCAGACTCAACTCAGAAGCGTCAAATGAAATAGTGTTAAAATACTTATCGTGGAAGATTTTAGCCATTGTAAAAATTATAAACCTTCAGCTCGGGTCATAGGGATTCAGAGAACAATCCACTCACAGAGATTTAGACAACTGGAACTTTAAGCTGATGCCGAGAGGACAATCAAAACTTCAGAGTACCCGTAGCTAAGCCCCTCGTGTCTACACTGCCTCTTTTCATTCGGTATCTCATTCCGGATCGACAAGAATATCTAACCACTCGCATTTTAAAAGGCATCAATGTGTACTACCTCGAATTAAACGGATAACCGAAAATATTGAATGACATATCGTAGTGTTAAGGTAATTTAAATCTACAAGGAATTTACAAGGAAAACACTCTGGTATAATCCTACTTTTTATTCCAGTTGTATTCAGCCAAAATGATCATTTACATAATTAACATTTAATGATTATGTAACATACCGTTCAATAAGTTATGTAGTAAATGTTCGCTGTGAGAGATGGAATATCGCCATGTCTAACGGCTGTTCTACATGTGCATTCTGTGTGCATAACATATTTACACAGAGGTCTTGGTATAGCGTGACCCAGAACACAGTGTTCGATATAACCTTCTAATTTAAATGTTTTTTTCTCAGAACTGCAAACAGAAGTCTTTCAAATCGATTTGTAGCTTTCTCTCATTTTTTTTTTTTTTTTTTTACATAAAGTGCTGTACTTGTAACCTCCATAATAGCCTTTGGATACTTATCAACAGAAATTTATTTAGTGAGATATGTGAAAAAAGAAACATGACATATATTTTTGTGAGAAAGTTATAAATACGATTATAGGTATGAAGGGACTTGAAGGGATTAAAAAGGGACAAAGCCGATTTCAGTATATTCTAGATATTTTACTAGAAAATTAAACTAACGAAAAAAAAAAATAATAGTAAATTAAATTTTTCAAAATTACTAAAATGTATCCAAACCATTTTGTGATCATATAATAACTAATTGTATCAGACTCAATGTTGTTTGAATTATTTTACTTTATCAAAATCAAAATTGTTTTGCTAGCAAAACATACATTTGTTTATTGACCTATATTAATTTTTAAACATAGAGTAATATGTAATAACGTAGTAATTCGAATTTCACTATTACTGAGATTTAAAACAGAATATATAATCAATAGTAAATGCTGTGGTCCTTTAATTGCTTCCTACTTCTTTATTCAAGCGGTTACTCATTCATTTATCGTGGCGGGGCGCAACTTGTTTGAGTACACACTAGACCCATCTCCCTAAGATGGTATAAAACATCTTTATTATGATGAAATTACAATCTGCCTTAATACTTAATAGGCAATAAATAATTGAGATAAATGTTCTCATTCATACCATATTTACAATTCATCATTCACTCACTCATTCATACAATATTTACAAACAGTCCAGGGGCCCCCCAAGTCCACATGGTTGTCACCTCCCTCGCGTTCGAAGGAGTAAGCGGAGTCTTGGGAAGTCCCCCACGCTCCTATGTCAGCCGCGTTACCGGATACGAGCCAGAGGAGGCTGACCAATAGCGCGAGAGACACAGACGCTCAGGACATGATGGAGAAACTGGCCATTGCCAGGGCTCCCACTTTCACGCATTTATAGCAGGGCACGAGTCCACTGCCGTTTCAGTCTCCAAGGAGAATTATTGGGATGAGTGGTGCAGTGCAATGACTGTGCTAGGGAGGGGATTAGGGTGGTTGGATATGTTACTGTGGAATTTCATGAATTTTGAAAGGATGAGTTCAGGAATGTAGGGTATATTAAGATCGTTATGAAGGGTTTTGTTGCTGACGTCATAAGGGGCTTTCACTATTGTTCTCAGGACTTTTGATTGAAAGGATTGGATACGCTTGATGCTCCCTAAGATAACATTGTAATGTGGAAGCCGTGAATCGAACCTAGGTCTCTGTAGCTATTATGTAGCCCTGCTAACTATCAGGCTTGTGAGTTAGATAAGATTTAGGTTTTTAGTTAATCGGGTATAATAATGCTAAGAATACATGCGATCACATGAGGGGTTCAGAATAATCCCTCCAAACCTTATCTTGATTTTGTACAGTTTTATATAGACAGCACCTCATTTTATATAGACAGCACCTCATTTTATATAGACAGCACCTCATTTTACCGCAATAGTGTGACTCAGGGGGGCGGGAAATCGAACTTGAATCCACACAATCAGGTTCTAATTTAGACAGTCAGTTGAATAATAAACCTTGCCGATGGTCAATCATCTGATATTGGCTTGACAATATAACACAATTACTTGACTGAGTTGTCGTAACCTTTGATTTGATATTTTACATTTTCGTAAGCCTGAACGATTTCGTATTACACAATTCTATGATTAAAGTGAAGTTCATGTTAGGGTCGCGGTTTGTTTCCCTTTGTGAGAATTATTCACACCGAGTGTACACAACGATGAATAACATATTCCGTGCCTTAAACAATTGGCCACGAGTTCGGAAAATTGAAAGCCAGCGGACCGGACAAGTCCGACATGATATCCGGTTCGATAGGTTAATTATTTCGAGGTGAGAGGAGGGTAAATAGTGGTGATTAACAGTCGACCCGATCACAGATTACAGGACAATTAATACAGCTGATATCATAGAGGGTATTTGGGGCTACAATGTCGTGGTTCGACACCGGCTTTGACATTTCCGAACGGGTAGGGGGTCTTAATCGATAAACTAATCCACTTGTGAAATCCTTACTCTCTTAAATCAATTTTAAAAATATTGGTGTGCAGTCTAGTTCTGCATAATTTACATATACCGAAAGAAAACGTTTCATCTAAATAAAATTAATTTACGTAATGGAGCAATGAAACATGATGCAAAAATAATATTCAACAACAAACATACAGATTAAGTGTTCGAAACGATTTCTTTTTTAATATCTCACACAAAACCAATTGACTGCCCCTCATCACTGGGACAAGCTTAAAGCGTATTTATGGCGTTTTGTCACCTTGTCATCAAAATAATGAAATATCACAAGAAATTAGCATTACTTTGCGGAACAAGACACTATACCAACTGACATGCCTAAGTCGCTATCCCCTCCATGCCTGGTACCCGTTATGGGTTAACGTACGGGGTACAATAGAAGTTACAACAACCGTGCTTATTTAAACGTAAAGGGTGTCCCAGAATTATATATATAATAATAATAATAAACAATTGTGAAAATAAAATTATTATTTTAATTGTGTTTGTAAAATGTTATAGTGAAATGAATGATATGGTGAGACGACTGCAGCTTGAATATACTTCATTATTGCGATCTTATAAGGACTACCTTTGCATTTTATTAGATTATGTTATTATACCTTGACTACGCCCTAACCGGGTTATCGATTTCCCATTTGCTTTAGGTCAATTGATTCCAACCGGACATTGTGTAGAAAACGTTCGTATAACTTAGCGTTTTAGCAGTGAGCAGAGTACCGAGAGGTTTCGTCACCTTGACTAGGTAGTCCCCAATTTGCCACCCATTCAAGGTCAATACAAATTAAGAGCTGTTATTAACAGTTACTGACTATAAATAAATATATTTCTATACATCGTTAAAACAGTTTGTACATATAATAATAAAAGTAAGTGGGTTCCTAAGGGTGTCCCAGAATTAACGCAAGATTTTAATTTGCCACCATTTCTGCAGTAAAGTGCTGACAACCCTAAAAAATAACAATTTGACAGCTGACATTTTAGGGTTAGTAAAAATGGATCGTTGAATGGATTATTGAACATCAACAAGTGGATGCTGATTTTTCGAGCAAAATTATCCTAAGCAATGAAGCACATTATCATCTTGATGGTTTGTTAATCGACAAAATTGTTGCATTTGGGGTTCGTAGAACCCACATGTGATTGTTGAAAAACAAAGTCATCCACAACTGTTTGGTGTGGATTTTGGGTTGGACGCATCATTGAACCATACCTTTTTGAAAATGAGGCTGGTAAAGCAGTGACTGATACTTGTGCTCGATATCGCCACATGATAACACAGTTCTTTGTGCCAAAATTAGATGATATTGATGTGGCCAATATATGGGTTCAACAAGATGGTGGCACATGCCATACAGCCCTTGAAACAATTTAAATACTGCATGAGACATTTTCA